>JARHVA010003993.1:1452500-1740000 GCA_037957365.1 Torreya grandis | reverse complement strand
TAAATTTACATAGTTTTATTATGAATAAGTGTGTCTTACCCCTTCCCTATCACTTTATGCCTATTAATTTAGTTTTATTAGATACCATCTAGCATTATGTAAATAATCTAGTTAATTAACATTTCACCTAGGTAATTAGTTAACCACCCCTAAATCCTATTTAAATCACTCCAAGCCTAATAGGGGTAAGTTTTTTTACCCTTCCTAACAACCTCCCCATACCTGATCCCCATTAAAACTAATTGGAACTAAGTTTTTATCTGAGATCTTGAGTTTTTTTAACCAATAACTCAAAATTAGACTAAATCGATAATGGTTCCCATGATCATCACCAATATTTTCAAGATCAACATCTATTTATATCCAGGCCAACCTTAGGTTATGGAGTCTTATTTTTGCACACTAGAATGCTGATGAAATTCCCTTAGAGCACTATGGAAGAATGCCATCCCAATTTCAATCTATCCACACTCTACCTAAAG
The DNA here is from genome assembly GCA_037957365.1 of Torreya grandis. NCBI lineage: Eukaryota > Viridiplantae > Streptophyta > Pinopsida > Cupressales > Taxaceae > Torreya > Torreya grandis. The sequence continues at coordinate 1,739,518 of JARHVA010003993.1, read as the reverse complement.
CCAACCATATCTCTATCAACAAGGTATTTCTATATAGTACTTGAAGATTTGTTATAGGTAAGTATGTTTTGTATTTGATTGGTTTCAAATTACTATATTTTTCCTTTGTGTTCTATTTTTTTTCATAAGTCTATTTAGATAAATAAGCGACTAGTTTAGGAACCTTTTAGGATATGTTAAATCCTTTTTTATGCCCCATCTTGAGTATTTTATCACCCACTATAAAGATTAGCCATGATTCTCTTTATATCGACATCAATTACCTGATCGGTACTGATTATGAAATAATCAACATTGATCCCTATGCCTTTATTTCTATTTTCAACTTGTGACTAGATTAACAATCATAAACATTTCCAATTTATTATTTTAATTCCTAAAATCATGTATTGTTGTTTGTAGATGACCTTGCCTAGTGTTATATATGATGTGGTCTCAATTCATGACTTATCCATATTTCTTCATCCCTTAGTCTCTGATCAAAGTGACATCTCTTTAGAGTTAGGAATTTGCATGATTGTCTTTGCCCAAACTCTAAAACCCATCACTGAGCAAGTAGAAGCAATCTAAGAACAAGAATACCTAACCATAGCATATTAGAATGAATATTTTGATAATATCTATGTAGTAGATTGATTTGTTTCATTTTAATTTCATAATATTATCACATGTTTCATTGTAATTTATCTTATTTTATTATCCGCTTGATTGCATAAAAATAGTGGATTGACATCCCTCTAAGATAGTGTACCACTTCTTGAAACTTATCTAATATTAGGTAGTCCACCTATATATTTTATTAATCCAATCTTATCTAAGTTGTCCTTGTTATATAGGTAGTATTTCCTAGCCAAAAAGGATATCCCACCTCATTAGATCAATAGTGCACACCCCTATCATATGTGTTCCTCTTTCAAAACCCTACATCATTTCCATTTTTAGTAAGTTATTTTTATTAAGAAAATGAACCAAAAAATAATAAAATAGAGATTATCAGTACATGATAATAGATATTTGTCTAGATATTATCAATAAATCCTATTTAAATCACTCCAAACCTAATAGGGGTAAGTTGTTTTAACATTCCTAACAACCTCCCCATACCTGATCCCCATTAAAACTAATTTGAACTAAGTTTTTATCTGAGATCTTGAGTTTTTTTAACCAATAACTCAAACTTAGACTAAATCAATAACGGTTCCCATGATTATCAGCAATCTTTTCAAGATCAACATCGATTTATATCCAGGCCAACCTTAGGTTATGGATTCTTATTTTTACACACTAGAATGCTGATGAAATTCCCTTGGAGCACTATGGAAGAATGCCATCCCAATTTCAATCTATCCACACTCTACCTAAAACCAACCATATCTCTATCAACAAGGTATTTCTCTATAGTAAAAGAGGATTTTTTATAGGTAAGTATGTTGTGTATTTGATTGGTTTCAAATTACTATATTTTTCTTTTCTATTCTATTTTTTGTCATAAGTCTATTTAGATAAATAAGTAACTAGTTTAGGAACCTTTTAGGATATGTTAAATCCTTTTTTAGGCCCCATCTTGAGTATTTTAGCACCCACTATAAAGATCAACCATGATTCTCTTTGGATTGACATCAATTACCTGATCGGTACTGATTATAAAACAATCGACATTGATCCCTATGCCTTTATTTCTATTTGCAATTTGAGACTAGATTAACAATCATAAACATTTTTAATTTATTATTTTAATTCCTAAAATCATGTATTGTTGTTTGTAGATGACCTTGCCTAGTGTTATATATGATGTAATCTCAATTCATGACTTATCCATAGTTCCTCATCCCTTATTCTCCGATCAAAGTGACATCTCTTTCGAGTTAGGACTTTGCATGATTGTCTTTGCCCAAACTCTAAAAGCCATCACTGAGAAACTAGAAGCAATCTAAGAACAAGAAGACCTAACTATAGCATATTAGAATGAACATTTTTATAATATTTATGTAGTAAATTGATTTGTTTCATTTCAATTTCATAATATTATCACATGTTTCATTATAATTTATCTTATTATATTATTTGCTTGATTGCATAAAAATAGTGTACTGGCATCCCTCTAAGATAGTGTACCACTTCTTGAAACTTATCTTATATTAGGCAGTCCACCTATCTATTTTATTAATCCAATCTTATCTAAGTTGTCATTTTTATATAGGTAGACTTTCCTAGCCAAAAATGATATCCCACCTCATTGGATCAATAGTGCACACCTCCTATCATATGTGTTCCTCTTTCAAAACCTTATATCATTTCCATTTTTAGTAAGTTATTTTTATTAAGAAAATGAACCAAAAAATACTAAAATAGAGATTATCAGTACATGACAATAGATATTTATTCTTGATCATCACTTTGTTTAACATCTTGTATTATATACAGAAGTGAAGAATAATATCCTTCTTATTGATGAAGATAATTGGTGAACCCCATGGTGACACACTTGGTTGAATCAGTCCTTTTGACAATAACTCCTAAAGTTGTGCCTTTAACTCAACCAATTTGGTGGTTATAATTTTTTATAGTGCCTTAGACTATGGTTTCAATCTAGGTATGATATCAATCAAGAAATTAAACTCCCTTCCTTTGATCTTTCTTGAGTTGAATTTCAGAAATCTCTTTTAGCTTCAACTCCCTTTTCTCACCCTAAAGTTGTGTCTAATTTCCAAAATCATCTTGACACTTAATGTTATTTAGATTTAAATCAACTTTAGCTTTATGTTTTGAAAGCTAATTGACTCCTAGGATCACATCATATGAACCTAATGGTGTATCATAAATATCAACTACTATAGTGAATTTAGGCAAGTTAATCTCAGATTAGACTAAATACTTATCAACTTTGACCTTTGATTCATTCTAATATTGTATCGACCATGCATTTGACATAACTATAAATTTCTTAGATAATATACTAAGCATTATAATAGAAATAAAACATTTTGTATCTCTCATGTCAATCAAAATAGAAATTGGATGATTGAATAAAATACCTGATAGTTCTATCAGTGATGTTTGATACTCAGCCTGATGATTATCAACATTTGCATGAATCTATTGATGGAAAGTACCCTATTGAGGATAAAAAACCTTGTTATTAATCTTTGTCCTAAGGATGTTATTGATCATAATGGTCACCTCCATAAATGAATTAACCTCTAACTAATCCATTCTTGTCGTATTGTTGGTTTCCCTTGAAACCATTACCAGGTTTCTTGTTCCCTGAACCACTACTAAACTTGGCATTCTAATTATTGAATTTACTCTTGGAGCCTCCACTCTTTTGATTGTAGTTATTCTTTTTTTTATTTGGTTTATAAATTCCAAAAAAAAAAAACTTATCTCTAACTTGGGCAAGAGATTTCAATTTCTATTTCTGCTTGATTGCCTTCTCAAAAACCCAATCCATGGTAAATGGCCCATGCACATATAATTCACAACCAATTTGGGGTTTTAATCCCATGATGAATTTTTTGCTTCTAAACCTCTCATCTATGTGATACTGATGTACATACTATATACATCCAATTCCTAACACCATTGTGTTGAAATTATCAATCTTACTCAAAATTTGTGAAAACACATAATTTGGGCTAAAATCACTTATACACACTAAATGGTTCAAGATTGTTGTATAAAAGTTCCAATTTAGGCTAATATATCATTAAATTTGGAAATGCATTTTATGTGATTATTAACTTTTTTCAAATCATTTTGAGTCAAAATGATGAAAATGCATTTTGGTGCTCTAGATCACTCTTTTCTTCTAATTTGGAAGCACAAGACATGTGCATATGTTATTTTGTATCAACAATGTCCTAAATGGAATATTGGTCTATACATAACTAACATCATATTCTAATTCCTCTATAGTCAAATTATGACCCAGTAATATGACATTCTAATGAGTTTGATTAATTATGTGTAACCAATTTCTAAAGAATTACATAAAATTTGATTAATCTTACTTATGCAAATTAAAAAAATTATGAGATTAAATAAGAATTCCATGGAATTACAATGAAAATTAAAAAAATTTGGTCTATTGATGCTTTATATGAAAAAATTATAATGACTTTTAGTTATTGAGTCAACCTTGATTGGGTGAAAAATAATGGCTATGGCAAAGGTTGTAGCAAATGCAGGGATTGTAGTGACTACTATGTTGGGTTGAAGATCTTGGAGTGTTCTCATTGATGAAACCTTCTATTTTGGTGTTAAAGGAGATAATGTCTTAATTTTTATGGGTGATCTCCTCTTCAATTTATATTGGGTTGAAGATGAACATGTGGCTTGATAGGTCATGATTTTGAAACTTGAGGGGGATCATTATCAGTAGGATTTCAATGAGAGTGATCCAAAAGATAAGGAAAATTTTGAAGTAATGGTGGTACCAAGAATTAAGATGGGGTATTTAGGGTTTGAAGTATTAACATAGGGGTTGGGATATATGGGCATGTCTATAACCTATGGCCCATTCAAATCTAAATAAAAAATGACTTCTTTGATACACTTTGTTATCTCCAACGACATTACTTTCCTCAACACCTTAGATGTTTACATCCCACTCACTAATTTAATTCTCCTGGGTAAAGGAAATAATGTCAAGATGAATGATGAAGGACAAGTGTTTGACAAAATTTCATAGTGAATAACTATACCAAAAAATGCATTTTTCTTATCTAAGGCACTTGAGGATGAAACTATTATTAGTGGGGAAGCATCCAAATAGTAGTAGGATGCAAAGGAGTAAAACCCAAGGTTTTAAATCTTGGTTAAATCTCTCTAAGGTAAAAAAATTTATAACTAGACAAAAGGGATAGATTTGGTAAAAGATTTAAAATTGAATTTGGTGCTTCTTTAGGTGTCTTGACTGAGTTTCAATGTCTGGTACAACAAGGCAAAGAATTGTAGGACCCACCATCATTATCACTCTATCATTTGGGAAAATATACTCATATTCATGGCTTCAAGACTAAAGGGAAGTTTGGGAGGATTAAATAAATCTTCCTCTTCCAAACCTTCAACTTTTAAAGAAGCTGTAAGAAATGTTGCTTCCAAGCCAAATTCCATGAAATACCCTTCTCTACCTTAAGCCTATATTATAGAATAAGCAAAGGAGGTAACTTCCATGGAGATTTAAAACAAGGGATTGGATGAGTATTTTCATACCTTGATTAAAGATACATTTATCTCTAGATTTAATGGCCTATGGCCTACTTCGACAACCTTACATCAATGGGTCTATATGACTTGGTCAACCCAACGTGATATTTATTTATGCTCTATTTTTTTTTATTATTAATTTTAGTGAGGATAAAGATTATCAAAAATGATTCTTAGAGGTAACCTGGGTTTGGGGTAATGTAGGTTTGTTTATCACTCAGTTTCTAGAGTTTGATCAAAACACTCTCTCAATAATGAAGATGCTAGTGTGGGTTCAGCTTCCTAGCCTACCTTTGAATTTTTGGCATACTTATAAGGAAATAGGTAATGCTTTGGGGTATTTTTAAAATAATGATCATGAGAGGGTTGTCAATATTTTGTGCACTTTTTCTATAATTTATATAGAGATTGATCTGAGTAAAGGAGTTTCAAAGAAAATTATATTGAAATATGGTAAAGTTATTCGTGTTCAAGCTTTAGATTATGAGAATATAGCATTCAAATATTATAATTATAAATTACAATTTCATATTAATGCTTCTTGTCCCATGGATCATTCTAAAGTAGGGTAAAAAAGGGAGAGAAGTCAACCTCAAACAAATGGAGAACTCTAGATTTGGTAGTAGTCATCAAAGAGTGTTTTTGAGAGCCAAAAATTTAGGAAAATGTAGAATTTGGAGAAAGAGAGAAATAAGAAGTTATTTATAATAAATAAGATGAGTCAACTATGGGGGTAATTGAAAAATTATATAATCATCCCTTAAATAAGATAGTAGGGGGAGTAAAAAGAGGACATGAATCAGAAAGCTCATATTTAGATAAAGAGATGCATGCAAAGATAGATTTAGAAATTCAGAATTATGGTAAGTAATTGGTTACATTGAACACTAAACAAGGAGTGTGGCAAGAGGTAAAATAGAAAAAAGGGAAATATGGTCAATATTTTAGACTATTTTCCTACTAATTGATGACTTTTTTATTGTTGTTGGTATTTAGGTGTTTGATAGAACTGTTGTTTAATCTTCTTATGTATTTTTGGCCATTTGGTGTTATTGGTTATTGTTTGTCCATGATGTTTTATCTTGGCTTTGTTCTAGTTATTTTTTAAAAACTTTACATTTTTTAATATAGGACAAGGGACCCATTGAACCCTAGTATTGATCTAAGAAGAATTTTATGGAAGTTATTGAATATTTCTTTATTGGAAATTTATTCTTATTATTTGCATCATCAAATGACATCATTTGTGGGATGGAATTCATAAGCCATAAATAAAATAAATATCAAGATTATGGCCTCCCATGCCTCTTTAATACCCCTTCCTTACAAATATTTATGAGGGTATTTATGAATTTATTATACAAAATTAGATTAATTTATGGCCACACATCTTAATCTCAAGATGGATGGTTATAGTTGATCCTAATAAAATTCAAAAATATATAAATAAGAGGGGCAAGACCACCATTTTTAATCTTCATTTATGTAAAATTATTATGCATAATTATCTCCACATCTCATTTTTTAGTGGTGTTTATTATGCTTAATTTGCAATAGGATAGCTTCATTGATAGGCATAACATTGATTTCATATCATAAGCCTAGTTTCATTGGTGAGAAAGAGATGATGGAGGAGCTTTGCCTTACATCATTGCTAAATACTTGAGCACCAAATCAAAGGGGAAATCATGTTTTAAGCTATATTTGGGTGATGGGATGCTTTTTGGAATGTATTATGTAATGTTTTATCGTTTACTCTTAATTATCATTTTCCAAACTTTGTTTGAGTGAATTGTCTTAGTTAGTTATGTTTTTATAAATTTTTATTGATTTTATTGGCTAATGCTTGATCTAACCATCTTTTTAGTACATCTCTAAATCTTGGCATGCCTAGTGCAACCCATTCAAGTAAGGAAGACACTTTAGAAATCTTATATTTTCTTAAAATTATCCTTAAAATCAAAATTTCAACATAATTTTCATGTGTTCTTAAAGTTTTTTATTGACATACAAGTCACATAGTGACTGATTTTGGTTTTGTGTAACCAACATTTGGTCCTAAATAACTAACATTGATTAGGATGCAAGGAAAAACATGACAAAAAATCACATTTTAGATCTTTTCTCAAAATTATAGTTTGTCATTTTGGCTTATAAGTCTCTATCTAAACTTTATTTGCATGATCTAGAGCTTTTATAGAGATTTTATTTTAACCTTGGGCTAACAAGTGGTTTTTTTTTTAAAATATATTTTTTTGCCTAAAGGTTCAGAGGGGACTATTATCAATCTTTTTTTACTGACATCAATTATTTTATGACTGATATTGGTCTTGAGGCAACTGACATCGATCACTATTGACCAACGTCAATTTCTATGTTTTAAAAATAGAGAACCTGATAACAAGATTTCAATACTTGCTTGTTTCATTATCAATTGTGCTTTAAAGTAGGGGAAAAATCTCTAACCTTTGCAGGATCCACATGGAAAAGTGATAAAACTTGAACATGATTTAAATCTTGAACCTTCCCTTTAATGTTTAAAAGGAACTTAGATGGTTTATTTATTTGTTTTGAGAAGTTTTTCAATGTTTTTGAAAACCAAGGTCAAGGGGCCAAAAACTTCATTAAACATTTAAATTTGGTGCTTAAAACTAACGCTCACTTAAAAATTGATGTTTTCAAAAGTGTGTTGTTTTATGATAAATCATTTATTACTTGTTTATTCTTTGATAAAAATGAAGATGTTTGAGTTACAATCACTAAGAAGGGAGAGTTGAATTAGTGAGCCCAGATAATCCAAATTAAAATTCAATCTTTTAAAACTCTTAATCAATTACCACAATCATTTCATGAAGCATACATATCATTCATATCAATGAATAAAAGAGACAATGCAAGATCAAACACATAACACATGTCATATGTGGGAAGCCCTCTTAGGGGAGAAAACCCACTAAAACCTACAATTATACTACTATCTTTTAATAATAATAATAACAATAATAATAATAATAACCAATTTAGACCATCTACAACTAATTAAGGAACTATTATCCTTTATTTAGTGAGACTACAATCCCATAAGGTGCTACAACACCTATCTAGTTAAGCTAGCACAATAACTAAATATTTAGTAATTTTAACCTTGTAAGGAGGATACAACATGTAGATGTTGAACAACCACAACAACATATAATAACATAACATCTCCTAAATAATAATTTCCTATCAATCTGATGGAGATACAAAGTATATCAGGTCTCTTCAACTCTACACACTCAATATATCCAAAGCCACCTTTTTATCACTCTTCACTCTTTAGCAATAACTCTTTCACCACATCAACAACATGACCAAATAGTTATATACACATTCCATAAAACTAATCTACTCATTAATCCATCCACTGGTCACACCCCCTCTCTTCTTTCCTTTACACTAATGCTCTCTATCCTCACTAAATCCTTTCACAAGTCTTTCATCAATCTCTTGTCTAAAAACTCTAGAAACCAACACATTTGGTTTCACTATTTAAAGAGATATCATGATTATCAAGATCATAATATTTATTTTTGGCCACAACACATGACTTCACCCTTAATGCTTCAAGCATGGGTCACACTTAAGCATAACACATTTTCAAATAGGTCTAAGTCACCTTTTATGTCTTATGATGACCCATTCACTTCGTTGAAACTTCTCTGAGAAAACTAAGAACATAGGAACAAATTCCAACAAATGGACCCATTCCAAATGATATATAGGTCATTTTTAAGTGCCCATATCCATCACATCTCCCTTTTACTAGAAATCAATTAACTCAAACACCTTTTTATACACACAGTCATTATATGAATGAAAACACAATTGATTTTTAAAGCATTGTTCATATTTTATATGATTGGTTAAACCTTAATAATGCACATAGATGGTATTCATGGAGTCTAGAACATACTCCAATAGCTATCTCACCTTTAAACAATGAGATACCAACAAGCACATCTCAATTACTCTTCTCAAGTTACTTGTAGAGCATACACAAAAACACAGTCAAATTTAAACATTCATAACTTTGAATGTACACAGTTTCAAAACTTAAAATCTATATTTCCAAATGTGACTAGGAGTCCTCTTTAAATTCACATTTTACACCATGAACAAATTCTACCTGTATCAAAAGACATGGCCCAAAAAATATACACTGGTCTTTCCTTTGATAAATTCAAATATTTGAATTCAAATGGTCACTTAAAATTCAACTCATGCCCTTGAATCTTAGATTAAATACACATCATTGATCTTATTTAAACTTTAGTTCATAGTGCACTACTACCCAAATGTTAAAATTTGAACAGTTAACCTTATATCGTGTAATCTTGACCACATACACACCATCAATCTTATTATAAGGAGCTTTACCTTTACCCTATTAAACCTATATCACTTTTACCTATTTAATTTAATATTCACCATTTATCTTGATTAATATGAACACCCAATAACCATTGATATTCTGAAGAAGCTTGGTCTTTACCTCTGCTCAATGTTAAACATCAAACATTTGTCCTCATCTCATTACTTCTTGACACCTTAAAACAAACATGATCTGATGATATTTTTTTAAGGATCTCGATCTTTACATAGTTTAATCATCAAACACTTTGGCCCATTTGACTTACTACACACCATAGATCTAGATTTATGAACTCCCATGAATTGTTGGATCTCCATCTGGTCTTGATATTTAACATTATGCAAAAATGACTTAAGTATGGGGATCATTGAAATATACCTAAAAGGATAACTTTTCATCTATATATATTTTAACTCACTCACTCACATTTTCTAAAATTTGAACCATATAAACTAGGCAAAATATTGAACAAACCCATACGACCATTTCCTCTTGAAACATCCACACATGTGAGATATTCCATAATCAAATTGCTTACTTAGTTATTTTTTGTACTTAGAAAAATAATGTATTTGATCTCAAATTCATTTTTTTCCATAGATATTTGATGTGATGAAACATATACCATTGGATCTTATTTCAAAATTTGGCTAAGTGTTGAGACTTAGTTCACTTCTATCTGAGGGACCAACTTTGTACATGTATATCCTTTGTTGTGCTAAATTGCATGATCTAAAATTTGTAACATATGATCTCCTCACATAGGAGAATCCAAAAATATATCAATATGCTCTTGTAACCCTCAAACATTTGAGATATAATTATATTAAAATGCCTCAGTTTTATCTATCACAGAGCCAATTATGCCTAGATGAACATAATGAAGAACCAAATGAATTCCACTCATGCACAAAATCACTCCAATCATCCTTGACCTCTAATAAGACCCCTTAAAAATCCTCAAATCACCATACTCATCCTTGAACATCCTTAACCATAAGAAATTTGAATATCCATGCTTACATACTAGGATACCAAGCCTATGCTAACACACTGTTCACATGCTTATCTTTTCTCTTTGACCTAAAACCATATTAACATGATAAATATAAAATGATAAGCCTCAAATGATACTTACCTTAGCTCATATGAATTCAAATCCTACCTTATACAATTTCAATCTCAAACTCATCATCATCATCATGACATCAATAATTTGTCATTACCTTTGACATCAATGCACACATGACATCAATATTTTGACATCAATAATAACACTTGCCAATAATATTCCACTTTATCATTTATTTAAACCTCTTATTTTACTTATACACCTTTTACATAAATTAAAAAGTGGACTAAACAACCACCAAGCTCCTCTTAACATCATGAATGGTTTCAAATATTCTTTTAAGTGCACATGATACTTTCATACCTTATATGAAACAATTGCTCTCCCTTTGACATTCATCAATATAAACTTGGGAATATTTGATCCTTGGACCTATTTACCTATAAAAATCACAATATTCCTCTAATAATTCATGAATATTCACTACCTTGTCAAAACATATGACTTGGTTTGATCAAGTCATCATATCAATCTCCTTTGAATGTACTACTCTAAAATTGGACTTATTTTGATCCTTGGACCTAACAAGCTATCTAAAAATCTTAGAAATATCCCCATAACATCATGCTACATATTATTTCATCATTTGACAAAAAATAGGAAAGGACCACCTCTGAGAGATAATACAAACTCCCCCTAACACTATGCATACCACTTCTTACATTGAACTTCTCAATAATGCTCCATGAAAACACTCTTCTTTAATCATGAAATAATATAAATGAGGAATAAACACACATAAACATCAAAAAATGATTTAAATCACCTTAATAAAACTAAGAGGTACTCCCCTTAATATCTTTAATCCATTACATCTCTTGAGCATCTTCAAATCTCCATACATCATGAAGAACCACCACATAGGTTTACTAGCCTTCTATCTCAAACCACCTCAAGGAACACTAATATAAATTCATGTCATTAATAAAATAAAAATGGTCTAAACCAACCTAATTAATTACCTTGAAACACTCATTCCTTTCTCTTTTTTTAAAAACTAATCAAAAACATCATATCTTGACACTAGGCTTGTCTAGACTGCTTGCAGCCCTTCTTGGAAATTGCATATCCCACAACATTTAGTAGAAACATATTTAGGATCTAAAAATTCATATCTACATCACTCTCATATTCCCCCTTAATCACACTAATTTTAATCACTTATATCTTCCTTTTCAATATACTTCCTTCACAAATATACTAGCTAATTAGGCATCCATTTTGATAAAAACAAGAATAATTTAAAAACCACAAACCTTTAAACCTTTGTGAATCTTGTTTTGAAAACCTATTTGGACCATTAAAATTATATGAAGCCTCAAACCTTAAATCATAAGGTAACTAATTTTCTATCATAGCCCAAAATTGTAGAATCTCAAAACAAACAAGGTCAACAAACCTCCTTCTAGTCAACGCCCACCTCTGAAACTTCTTACACACCTAGAGATAACCATCACACACTCTATACCAATATTTGAGCCTTCATACCTTTGGTAATATATACATCCTATAGCCCATTTTAGGGTTGCTTTCCCTTAAATCAAAATTTATAGTACTAAAAAATCTTCAATTGGCATAAATAAGATAATCAAGACATAAAACTATTTGAAACACATCAAAAAGAAGTGCATAGACCTTTATAAGCATCAAAATATTCTTGGCATTGCATCAATATCATTAGGCCACTTATAAACACCCATTATAACCCTAAAGACATTTCATACACAACAACACTTGCTTTTCCATTAAAAGGAGTCTCTTAAGAAGCATAGACAGAGACACCCTACTTCACTTGTCCTAGAATAGTGTGAAACTAGGAGTTTCCCATAACTCCTCATATTCCTTATCCTCCTTGGTCATTTGATACTTGTAGTTTTTCTTCTTCTCCTTAGGCTTAGGAGAGAAAAAAATGATCAACCACTACAACATTCTCCATTTATTCTAGGATTGGATTGAAAATACATGGAGATAACATAGATTCATGACATAAATTTTCATCTAATTAATCCACCTTGTAGTTTTGAACCTCATCACTAGGAACAAACAATTTATGTTCTTTATATGAAACTTGCTTAGCAATAATATAATGTTCACTTGGATCATTACACACCTTAGATCTAGCCTCAACTAGTACCTTAGTAATCTCCTTGAGCTTGATATCTTTATCTATAACATGAGAAGATAATGAGATCCCTTGACATTCTTTAACTTATATAACATTATCCACCATAGTAAATAGAACACTTGGACCTGTAGACTCATCATGACTCACACTTGTCACATTTAGCTTCCATGAGTTAACTTTCTTTCTTTCTTACACTATAGGAGCCTGATTAAACCTATTATGTCTTATAGGCCTTTTCTTGCATAATTTAGCAATGTGACCTCTTTATTGACAATTGAAGCACATTATACATTTTACAAGAAACATATCTTGTCTTACCTTATTTGGATAATGTTTATCAAAACATACCTCATTAAGATAGTTTAATCACTTAACATTATTTGTACCTTTTGACTAATGACCTCCATCATAGTTCCATGCAAACTCATTTCTAACAGGTCTCTTACATTCTCTAGCCCTATGCCCACATTGATTATATGTGTAACAATAACCATTGAAACTTACATACCTCATGGCATTTTTTTGTCTAATTTGATTTGTCTTTAGTCTACCAGCACCTTCATTCCTTGTCTGATGATTTACCTTCAATTTCAAATTGTTCTTGTTCACCTTAGTCTTCATCTTATCTTAAGTTAAATTCTCTGGTTCTTCTTTGTATCCAAAACCAGTTCTATCACTTGTGTACTTTTAATTATTGAAAATATTGTCTAGATCACTTGAGCTCTTTTCAAATCTCATAAATGACTTCACTTTACTAGATATCTTCTGTAACTTATATTTCAATTACTCATTTTTGATTACATACCTTGAACATTCATCTTCTTTAGCTTTCAAGCTTGTAGATAGAATTTCTAGTTGACAACTGAGATGCTTGAAAATATATTCATGCTCTTTGGTGTCTTCATTCATTCTTGCTTCAAACACACTAAATTTTTCCTCATATTCCTTGAGTTTAGATTTCATATTTTTATTGATCTTCTTCTCAATCTTCAATTCTTCAAGAGCATTCATCAATTTAGTCTCAGAGTCCACCTCATACTTTATCATCATCTGAATCACTCCAAGTATACTCCTTTTGATATGAGAAACTTCCTTCTTCAACCATGAATAAAGATTCATCTTCAATAGGACCATCATCTTCATGATCATACTCTGAGTCACTATCTTCACTCTCATTTGATGGTTGCAATCTTTTTTGGTGTGGAAACTCTTCTTGTTCTTGAAGGACTTCTTCTTGTTGTTATACTTTCTAAATCCTTTCTTCCCATATGTCTTCTTATATTCATCTTGGCCATCACCATGCTCTTCATCATCATTATTCTCATGCTTATGAGGGCACTTATGGGCAAAATGTCCTATCTCTCCAAAGTTGAAACATTTGAAGGGTAGTTTACCCTTATACATCCTTGAGCCTATTTTTAATTTCTTAGTAATCAAAGTAATTAGATCATCCTCATCACTGTCAGATATGTCACATCTTATTTATGTTTCTTACCTTGGAACTTATTCTTTGGCTTCATTTATATCTTGAATGTTTCATCCTTCTTTGGTGGTATATCATCATTTACTCTCATCTCATAGGTAGTAAGGGTGTCATGCAATTTATCCATCTTCAACTGAGTGAGATCAAGACTTTCTTCTATAGCAGATACTTTTGGATAAAACTTGAGGGATAAAGACCTTAATAACTTTTAGACTATAATAGCCTCTTCAAAGTTATCTCCAAGACCTCTGATGATGTTCATAATCTCATCAACTCTCTTAGAAAGGATGCCATAGAATCTTCTTCCTTCATCTTAAGACTCTCAAATTATCTTCAGTGAGTCTACAACTTTGCCAACTTAACCTTTGAAACTCCTTCATAAATGATCTATAATTTATCCCATGTATCTTTATCAAATTTACAATGGATTAACTTTGTGAACTCATTATTTATAAGATCACAAGTAATTGAATTCATTACCTTAGAATTATTCTCAAATAGCTTCTTTTCTACAACACTAGATGGATGAGTAGTAGGAACAACATAACCATCTACAACAGATTGACATACATCAAACCCTAGGGACATAATGTATGTCCTCATCCTTACACTCCAAAAATCATAATTGGATCCATTGAATGTTAGTGTTTTCTTAGTAGATAAACCTCCTTGCATTTGATGACTACCCATATTGTACCTTGGATCACCTTTAAGCTGTCAAGCATTTATCAAAGGACCTGCTCTGATACCAATTGATCAAGGTAAAATCATTGAGAAGGGTGGTGAATTAGTGAGCCCAAATAATCCAACTTCAAATTTAATCCTTTAAAACTCTTAATCAATTACCACAAGCATTTCATCAAGCATACATATCATTCATAGCAATGAATAAGAAATACAATGTAAGATCAAACACATAACACGTCATATATGGGAAACCCTCTTGGGGGAGAAAACCCACTGGAACCTATAATTGTACTACTATCTTATAATAACAATAACCAATTTAGACCAAATATAATTTATCAAAGAACTACTATCACATATTTAGTGAGACTACAATCTCATAAGGTACTACAACACCTATCTAGCTAAGCTACCATAATAAACTAGATCTTTAGCAAATTTCACCTTGTAAGGAGGTTAAAACCCCCTAGATGTTGAGAAACCATAACAACATATAAAAACAAAACATATCCTGAACATTGATTGCTTACCAATTTAATGGAGATACAAATTATATCAACTCTCTTTAATTATTCACACTCAATGCATCTAAATCTACATTTTGGATCACTCTTCACTCTTTAGCAACAACTTTGTCACTACATCAACAACATGACCAAATGGTCATACACACATTCCATTAAACTTATCTACTCATTAATCCATCAACTGGGCACACCCCCTCCCTTATTTCCTTCACACCAATGTTATATATCCTCACCAAAGCCTTTCACAAGTCTTTCATCAATATCTTATCTAAAAACTCTAGAAACCAACACATTTGGTTTCACCATTTATATAACTATCATTATTATCAATATCACAATATTTCCTATTAGCCACAGCACATGCCTTCACCCTTAAGGCATCTAACATGGGTCATACTTAAGCACAACACACTTTCAAATAGGCCTAAGTCACCTTTTAGGTCCTATGATGACCCATTCACCTTTTTGACACTTCTCTAAGAAAAATAAGAACACAATAACACTTTAAAACACATGAAAACATGCCACACAATCTATAGGTCCTTCTTAAGTGACCATATCTATCATAGTTCCTCTTGCTAACACTTAATTAGCTCAAACATTTTTCTATACACACAATCATTATGAATGAAAACATAGTTGACTTCTAAATCATTTTTCATACTGCATATGATTGTTCATAAATTAATAATGTACACATATGGTCCTCATATATTATAAAAAATACTCCAATAGCTATCTCACCTTTAAACATCAAGATACCAACAAGCACAGCTCAATAACCCTTCTCAGGTTACTTGTAGAATATACATAAAAACATAGTCAAATTTAAACCTTAATAAATTTTAATTTAAAAAATTTAATATCTTAAAATATATATTTATATATGTGCCTTAGATTCATCTTCAAATTCATTTTTTACACCATAAGTAAATTATGCTTGTATCAAAAGATATGGCCCAAAAACCAGACACTAGTCTTTCCTTTGATAAATTCAAATATTTGAATTCAAGCAATCATAGTTAAAATTTGGTCAATTAAAATTCATCTCATTCCCTCAAATATTATATTAAATACACATTTTATATCTTATTCAAACTTTAACTCATAGTGCACCACCTCCCAAATGTTAAAGTTTGAACAATTGACCTTATCTTGTGCAATCTTAAAATCTTGACCACATATGCACTATCAATATTATTATAAGGAGCAAAACCTATACCTTGTTAAACTCATTAACTTTAATATACAAAATTTATCTTGATTATTATGAACACTCACACACTTTTGATCTTCTAAACAATCTTGGTCTTTACCTCTGCTCAATGTTAAACATTGAACATTTTTCCTCATTTCACTATTTCTTGACACCTTGGAACAAACATCGTCTATTGATTTTTTTATAAGGAGCTCAATTTTTACCCAATTTAAGAATTAAAAACTTTGACCCATTTTACTTAATGTGCACTATAGGTATAGATGTATGAACTCCCGTGAACCATTGCATCTCCATCTGGTTTTGATCTTTAACATCATGCAAAAATGACTAAGTATGGGGACCACTATAATCTGCCTAGAAGGCCAACTTTGCATAGATATATATTTTACCTCACTCACTCACATGTTCTCAAATTTTAACCATATAAATTAATCAAATTATTAAATAAACCCATATGACCATTTCATCCTAAAATATCCATGTATGCAAGATATACCATCATGAAACTACTTAATTGGTTCTTTCCTATACTTAGACAAATAATGTATTTGAGCTCATATTAATTGTATACCATTGATATTCAATGTGATGAGATGTGTACCATTATATCCTCTTTAAAAATTGGCTAAGTGTTGAGACTTAGTGCACTTCTATTCGAGGGAGCAACTTTACACCCACATATCTTTTGTTGTGCTAAATTGCATGATCTAAAATTTGGAAGATATGATCTCCTCACATTGGATAATCTAAAAATATATCAATATTATTCTATAACCCTCACATGTGTGATATATAATTACATTAAAATTCCTCCTCAAATTTATCTATCATAGAGCCAATTATGCCTAGATGAACATAATGAAGAACTAAATGAATTCCACTCATGCACACAATTACTCCAATAATCCTTGAACTCTTATAGGACCCATTTCACATCCTAAATTCACCATAATCATCCCTAAACTTCCTTAATCATAAAATAAATAAATATACATGCTTACATACTGATTACCAAGCCTATGCCAACACACTGTTCACATGCGTGTCTTTTTTCCTTGACCTAAAACCATATTAACATACTAAATATAAAATTATAATCCTAAAATAATACTTACCTTAGATCATATTCATCCAAATCCTAATTTTCACAAATTTAGGATCAAACTCATCATCATGACATCAACACTTTGTCATTACTTTTGACATCAATGCACACATGACATCAATATTTTGACATCAATGACAACACTTACGAATAGAAGAGTGTCTGTATATTATCCCCCCATCACCTTTAGGGATCTTGGGTAACCAAAATCTCCTTTTCATTGAAATTTTTATTCTTTCCAAGGAATGGAAATAAATTTATATAGGCTCTCCCTAAAACTTGTATGGTTTGGGTGATCTAAAAACAACCTCTAAAGTCTTTTTGCTTAGTTTTATTTTTATGCAATTTGGCTTGTAGAGGGGAGTTCATAGTCTCTTTGAAAATTTTTTAGGGAAGATTTGACTCAGGAATTCATTTCCTATAAATTTTTTAACCCCACTCCATGGTGGGGTATATAAATAAGGGTATGCATACTGTGAGAGCCAAGGGGTTGAGTGGCTAACCACTCCTTTCATAATGAAAACCCGAGTCAAATATAGTTAACTAGGAAATTACACTAAGAAATACATAGATGGAATCACTATGTAAAGGAATAAACCCTTGAATATTAAGTTAATTTATATGAACTCAATTGATGTGAAGTACATCTAGCATTAGCCATGCTTGGGACCATCTAGACAGTTGAAAATTTAAGTTTTAGAATAACCCCACTTGCCATGAACATATTGTTGATGTAGGGTGAGTAGCCCAAAGGTCTATGTCATCGTACAATATCTTGGGAGAAGTGGGGGTGTAAAAACCCTACTAATTCATTCACTTTTATTTTTAGAGTAATAATTAAAATCCTATCAAGAGCACATGTATAGATGGATTTCATCAATACAAAGAAACCTTGTCAATTTAGATCTTAGGATGATTTACTCAATTGTATTTATCTTTTCCTTTACTTACTTGGTCATTGTTTTCATCTAAAACTTGTTTGTGAATAAAACACATCATAACAAAACATGTTTGTTATCCACTAGTTATTGAACAAGGATGCATTACATTGGTCAAATCCAAATCATCTTTTTCCTTGATCAAAAACCTCATCTTAAACATTATGTTTTTATTTGTATAAACAACATAGTTATGCTTCCCATTTGAGTCTAAACCATTTTCCAAAATATTTAAGTCCTTCAATTTTTAATTCAAATTTATAAACTCACATTTCTAAGTTCTAGGCCAAGGTATTGATTGGGTTACCATTTGCACTTAGTTTGAGTTAACTTGAGTAAAATTTCCCATTTGGATTGAAGGTCATTTATAGACTCATCATAATATGATCATTATGAACTTAGGTCATCTAGCATGTCACTTACACTCTATGTTCTAGAACACATTTTATTCTACCTCCTATTACTATGTGGCAATGTTGTGTTGCCCATTTAGTCTTAGTTTTATAATTAGAAATTATTTCATGTTTTCACATCTTGAGTTTCTTGGTTTGCATTGTTACCTTCCTAATCCAAATGGTCTTTTTCTAATTTTATAGTAGTAACTCATTGAATTTGATCTAGCTTTTACAGTATTGGCATATCTCTCAACCTATGTTTGGTGTATTATTTTACACTTAGGTCTTTGAGTTATCATACCCTATTCTAATTTATACAATTTTAACCCTACCTAAGGTTAAGTAATTTTTTGAACACATTCTTCTAATTATTTGGTACTATGCCACCTCCTTTGTATTATAGTCTCTTTGTTACCTTGTCACTTGTTTAGATAAATTCAAAACATACACCTAATTTAAATGTTTGCAAAACATTTTCCAAATCTTTCCAAACATAGATAATAACCTTTCTATACATTACTTAAAGGTATACTCATAGTGGGGTTTCTTAGGCCCTACCTATGAGAAAGAGCAATTTTATAATGGTCAACACAATTATGTGGTCTTTGAGGACATTCCCTTAATTGTAGGAGCTAAAGAAGATTATCTTGAATACCGACCCCAAGAGGAAAAAGATGAAACACTCCTAAGGTTGATTGAATCTAGTGTTATATTTCCATCAAACTTTCTTATGGAACAATTGCATACCTTGATTAGGGTAGAAGAACAATAGTGAAAACAATTCCTAGCTAATATTACAAAAATAAATGGTGCTTATTCTATTAAAGGGAAAGAAATCCTTTTAGATTCAAAACCTAATGATTGATATCTTGTCACACAAATCAAAAATATAAGTTGATGATATGTAGACCAACTTATCATAGACTTGAAAGACTCTTTAGTTGCTACTTCAATCCATAATGATGCTTTCAAAGAACAAGGTAATGTGGTTGAACCAATATAAACTTTAGTTGAGAACACACCTATGATGGATCAAGATGTCTCAATTGAACAAACTAAGTCCCAAGAGGTTCTGCAACATGCTTCATTAAACATAGAGCATACATTTTTTAATCATCAAGAACCTCTTGTTTCTTTACAAAACTAAGGACCAAAAAATTAAGTGTGCATTGAATAAATTATCCAAAATAATTTGGCTAGTTCATCTCAACCAACATGTACTTTGGTGAATATACCATAGAATCCCCATAAATAGAACATGTACAATTCAAGATAACCGACTTCACAGAATGTTAATCAACCCAAAAATAAATGGCTCACTTACTTGACTCAAGGAGTGAGCCAAAATAAATTCATGGATCATAGGGTGTATATCCCTAACAAATCCATGTAACAGGGGCACATAGCACCCCCAATTGAATTATATTCCACCCACAAATGCACCAAACATGTAAGAGTGGAATTCGATGAAAGAGATTGTATCATGATCGGAGATAGGAAACATAATAAAGAAGTAAAAATTTGATGAGATATGTCCATATCCATTTGATTTGATTATTATCTAAGTCCCCTTAATGCCTCATTTTGAGGTGCCAAAATTTTACAAGTATAAAGGAAAGGGTGACCCTCGTGAACACATTTACAGTTAAAACAATTCCTAGCTAATATTGCAAAAAATAAATGGTGCTTCTTCTAGTAAATGGAAATAAGTCCTTGTATATTAAGAACCTAATGATCAAGATCTTATCGCCAAAATCAAAAAGATAATTTGATGATATGTAGACCAACTTATCATAGACTTGAAAGACTCTTTAGTTGCTACTTCAATCCATAATGATGCTTCCAAAGAATAAGGTAATTTGGTTGAACCAATACAAACTTTAGTTGAGAACACACCTAAGATGGATCAAGATGTCTCAATTGAACAAACTAAGTCCCAAGAGGTTCTACATAAACATGGAGCATACATTTTTCAATCATCAAGAACCTCTTGTTTCTTTACAAAACTAAGGACCAAAAAATTAAGTGTGCATTGAAGAAATTATCCAAAATAATCTGGATAGTTCATCTCAACCAACACGTACTTTGGTGAATAGACCATAGAATCCCCATAAATAGAACATGTCAAATTCAAGACAACCAACTTCATGAAATGTTAATCAACCCAAAATAAATGTCTCACTTATTTGACTCAAGGAGTGAGCCAAAATAAAGTCATGGATAGTAGGGTGTATATACCTAACAAATCTATGTAACATGAGAACATACCACCCCAATTAAATTAGATTCCACCCACAAATGTACCAAACATGCAAGAGTGGAATTTGATGAAAGATATTGTGTCATGATTGGAGATAGGAAATAGAATCAAGAAGTAAAAATTTGATGAGATATGTCCATATCCATTTGATTTGATTATTCTCTAAGTCCCATTTATGCCTCATTTTTAGGTGCCCAAATTTGACAACTATAAAGGAAATGGTGACCCTAGTGAACACATTTATAGTGAAAATCATTCCTATCTAATATTACAAAAATAAATGATGCTTCTTATAGTAAAGGGAAAGAAGTCCTTGTAGATTAAAAACCTAATGATCAAGATCTTGTCACCAAAATCAAAAAGATAAGTTGATGATATGCAGACCAACTTATCATAGACTTGAAAGACTCTTTAGTTTCTACTTCAATCCATAATGATGCTTCCAAATAACAAGATAATGTGGTTTAACCAATATAAACTTTAGTTGAGAACATGCCTAGGATGGATCAAGATGTCTCAATTGAAAAAAATAAGTCCTAATAGGTTCTACAACATGATTCGCTAAACATGGAGCATACATTTTTCAATCATCAATAACCTCTTGTTCCTTTACAAAACCAAACACTAAAAAATTAAGTGTGCATTGAAGAAATTATCCAAAATAATTTGGCTAGTTTGTCTCAACCAACACGTGCTTTTGTGAATAGACCATAGAATCCCCATAAATAGAAAATGTACAATTCAAGACAACTAACTTCATAGAATGTTAATCAACCCAAAAATAAATGGCTCACTTAATTGACTCAAGGAGTGAGCCAAAATAAATTCATGTATCATAGGGTGTATATCCCTAACAAATCCATGTAACAGGGGCCCATACCACCCCAATTTAATTATATTCCACCCATAAATGCACTAAACATGTAAGAGTGGAATTCAATGAAAGAGATTGTGTCATGATTGGAGATAGGAAACATAATCAAGAAGTAAAAATTTTATGAGATATGTCCATATCCATTTAATTTTATTATTCTTTAAGTCCCCTTTATTCCTCATTATGAGGTGCCCAAATTTGACAATTATAAAGGAAAGGGTGACCCTCGTGAACACATTTACAGTGAAAATAATTGCTAGCTAATATTGCAAAAATTAATGGTGCTTCTTCTAGTAAAGGGAAAGAAGTCCTTGTAGATTCAAAACCTAATAATCGATATCTTGTCACCAAAATCAAAAATATAAGTTGATGATATGTAGACCAACTTATCGTAGACTTGAAATAATCTTTAGTTTCTAATTCAATCCATAATGATGCTTCCAAAGAATAAGGTAATGTGGTTTAACCAATACAAAATTTAGTTGAGAACACACCTACAATGGATCAAGATGTCTCAATTGAACAAACAAAGTTCCAAGAGGTTCTACAACATGCTTTACTAAACAAGGAGCATACATTTTTCAATCATCAAGAACCTCTTATTCCTTTACAAAACCAAGGACCAAAAAATTAAGAGTGCATTGAATAAATTATCCAAAATAATTTGGCTAGTTCATCTCAACCAACACATACTTTGGTGAATAGACCATAAATCCCCATAAATGGAATATGTACAATTCAAGACAACCAACTTCACATAATGTTAATCAACCCAAAAATAAATGGCTCACTTACTTGACTCAAGGAGTGAGCCAAAATAAAGTCATGGATCGTAGGGTGTATATCCCTAATAAATCTATGTAACAAGGGCACATACCACCCCAATTGAATTATATTCCACCCACAAATGCACCAAACATGCAAGAGTGGAATTCGATGAAAGAGATTATGTCATGATTGGAGATAGGAAACAAAATCAATAAGTAAAAATTTTATGAGATATGTCCATATCCATTTGATTTTATTATTCTCTAAGTCCTCTTTATGCCTCATTTTGAGGTGCCCAAATTTGACAAGTATAAAGAAAAGGGTGACCCTCGTGAACACATTTAGACATTTTATGTATTATGCTAAGAGGTAGCTTATAGTAGTGTGTTCTTGATTTTATTATTTCCATGAAGCTTAATGGGACAAGATTTAGATTGTCTACTTAAGTTACCCAAGGTATTGGTTATGGATTATAATGACCTATCTAAAAATTTCATTAACCATTTCTCATAAAACATTTAACATGAAATTATCATTGTTGACTTGTGCAAAGCCAAACAACAAGATGGAAAAAGTTTCATGGAATATCTATAGAGCTAGAGAGCATTAGCTAGTCTCTTTAAACTTAATTTTCCAGACAAAAAATTGGTGAACATATTTGCATAGAAACTATGCCCTAAGGTGGCACACAATCTATAGCTTGATTACATGAACACATTTGAAAATATTATAGACAAGGATGTATAAATTGAGAAGGTGATTATTGAAAAAGGCCTTGTCAAGATTTATTCATAAGGTCAAACATCAAATCAAATGCAATCTCTTAGTCAAACTATTGTAATATAAAAACCTAAGGGTTTCAATAAGAATAAGAATATGGTAGGGAATGGAGTAACTAAATCAAGACATGTACAAATGGTGTAGGCTCTACTAGCTCTAAATATACAATTATCTTCCCTAACCTACCAACCAAATTTTAAAGAGTTCCTCCCCAAAGGACATTACATAATCAATTCATAGTCTTTAGAAAGTTGGGAGAGCTTGTTGAGGTAGTGTTCCAAAATCTCATAGTAGCTAATTTGATTGTATGGACTATACCAAGGCCATTTCCTTGAGATCAACCCAAGCTAGATTGATATCAAGCAAATGAATTTCACAAATTCCATCATTTTTTTAGTCATGGTGCTTACCATTGCATCCAATTATGGCACCTTATTAAATATTTTATTAAGATTAAGAAGGTTGAGATCAAGTTTGCTCCAAAAGATACTAATTAGGATATGGGAATCTACAAAGATCCATTTCCTCAACATAATTAACAACCTCTAAGCAACAATTAGAACTAGGGATAGAATTAATAATAGAATAAAAATTAAGGTCAATATCATAATTATTACGATCATAATCGGGATCCTAATAACCATGATAACAACTTGGGTTATAAAAACATGCCTTAAAACTAAAACAATATCATGGGACACATTTTTTCCACCCACATTACCACTATCACTGTTAAATTTTGTGAACCATCCCATACTCCTTGTAGTACTAAACCCATTATTATAGGGTCAATTCCCTCTCCCTCTAGTAATGTCATGTCAAGTTCACACAATTTTGTTGTACCTCCATTTACATGGGTTACTATTTCTACACCACATCCTTACTTTAATTATAATGGCTTGTCATCGACTCAAAATTTCTCCAATGAAGCTAGATGCTTGTGAGTCATGCTCTAAGGCCCTTTGACTTAGACTTTTAATTATACTATATATTTTCTACCTCTAGATTGTGTAATCATAATTAGACATTCATGAGTTACTCTTCATGTCCTTTCACACTCTTCTTCTAATATTAAATCTAACATGAACACAATGCCTTTGGATCCAAAGTTGATCATTGTTCTAGCTAAGGCTAAATTGTCTCATATTAAAATTGAGAAGACTTATATTCTATTAGACCAACTGAGTAAAACCCCTACGTAGATGTCTATTTTGGATCTCTTGCATATGTCTAAATTCCATAGAACTATTTTGAATGGCCTTTTGCAATAACCCATTATTCCTAATATATTAATCTCAAATAATTATAAATATTAGTAAGATATTTGTCTTCATTTCAATATCTCACATTTGATCAAAAAGACGTGTCTACTCTTGGTTCAAGCCATAACAACCCATTATATATTGAGGTAGTCATTAAAAACCATAAAATCAAGTGGGTTCTTATAAATCATGGTTTAGGGTTGAACATAGTGTCCCTCAAACTGGTACAGATATTGGGCTATACTTTTAAGGACATTTTACCCAGAGATGATCACCATAAAGGCCTATGAAAATTTTGAGAGGGAATCTTTAGATATAATCTATTTTCCAATCATTATTAGGTATATTTCCCATCACACATTGTTACATATTAAGGATATCGAGTTGCCTTATAACATACTTCTTGGTCATCTTTGGATCTATTTAGTACAGGCTACTCCATCCACCTTGCATCAGTGCCTTAATTTTCCCCACAATGGGATCAAGGTCATGATTCCTACTGATCTATAGCCTTATCAGTATTGTAAACACCTATTATAGATACAATCACTTAGAGGGGGTGAATAAGTGATTCAAGATATTTAAAACTTTAATTTTAATCCTTTTAAATTCTTAATCAATGACCATAAGCATTCACAAATCATATAATATGTTCATAAAAATGAATACACATAACATAAGATCTACGTGGGAAACCCTCTTGCAGAATAAAATGCACTCTCAAGCCTACAAACACATGGACTACTTGTCCTATAATATTATCACAAACATGAGACCTTTTTATTGAAGTAACCACTTCACAAGGAGCACCCACCCCTACGTATGAACAAGCACCCACTTTTTCTATATATTAAGCACCCACTCAACACCTTGTTAAATCAACATATCCAAAATTCTGATTGTAGACTAATTTGATTGGAGAAACAATATATAACACCTTTCTTTCAACTCATCACACACTCACAAACTTACTCATACAAGCAATACATATAAAATACCCTGTTAGATCTCTTTAGTCTTCTTCAATTCATCCTGAATCTACTTTGTACTTTAGTCTATCCACTAAGCACACTCTAATTGATCTCTTTCCTTTGCCTCTATCTTTTGCTCCATGAACACATGCACATTCAAGTATGAAAACCATTGCCTTGGTCTTTATTATTTATAGAGTCATCATGAATATCACCATCTAGGTCAGTTATAATACTTGTCTTAACCTTTAAGACATCTAACATAGCTTAATACCATCCTCTTAGGTCAGCCATAGCATCCATGGGTCACACTTAAGCATCTACACCTTTTAATTAGGCCTTATTGGCCCTTATAGGTCTCATATAGACATATTCACCCATTTAGAAATTCAATAAGAAAATTAAGAACATAATATCACTTTAAAGTACATAAGACCACTCCATATGATCTCTAAAACATATTCAAGTCAATACACCCACCAAAACATTCTTTTGCTAAAGCACAACTTGCTCAAACAATATTATGTACACTATAACACCATTAACGAACAAACAATCAACTTTAAAACTTCATAACTTTGCATGTGCAAACAACCAGACCTTATAACTAGGTTCTCTAGATTCACCTTGAAGTCCTATACAACTTTTAATTTTACACCATGATCAAATTATACATATATTAAAAGTTATATCTCAAAAATTATAAACCAGTTCTCCCTCACAAATTCAAATATTCAAATTCCAATGGTCACTGAACAACTATTAAACATCAAACATGTTGACCTCATCTCATGTAACTTGGAAATATTGACCAAATACAGACTTTGATCTCCATGGATTAGCATGGTCTTTACCTTGAAATGCTCACCATTTATATTTGATCTGAGCTCTTATGATTATGCCACTTGGTAACCCTATGTACTTTCTACACATTTGAATCATTGACTTTAATGCACATCATTGATATTATGACTATATGAACATACACTCACCATGGATCTTCCATCCAATCTCTATGAATGTGGAAATGTCACTAGTGCATTAATTCTTTGACATATTTACTTTTGTGCACACTGTTGAATCAAGATCTATGATTTAATGTGCACTGTTAGATATACTAACTAGTTGACCTCAAACTTCTATTTGGTTAAACTTGAGAGTCTTTGGCCCATCATAATTTGCAAGTGAAACTTTGAAGATTTATATCTCAAGATATAAAACACTTCAGGACTCCAAATCCTTAGGGTACCTTCTTGGCACTTTAGATAACATCTCCATGAAATCCTTTGACCTCATTTGACTTTTTAAGTACCTAAAATAAATGCACAAACTTATTGGTTAATTCATGTCTACATGATGGTATGTGATGTTCTAGCCTCTCTTAAGCTAGAATATGCATGATCCTCATTCCAAATGATCAAAATACATATCTTGACTTCATCAAGACATTTATGGATGCCTCACAACTTCTTTGTCCTTACAGACCTATATATGTACCATATCCCTCCAAACCATCAATCTAATCACTTTATCTTAATGCATTAATAAAACATGATCCATCTGACATCAATGACAAGCAAACATCAATGACTATGCTCAATAATCTCCCCCTTTGTCATTGATGTCAAAACACCCTCAGAATGACTTCATTTGAGTAATGACTTCAGTTTAAATCCTTCATTTTGATATTTCTCCCCCTTTAACATTAATGACAAAGGGTCTCTTCATCAACATGCCAAAAAACATTATTCAAAATTATGTATGCATTCAAATACAATTAATATGCTCAGGAAACATACAAATTTTCAAGCATATGAATCAATTTCTCCCCTTTTGATATGCACTAATCTGAATTTGGACTTCTCTGGACTTGAAAAACTACTCATAAAGTTTAGAAATTTGCCCTTCACATCATGCACATCTTCTTCAATCCACTCAAGATAATATAATTATCTCCCCCTTATCCAAACACTTCTTTCATAATATCAAATTGAAAGGGACATATCTTTGTACTGATTTGCATTTTAATCATTACCTAGATCACACACACTTGTTTCTACACATGACAAATGTCTCCTAATAAGCATAGGTAGAGATACCCACTTGTCATAAAGGGACTAAATATCCTATAAATTAGGATACTCCCATATCTCCATGCTATTACTTGACTTGTAATCCTTCCTCATCTTTAGATTGGCTTTGAATGAGTTCTCAACCTTATTATTATTTTTTATCTCAAGATCATGCTTGATTTCCTTGTCCATTTGGGTAGATAGGACATGTTCCTTGATACTTGAACTTTTTAACTATTATTACATGGTAAATAATCCACTTTTATCTTATTTTTCATTTACCTCACTAAGACTCCTTTTCTTCATGATAGGACTGATACTCTTTGAAGTAGAATATTGATTATTCTTGTAGAACCTTGCTATGTGACCTCTCTCATGAAATCTGAAACAAATTAGGTTTATCAAATTATACATTCCTTGTGATCTTTAATTTTCATTATTATTTACTTGATCATTTGGTCCCCTGATAAAGATATTACAAAATTTTGCAATATGACCCAGTCCTTGACACTTATAGCAAAAGATGTCATTATTTACTTATGAACCTATTGACTATCTTGAGTGGATTTTATTCATTATTTCCATTTTTTTGCTCATAATTCCATGAAAATTCATTCCTTGAGGATCTTTTACAATCTTTTGACCTATGACCAAACTGATTGCAAGAGTAACAATGACCATTGAAATTTGCATACCTCATTGAATTTGGTTGTCTGATCTATTTTGTCTTCATCCTACCAATACCCTCATTCATTGACTAATGATTTATCTTCAAAGTTTGATTATCCTTGTTCACATCAGCTTTTATCTTGTCTTGAGTTACTTTTTCTTGTTCTTCTTTATATCCAAGACCATTTCTATCACTTTCATGTTTTTGACTACTCAAAATATTGTCAAGATCATTTGAGATATTTCCAAACTTCATAAATGACTTCACCTTACAATATGTCTTATCTAAATCATATTTTAATGACTTAATTTTAGTTACATAATTACTCATTTTATTTGTTTTTTAGGCTTATAGATGTAGTTTCCAATTGACCATTGAGATGCTTGACAATGTCTTCATGTTTCTTGGTGTCATCATTAAATATTGCTTCAAATACTTTGAATTTATCTTCATAGTCCTTGATTTTTGACATCATCTCTTTATTATTTTTATTTTCAATCTTCAAATCTTCAAGATAATTCATCAATTCATCCTTATTATCTGAGTCATCAATTATATCTTTGTTCATAGCTTGATTTAGTTTCATCTGAAAAGACTCTATCTTTGATTGATACATAATACACTCTTCATCCTTATTCTTCACTTATTAATTAATAGTACACACCTAAGTTTTAAGCTATTATGTGATCTCATCATGCTCCTTGACTTCATTACTTAGCCTTCCTTCAAAGAGTCCAAATTTTTCCTCATAGGATTTGATCAATGAATCTTGTTTTCTATTCTTTCCTTGTAGAATCTTCATTTCTTCCATAGTTTCTAGATATTTATCTTCAAGAGTAAATTTTTCATCTTCTTCCTCTGAGCTATCTTCACTAAATAAATCTCTGCTTAAAGAATATTCACCTTCATAATCACTAAGATGTATGAATAATGTCTCTATGTCTTTATTATAAAAGGAATCATCATTGTCAAATTGTGTTTACTTATTCTTCTATAGATGAGTTGTTATATTATTCATGGTAAAGGCTCTTACTGCCTTTGTATTATTCCTTCTTTCCATTTTTATTATTGAATAACTTTATGTACTTGTCAAGACCCTCAAACTTCTTGTGTTCATCATCATGAGATTCCTTATCATTTTCTTTATGTTTAGACTTGTCTCTACCTAGACATATAGATACAAAATGACCAAATTTACCATATGATAAACATTTTAAAGGAAGTTTTACTTCATACTTACTTGATCTTACATTTAATTTTATTACAATCATGGCTTCAAGTTGATCTTCATTGAGATCAAAGTAATCAAGACTTAACTTGTTCTTCTTGGATTTTGTCTCCTTGATCACCTTGAAGGCTTATTCCTTCTTAGGAGGTATATCCTCATCAAATATCATCTCATAGGTAGTAAGGATGTCATGAAATTCATCCATATTTAACTAAGTTAGATCATGACTTTCTTCTATAGCTAAAATTTTTAAATCAAACTTGAGAGTAAGAGTCCTCAATACCTTTTATACTATAGTACTTCATCAATCACCTCACCAAGATCTCTAATCATATTTACTAACTCATCAAACCTTAGAAGATAAGATGCCACAATGTCTTCTTCCTTAATTTTAAGACCTTCAAATTGTCTTCAGTATGTCTACAACTTGGCTAGTTTTCCCTTTAAATCTCCTTAATAGATAGTTTATAGTTTGACCCGAATTTCCTTCACAGACTTGAAATGAATCACTTTAGTAAAATAAACCATAAAGCACAAATTATATAATTCATAGCTTTATAATTTTTCTCACTCAAATTTTTGTTAGTAGCACTAGTTGAAGGAGTAGTTGGTGTAGTGTAACCATCCATAAGAGATTACCAAATATAAAACCTTAGAGACATAATATATGTCCTCATCCTTGTACTCTACAGAGAATAATTTGACCCATTAAACAATGGTGATTGATTTATATAGAAACCCCACATCTATTGACTTTCCATATTTACCTTAGATCACCTTCAAGTGGTTAAACTTGTAATGAAAGTCTTGATCTGATACTAATTATTAGAGTATACTCACTAAGATGGGGGTGAATCAGTGATTCAAGATATTTTAAACTTCAATTACAATCCTTTCAAATTCTTAATAAAGACCATAATCATTCTCAAAAAACACAAAATTTTCATAACAATGAATACACATAACACAATATCTACGCGGGAAACCCTTTTAGGGAATAAAACCCACTCTCAAGCCTATAAAACCTAGAGTACTTGTCCTATAAGATGACCACAAACATGAGACCATTTTAGTGAAGCACCCACCCCTACGTATGAACAAGCACCCACTTGTTCTAGATGTTGAGCACCCACACAACATCTTGTTAAATCAATAACTCCAAAATTCTGATTATAGACCAATCTAATTGGAGACACAATGTATAACACATTTATTTCAATTCATCACACACTCATAAACTTACTCATACAAGTAATGCATCCAAAACACCCTTTTAGATCTCTTTAGTCTTCTTTAGCTCATCCTCAATCTATTCTTTACTTTAGTCCATCCACTAAGCACACTCTAACTAATCTCTTTCCTTCACATCTATCT
Source organism: Torreya grandis (assembly GCA_037957365.1). NCBI lineage: Eukaryota > Viridiplantae > Streptophyta > Pinopsida > Cupressales > Taxaceae > Torreya > Torreya grandis. Next base: position 1,708,026 of record JARHVA010003993.1, on the reverse strand, counting down.
TCTTCTCTATCAACACAAGCACATTCAAGTCTAAAAACCATTGCCTTGGTCTCTACTATTTATAGAGTCATCATGAATATTTCCATCTAGGTCATCCATAATAATTGTCTTAACCCTTAAGACATCTAACATAGCTTAATACCATCTTCTAAGGTCAGCCATAGCATTAATGGGTTACACTTAAGGAACTATGCCTTTTAATTGGGCCTTATTATCCCTTATAGGTCTCATGGAGACCTATTCACCCATTTATCACTTCAATGAGAAAATTAAGAACATAAGATCACTTTAAAGTACATGGTACCACTCCATATGATCTCTAAGACATATTTATGTCAATATAGTGGCTAAACATTCTTCTACTAAAGCATAATTTGCTCAAACAATATTATGTACATTTTAACACCATTAATAAAAAAATAGTTAACTTTGAATCTTCATAAATTTAATTGTACAAGCATTCAGACCTTCTAACTAGGTTCTTTAGATGCACCTTAAAGTCGTCTACAACTTTGTATTTCACACCATGATCAAATTCTATGTATATCAAAAGTTATATAAATGTAGACTAGTTTTCCCTCATAAATTTGAATATTCAAATTGCAACAGTCATTGAGAAACTATTAAACATCAGACATGTTGACCTCATCTTATGTACCCTATAAACATTGACTAAATACACACTATCAATCTCCATGGATAAGACTAGTATTTACCTTACAATGCTCACCATTGATCTTCAATTTGAGCTCCTATGATTATGCCACTTAGTAGCCCCACATGCCTTCTGAACATTTGACTCATTGACTTTAACGTGCACCATTGATCTTCTAACTATATGAACATATGCTCACCATTGATCTTCTATCCAAGCTCCATGAATGTGAAAATTTTCACTAGATCATTCATTCTTTGACATATTGACTTTTAAGTGCACCATTAGATCAAGATCTGTGATTTAATGTGCACCATTAGATCTACTATCTAGTTGACCTCAGACTTATGCTTAGTTATACCTAATGGTCTTTAGCCCATCACAGTCTGCCAGTTCAACTTTGAAGATTTATATCTCAAGATATAAAACACTTAAAGTATCCAAATCTTTAGGGTACCTTCTTGGCACTATAGACAACATCTCCATGAAACCTTGTTTGACTATTTTAAGTTCCTAAAATAAATGCACAAAATTGTTTGTTCATTCATGTATGCATGATGGTTTGTGATGGCCTGGCCTCTCTTAAGATAGAATATGCATGTTTCTCATTCCAAATTATCAAATGACATATCAAGACTTCATTAAAACATATATAGATTCCTTACAACTTCTTTTTTATCCTTAAAGACCTATAGATATGTCATATCTCTCCAAACCATCAATTTGATCACTTTGTCATTAATGCATTAGTACAACATGCTCTCTTTGACATCAATGATAACTAAACATCAATGGTTATGCTCAATAACACCTTGAGGCTAAGTTACACAATTATAACTATTGTCTTGGTTCCACATTTATTTCAAAGAAGAATAAGGAGATAGTTGCACATCCACCAAAATTCAATTATATCAACCCTAGTGACCTTGCATCCACTTTAGCTGATCCATTTCTTACAACTCTTGAAAAATAGGTTGTTATAGAAGACATGGTCATTTCCACATACCGTCTTAAGGATGTCTTCCATGTTGTTAAGTTTTCAAAGTCTCCCACAACATTTGCTAAACCCAAACCTTCCAAAATCCCTAATAGACCCAAATTGGTTTAAAAACAAAAGAAATAACAATACAAACCACTGATGGTATTTATACCTGCTACTTTACCAATATAAGATCGAATGGAATTGTTGATTATATTTAGAATATAAAATATCCTATCCCTAATTGGATCATGGACAATTTTTATTATATAAGAAGAGGCCTTGGCCCATGAGTGCAAGGAATCCTAGAACCTTTATTAGCTAGAATACCTAATTTGAATCATGGTCTCAGATTTATACTGCATAGGGGTAACCTCATGACTTTCAATAGTAACTCTTCTAAATTTATTAGTGATGAGACTCTTGAAACCAATGTAGCATCCCATTATATCCTTTTAGATGAGCTTGATGACTTATATTTATTTGATTCAAATGCCATTATGACCTTAACACCTCATTGGTCCCTATGCCTTTTCCATCCTAAAATCATTGATTGGGACCTACAAAATTTGGTCATATGCCTAGATGAATTTTATAATGAAGAATCAATTGTAGAGTATATGGACCTTAGAGATGGATTGCATATTAGTGATCATATGCAAGGATTTGATTTTTCATTAGATCCTTTTGCCTACTTTGGAGAGCAAGAAAACTTTCTTGGTCATAACAAAGACAAAAAATCAAGATGTTGGGTGAAAACCTCTTTGAGTCACTCGTTGATTAGGGAAGAAGTAAAGATAAAAATAAGCCCTTAAGTGAAAACCTATTTTAAGAACTCTTGGATGGGAAAGTTTTCTCATCCCTAAAGGATGTAAAATATCCATCAAGTTTTAGCTTTATTTCCAGTACTAGCATCACGTCATAACAAGTCTTTGAGCATCTTGCTCTTGACTTTCCTAAGATTTTTGCTATCTGGCCATTACCTAATTTGGCAAATTTAGATTCATCACATTATCTAGAAATCTGGGAGGAATAACAAGAAATCATAGAATAAAAATATGATCATGATCACACCTTACCTACTATTCTTGAAGATGGATCTACACTCCTTATAGAGAACATAGTTGAAGTTAAACTGGGAATATATGAGGATCCTAAAATTGTTTTTCTTGAAGCTTCCCTCACTAAAGTAGAATGTGAACACATTATATCCATTTTGATGGATTTAATTGATATTTTTGCATCAACATATTCAAAAATGCTAGGCTTAGACCCTCACTTGGTTGCGCATCGACTTGTTGTTCATCTAGATGACAATCCAGTTAAACAAAAATTGAGGAATATACATCCATACATCACTCTATTAGTAAAATACAAATTGGAGAAATTATTAGGAGCAATATGTATTAGACCACTAGACTATTCTGAATGGATATCAAATATATTTCTAGTCAAAAAAAGCCACAGGCTATACATCTTTATATATATTTTAGAGATATCAATAAATCATGCCTTAAAGATGATTTTCCTCTACCCAACATTGACATGATTGTCGATTCTACTATTAGGTAAGATATTTTATCCCTCATGGATGGATTTTTTGGATACAATTAGATAAAGATAGCCTAAGAAGATAAACACAAGACTACATTCACCATTATATGGGGAACATTTTTGATTTAGGAAATAATTCAAGTGACAATTTAGGCAACAATTCTACCCAAATTGATGACAAAACTACTGGGAGCCATAAATTTTGTGCCATAGCTATGATTGACTCCCCATTTGAACCATTGGAAATCAAATAATGAGGAGAACATGGTGAGATGGCATATAGATCCACTCAGTGGGTTTTGACCCCCAAAAACCCAATGTAAGTGCCCCAAATCTCATTTTTAGTAGTGTAGTCTAAAAATAGTAAGTTTCTAAAAATAGTAATTCCTTGAATTCTATATTGTTTTAAATCATGGAAGTCAAAAAACTTAATATACCTCAAGATTGGTGACCTTCCATATCCTCCTCATACCTTCAAAATTTGTATAAATGAAGATGTAACCCAAAATGGAAATCAGACATCTCTTTCCAAAGATAAGCATATGGTTGTATTTGCAATATTGAATAATAAAACATCTCTTATAAGAGAAATCATTGTTACTGTGTTATTTTCATGTTTTAAAAATATCTATTAATCAAAACTTATAAGTTATTGATCATTAGTATCAGAGTAGTTTATCTGAGAGTGTATGATCTTGAGGATGAGGTCAAGCTACAAGAAGCTTGGGTGGAAAACAACAGATCTTCCAAACTATCCACCTATTCACTCCAAATGGTGAACAACACTAAGACATCTGATCCCTTTAAGGAAATGGTGAATGAATCCCTCTAATGGAAATAATCATAGATGCTACAATAATTTACCCAAATTCTACAACAACTCTTGATGGGAAATTCTAGCTCCTCATTTGCACTTCTTGGCTCCTCATCCATGGAACGTCCTTTCATTGCCCCAACACCATTCAAGGTTTAGGTGAGTTTTTATATCCCTACATTTGAAGGCAAAATCAATGCTGATGTAGTAAAAATTGGTTAGATCAATTGGATTCTTACTTTTTTGTAAATAAATTCACTGATGGAGAAAATATCACTTTTGTTTTTTTGAAAGCATCATTTCCCATGAAAAATTGGTGGGAAGTGTATAAAAATAGGTTTAGTATATATTACATTGGCCTTGAGGTGGAACCTACCAAGGATGATTTCATAGAAGTGGCAAAGGAAAAATACTATCCCATTGGAGCATATGATGATATGTACATACAGTGGCCACAACTTCACTAAGGTAAGGACCAAAAGGACCGATCTATTCAAGATTACACTAAAAATTTTCATTCTCTATCTGCAAGATTGGTCATCCAAGAAAGTGAGAAACATAAGACTCTCAAATATTATGGTGGACTATAATGGTACATACTGGGGGAAATAGAACTCTTTAATTTGGAAACCCTAGATGAGGTATACAAGTTCATAGTGAAGATTGAGCAGAAGCATGGAAGAAATAATATGAAGAGTCATCTTTCAAAATTGAAAAGTGACAAGGAAGGTCAAATAAGAGGCCAAATTGGAAGCAAAAGGAGTTTCAAGATAAGAAACCCCAGAAGGGGAAGAATGGAAAATGGTGTGATTACCACAAAATTGAAACTCACTCCAAAGAAGAATGTTGACCCATCAAGTCACTACTTTCTGAGTCACAATACTTGATATCTACTGATCTATCTCATACACACCCTACAGTCAAAGAGGAAGAAGAAGAGATTGTAGATGTTGAGCCCGATACCATCATTGCTTCATCATAGAACCATGAGAAAAGTCTAGATGACAAGGAAAGGATGTTTCACTCCAAATTATGGGTAAAAGGTATGCCTATGCATTTCATTCTTGATAGTGGGAGTCAAAATAATTTAATATGTACTAAAGTTGTGAAAATTTTAAATCTATCCATGAAGCCTCACCCAAAGCCATACAGTATTGGATGGTTGAGCCCAGGGAGAGACCTATGTGTCACCCATCAGTGTCTTCTTTCATATGCAATAAAACCTTTCCAAGATGAAGTCTTGTGTGATGTGGTCAATTTAGATGTTTTTGATGTACTTATTGGTCAATCATTCATGTATAATCAACATGGCATCTATGAATCATGATACTAAATAATCATCCTCACTCTTGGAATGCATTGCTACAAGGTACCAGAGGTACCACCCCCTACATCTATATCCCTAATTAGTGCCAAGCAATGTAAGAGATTGGTGGAGAAGATAAAGTAATTCATTTTCATGGTGGTCAAACCAAAAAAATACAAGTAGACTGATGTTGTAGTCATAAATACATAATCAACACAATAACAAAAGTAGATGGGGCAAATCATGGGAGAATATGATGACTTATTCAAGTCACCCATGGGAGTTCCACTTCACTACCAAGTAAAACATTCTATTGATTTGATCCCAAGATCACCTTTGCCTAATAGTCCTATGTATCACAGATCATTTTTGGAGAATGATGAGATAAAAAGGTAGATTCATGAATTGATTCAAAAGGGTCACATCAGGCCAAGCTCTTCAACCTATGGTAGCCTGATTGTCCTGGCACCAAAAAAATATGGAATACGGAGGCTTCGTATTGACTATCAAGCCCTGAATAAAATCACTATGAAGAATCTCTACTCCCTCCCCAAGATTGATGACCTACTAGACCAACTCCATGGTGAAAATTTCTTCATCAAAATTGATCTCAAATTTGTCTATCACCAAATTCCCATCGATCCCATTGATTTCTAGAAGAATACATTCAAATCTAAGGAGGGGCTCTTTTAATGGTTGGTTATTCCTTTTGGCTTGACTAACACACCTATAACCTTTATAAGGATGATGGATGACATCTTGTGACCCTTCACCAACTCATTCATGGTTGTCTACCTAGATGACATACTCATCTACAAAAAAACATGGGAGGAACATTTGCAACATGTTCATAAGGTGCTTCAAACTCTTAGGGAGCATAAGTTATATACAAATCTTGACAAATTCACATTCAAGATGAAAAAAAATTAGTACTTGGGGTACATTGTGAATGAGGAAGGGGTCCATGTCAATCTAGAGAAGATTTGGGTTATTTGAGAATGGCCTATACCAAAGATCCTCATAGAACTTCACAACTTCTTGGGTCTTGCAAATTTCTATCACAGGTTTGTTCTTGGATTCTCACATGTTGCTTGGTCACTAACCCAAGTGACTAAAAGAAGAGATAAAGTTAAATTTTAGTGGGTTTAAATACAATAAAGTTCATTTGAGAATTTGAATAATAGACTTTACTCAACCCCTATTCTTACCTTGCCAAATTTGCATCAAATTTTTGAGTTGATGATAGATGTATCTGAATATGCCATGGGAGCTATCATCATGTAACATGGCCATCTTGTTACATATCATAGTGAAAATTTTATTGATACAGTCAAGAAATACCCAACATATGACAAGGATCTCTATGCCATTGTGTAAGCCTGCAAATAATAGAAACACTACATCTTGGGGAAAGAGATGGCCATCCACACTAACTATAGACCATTGGAATTCATCTAGATGTAGAGAAAACTATGAAATGAGAGACACCAGAATTGGGCCACATATCTACAAAAATTCCATAATATAATAAAACACAAAAATGGGAGCTCAAATACAACCATAGATTGTCTAAGCCACCCACCAATTACTATACTCACAATAGTTCTTGACCTGTGCAGACACAAGACTACCACTTGGGGTGCTCGGTATGAAGTAGATCCTACCTTTACTAATACATATCAGGTGCTTCAAGAAGGTAAACATGTTTTTTATTTATATTTATAATATAATGTCCTCTGTCACATGGATCACATCTATGTTTCAACTATAAAGCAATATAAGATGATATGGGAAGCACATTTTAGTAGGACAGTTAGACACTTTGGTGTAGAGAAGACATTGGCAGTTCTTCAAAAACACTTTTACTAGCCCTATATGTGGAAGGATGTGGAAAGGTACCTCAAATATTGCACCCAATATGTGATATCCAAGCCAACAAATAAGAAGCAAAGATTGTACATGCCATTGCCATAACCAACCAAGCCTTGGGAATCTGTCTCAATGGATTTTCTCTCAGGTTTTCCCACTTCAAAACATGGAAAGGACTATATTTTTTTTGTAGTTGATCATTTTTTTAAAATGGCTATCATGATTTCTTGTAATAAAAAATATCTACTAAATAAATTGCCAACTATATTTTAGTCATGTATGGCTCCATTTTGGTCTCCCCAAGTCCATTGTCTCATATACAAATAGCAAGTTCTTAAGCATCTTCTAGTCCACTCTATGGAAGATGATGGATACCAAGCTAATGAAGTCTATAGCCTTCCATCCATAGACTGATATTTAGATAAAATTGGTGAACCACCTAATTGTTCACATGATTTAGATGTATCACTCCAAATATCCACACATATGGGATGAGGGGATTCTTTTCATATACATGGATACAATTGGGTCCTACATAGCTCGACCAAGCACAATCCATGCCAAATATGCTTCGAGTTCCAACCCATGGCACTAATTTATATAGTTGTTTTATTTTCCACCATGGAATACACACCTCATGGGAGATCTAAGGCAACAAAAGCAACAAAGTTCATTGAACAAATACAACACATCTAGTAGTAGGTTCATGACATCTTGGAGAAGATTAATTAGAAGTATAAGCAATGCCATGAAAAACATAGGATTGCACACCATTTTATTGTGGGTGACAAGGTTTGGTTTTGGCTTCAAAAGGAATGACTTATAGGTCCACACAAAAAAAAATTGCCTCTATGATATGGTCCATACACCACCACCAAAAAAGTTGGAGAAAATGCTTTTGAGTTGAACCTACCAACCTACCTTGGTCTATATCCAATATTCAACATGGAGCTCCTAAAACCATATCATCCACCTCTATTAGATACTTTAGTCATAGAAAAACAATTGGACAGTGATGAGCTTGATCCATAGATTTTTTCTCTAGTGGAGGAGGATCAGATTATGGACACCTGGATGAAGACAACAAGAGGATGCTCTATTATGCTTTATCGGGTGGTCAAAAGGGGTCAGTTTAGCCACCAAGGTGAGTGGCTCATAGAGAATCAAGTTAAGACACAACTACCACACTTGATGAATAATATTGATGTAATGTGGACCATTTATTCTCAAGGAGGGAGGAATGATCCAAGCAATAATCCAGGGGATAGTTCAGGTGACAATTCTACCCCTATTGATGACAAAACTTCTGGGAGCGATAACTTTTTCACTATAGCTCCGATTGACTCCCCATTTAAATCATTAGAAAGATAAGAATGAGGATAATGTGGTGAGATGTCATAGATATTTTCTTAGTGGGTTTTGACCCCTGAAAACCTAATGGAAGTGCCACAAATTTCAATTTTAGTAGTGTAGTCTAAAAATAGTAATTCCTTGAATTTTGTATTGTTATAAATTATGAAAGTCAAACCAATTAATCTCCCTTGATATTGGTGACCTTCCACATCCTCATCCTACTTTCAAAATGTGTATAAATAAATATGTAACTTGAAATGGAAATCAAACATCTTTTCCCAGAGATAAGCATATGGTTGTATTTGCAATATTGAGTAATAAAACATCTCTTCTTAGAGAAATCATTGTTACTGTGTTATTTTCATGCTCTTAAAATATCTTTCAATCAAAATTTTTGATTTTTGGATCAATTTTGTTACCAAGTCATGAAATTTGTCTTGAAGAACATTAGAGCCACTTATCAACGTGTCATGACTATCATCTTTCATGGCATGATGCATGATAATGTTGAGGACTATGTTGATGACATCTTATATAAATAAATAATACATTTTAGGCATCCTAACATTCTATGGAGAATATTTGAGAGGCTTCGTGAATATAAAGTTTACCTGAATCCTAATAAGTGTGTCTTTGGCATCACTTTAGGAAAATTGATAGGGTTTATTATATCACAAAGAGGGATAAAATTTGACCCTAATAAGGTTAAGGCTATTGTTAAAATGCCTCTACCTTCAAATATTAAACATATCTAAAGCTTGTAAGGAAATATTCAATCTATTTATAGGTTCATTTCTCAATTGGCAGATAAGTGCCACCCATTTACTCATCTCTTGAAGAAAGGGATCACATTTCAATGGGATGAAGAATTTCAATTATCATTTGTGAATCTCAAGACATATTTGGCTAACCCACTAGTTTTGAGACTGCCAACACCCATATAACCACTGCTTATTTACATATCAACAATTAAGCATGCACTGGGGGCACATTTGGCCCAACATGATGCTCAAGGTAAAGAGAATGTAGTTTTAAGCCACATAATGGTGGATTATGAACATATATATATATATATATATATATATATATATATATATATGTTTAGCTATGGTATCTGTGTCTTAAAATTTATGACATTATATTTTAAACAATAAAGCCATTATTATTACTAAGGTGGATCCTTTCAAGTTTTTATTATCTAAAACCACTCTAACAAGTCACATGGCCAAATGGGTCATGCTCTTAATTGAATTTAATGTTGAGTATCAAAATCAAAAAGCTATTAATGGGTAGGTTATTGCTGATAAACTTGTAGAGGCCCCTATTATAGACACTCAACCACTCATATTTAACTTTACAAATGATTCTATCATTATAGTGGAAGAAGTGCAGCAGGAGCCTGAACAATGGAAACTTTATTTCGATAGTTACTTTACTTCTCATGGGTTTGGAGCTAGCATATTGTTTATTACACCACAATGGGACTTAATTACCAAAAAAATTCATATCACTTTTAATTATACCAATAATATGGCCAATAATGAGGCACTTATCACATGACATCTTCTTGCCATATAGTGGGATATCCAACATCTAATGGTTTATGGTGATTCCCAATTGATCATCAAACAAACCACGAATTAGTATCAAACTAAAGATGACAAGCTTGTACCATATAAATAAATTATGGATAATCTTAAGAATCATTTTAAATATCTTCAGTTTGAACAAGTACCAAAGGCCAACAATAGATCTATGGATTCAATGGAAATAATTGGGTCTATGATATAGATTGATAGCAGTGCTAAAGAGTATTAGTTTCTTACTGAAAACCTTCTTTATCTTGCACATATTATTCTATATTTAGAAAGGGAACATGCCATTGTTGGTTCCAATCCCCCACCTAAATTGCTTTGGTATTAAGACTTTTATGATTATTTCTATGATCACATTTTTCCACCTAACCTTTCTAACAATCATCATAAACTTTTCTTTCAACGCATAACCCATTATACCCTCTTTGGAAACATGCTTTATCATAAAGGATATAATGGAATGCTATTTTTTTTATCTTTGGGATAATCCAAGCTAGCATTGAAGGAGGTTCATGAAGGAATGTGTGAGGCCCATACTAACTGTGTAGTCTTAGCTAAAAATCTCCTTAGAATAGGCTATTATTAGCTAAAAATGGAGACTAATGCTTGAAATTATGTAAGGAAGTGTGTTCCTTGTCAATAATATGTAAATTTGATACATAAACCTTCTTTACCACTATAGCTGATCATAACACCATGACTATTTTCTACTTGGGGACTCGATCTCATCAAGAAAATAAACCCCACATCTTTTGATAGCCACAAGCATATTTTGACTACTATCAAGTATTTTACTAAGTGGATTGAGGACATTCATCTCAATTACATCACCATTAGGCAGATATCAAATTTTTTTCATTACCATATCATCTATCGATATGGCATCCTAGCACGTATTATATCTAATAATGATATATCCTTTATAAATAGAGATGTTAAAGACCTTTGTACAAAATTCAAAATCAAGTACAATAAATCCACACCATATAATTCACAATTTAATGAACAAGATGAGATATTAGACAAGACCATTATATCCATTTTAAAGAAGATTTTCAATTACATTGGATGTACTTGTCACTTACAATTTTTTCCTGCCCGTTGGGCTTATCAAGCCAGTCATCAAACACCTATAGGAGCCACTCCATACTACCTTGTATATGGCACAAAATCTATTATCCTAATTGATATTGAGCTACCTTAATTATGAGTATCTTTGGGGTATATTGAAGATGATGAGGAATATAGAGTCTCAAGGTTACAAGAGCTATAACTTCTTGATGGTAAGCATTTGGTTACCCTAGAAAATTTGCAAGCTTATCAGAACAGATTGTGAAGAAGCTACAATAAGCGCATTCTCCCTTAGAACTTTGATATTGGTGATTTTATCTTAAAAGAGAACTAGAAGAACACAAATTTTGAACACAATAAAAAAGGTAAGTTATAACCTAATTGGTTGGGACCATATGTTTTCATGGAAAACTATGGATTAGGGGCATATCAACTACCTACTCCAAATGGTGAAGAACTTTCAGAGACCATGAACATTATGCACCTTAAGAGGTTCTACACTTGATAGTTGTTTGAAACATTATCTACAAGACCACTTACTTAGGGTAAACTTGTGATGAAGTATTTTATCCTACCACTATATCCTAGACCATCCCATGTTGGACCATATTATTTATGTTTTGACCTACCCTAGACCGTTCTTTTGAGATCCATATTATTTTCATGACTCTAGAAAGTGAAAGCATTGGACCATTGGCACTTTAAATACATTTTATCCCACTTTGTACCATCCTCTTTTATACCATATTCATTTTGGACCATTCTATTTAGAACCATATTCTTTTCATATCCTTGGCCATTGTAACCTAGACATCTTTTATCCCTTGACCAATTATGATCCTGATTATGACTCATAGGAATTATGAACACTTTCAATGTCAGTTCTACAAAATAGATCAACAAGAATAGTATTTTACAACTTATCTTATAGACAAGTGAATATGGATGCATTCACTTAGGATTTTTACCTACCAGATGGTTCTTTAGAGTAATATCATATTGCATACTGTTCTATTATTTTGTTGTTGTTTGGTAGGATTTGTCACCTTAATAGGATCTTGCTCTCACCAATTTGTGAGCATGTACCATTACAACCACCTTTAGTTATTATTGGAACTTTTAATATTGAATGCACCTCCTTGATTATTTAGTTCCTTGTTCCATTATTTATGTCTATGAATGACTATTGCTACCAATTTAATTATTGTTTGAACTCTTACCTGTGGATGTGCATTTCCTTAACTAGGTAGTTCCTTAGAAATTTTGTTAATATTTCCTTTATGTTTCTTATCCAAAAAAATGAAAACATTATAAAATGATTAGAAAAAGAAAAAAAACATTGTCTTACATTTTTTTATAGTCTAATCTTTATGCTCTTTCCATTTTACAAGTAATTATCCCACATACTTGCCATTTTGTAAGACCATTCTCATATTGAATGTTCTCACCATTTTTTGAGCCCATTTTTCCTATTTACTCTACAACATCAATTATATTTTTTGTTCATCACATTTTTTATATCCCATTTCCTGGGAGAACTACATTTGACCTGAAGTTCATGTTGGACCTTGTGTCTATGAAACTATGTAGGTAGTGTCCACTTGTCTTGTACATCTAGAGTCAACTCAGCCACCCCCTTCCTTTTCTTCTCTTTTCCCCATTTTTTCTTAATTTTTGTTTCCTTGTCACTTAGGGATAACTTTGTGCCCTTGTTCTTATTACACTATTGTACAAAGTAATACCTCTACCACACATGCATGAACAATTATATCAAATTGCAATAACATTATGACTAAATTCTTGTTTGTGTGTGTATACTTGATTTTTATTAGTGTTTTTTTAAGCTTTATTGTCTCTTATTTTATTTTTATTTCCTTTATTTCTTCTTTTTTTTTGGCCTTGTTCTTTTTTTTTTAATTTTCTAGGAACATCTTGATCGTCACATGGAGCTTGATTATTCATATATTGTTTTCATGTTATTTATTAAGTTGTTCTTGCTTTGTTTTTAAACATTCTTGTTTCTACCTAAGTCATGATTGTTCATATCTTGATTTTAAATTTGGTTCATTTATGTTTTATTTTTTTCTTTATTTTTCTTTTTTTTTTTTAAATGTAAATAGTTGTAACTTTAATATTGGTATTTCTTATCATTATCCTTATTCATAAATATTCACATTTGAACTAGCTCAACACATTTAAAATTCAATGTCATTATAGGTTATTCATAATTATGATGCATAATTCTATTTTTCTATAGCAAGCACTATGTGCTTTAAATCCAAGTCTTAAGATCCAGATAGCTTCAATGATCAGCTCTCAAGTGCACTAATGAAACTAGGTACCAATGGCTTATCTTTCACCTAACTCTATGCAAGACATGCATCTCTTGGCATACATTATGAGTCTATTTGAAAAATGGTCAATTTTTTTCATTCCTCATTCCATTCTCTCTTTCTTATAAGTGAACTACATTGGCTTGATGTCCGTTTGGACTATGTAGGCAACGCTTGGATACATAATGTAACTTAGGTCATCTTAGCCATATTTATTATTTTTTTCATCTCTTTCATCACTTTATTCATTCTCATATGTATGATTATTTATAGTTGTTTCATTCATTAGATCATCACATCTTTGTTTCACCCATTCATTTTTAATCTATGTAATAGGTTATATATTTGAGCTATTGCTTTCCAATTTACCCTAGTAGGATACAACATTTGAACCAGTCACAAATATAAATCAGCCCTATTAGGACACAATTAATTATTAGTGATCAAAATCAGCCCTACTAGGGAAAAATTGTTTTATCAACTGATTAAATCTACTCTAATGGGGTACATTATTATTTCCTCTATTTGGAGTAACATTCTCCTATTTATTATAATTCTAACCTTTGTATACTTTTTCCCTCATCTTAAGAATATTTTACTGTGCAAGTTATCTTGGGATTAATCATTTCTTAATTTCACATCTTGTACCTTAGTTTTGGGTCTATTCAAAGTGTGTCACTTACATTTTTGGATTGTATCTTTCCCCTTCCCCCATCTTTGGTGCTCATTATATATAATTATATTTTGATCATTGATATAATCATTATGTGCAAGCATTAAATAATTTGGATTTAATCTATTCCATGGGTTAATCTCACTTTCTCTCTCTTTTTAACAGTCCATCCTTCTCTTCCATCCCTATATGTCCTCTTGAGGAGGCGTCATGGGTCATTTCCTTCCAACTTATTCTTGACAACTATTTTATTTGAAAATACACTTATTCTCCTAAATGTCTTGCTACACCTTCTAAAATAGGGTCAAAATGTATACATCCAATTCCTAACACCATTATGTTGAAATTGTCAATCTTACTTGAAATTTGTGAAAATGCACAATTTGGGCCAAAATCACTTAAATGCGCTAAATGGTTTGAGCTTTTCATGTACAAGTATTGATTTATGCTAATGTATCCCTAAATGGGGAAATGCATTTTATGTTATTATTAACTTTTTTTAAACAATTTCGAGTCAAAATGACAAAAATGCATTTTGGTGCTTTGGATCACCCTTTTCTTCTAATTTGAAAGCACACAACATTTGCATATGTTTGTCCTAAATGGGATATTGGTACATATACAACTAACATCACCTTATAATTCCTCTCCAATAAAATTATGACCTAGTAGTATGAATTTTGACCAGTTTGATTAATTATGTGCCACTAATTTCCAAAGAATTACATAAAAAATGATTAATCTTACTTATAAAAATTAAACCAAATTATGACCTTAAATAAGAATTCCATAGAAGTTATTAAATGTTTCTATATTAAAAATTGATTATTAATATTTTCATCATCAAATTACATCATTTATGGGTTGGTGGCATTCATAAGCCATAAATGCAATAAATATCAAGATTATAGCCTCCCATGCCTCTTTAATGCCTCTTATTTCTAAATATTTATGAGGGTATTTATGGATTTATTATAAAAAATTAGATTAATTCATGGCCACACATATTGATCTCAAGATCGATGGTCATGGTTGATCCTAATCAAATTCAAAAATATATAAATGGGAGGGCCAAGACCACTATTTTTAAGCTTCATTTGTGTAAAATTATTATGTAGAATTCTCTCCACATCTCATTTGTGAGTGATGTTTATAATACTTAATTTACAATAAAATACCTTCATTGATAGGCATAACATTGATTTCATATCATGAGCCTAGTTTCATTGGTGAGCAAGAGATTATGGAGGAGTTTTGTCTTTCATCATTATTAAATATTTGAGCACCAAATCAAGGGGAAAATCACATTTTAATCTGCATTTGGGGGATGGTATGCTTTTGGGAAGGTATTGTGTAATGCTTTATTTTATTTCCTCTTAATTATCATTTTCCAAACATCATTTGAGTGAGTTGGCTTAGTTAGCTATGTTATTATGCATTTTTATTGATTTTATTGACTAATGCTTGATCTCACCATCTTTGTAAGCCATATCTATAGATACTTAAGGAGCTTGGTGAATTTATCCTAGTATTTATTAATCGATAGGTCTTCATACTTAATATTTTAAAAATATATAATCTTTTGATTAAAGTTTAGTTATGGAAGCCATTATGACCTAAAAAGTGTCACAAATTATTCTCAAGTGGTGGTGGTAGAGTCAAGATTCATCTTGAGCTTCTTGTTTTCCCACCAAGTTATTGCTTCACCAACAAGTGGATATGTTCCCAAGACTAATTTCATGACTTCAAATTAATTTCAAATCTCAAAATATTTCTCCATCTCTATTAGCCACACTTTATCTCCATCTCTAAATATAGTTCCATCAAACTTGGGTAGATTTACCTTTTTTATATCTCATGCCAATTCTAAAGCTACTTAAGATCTTGCATCTTGTAGAACTTCCTCATGCCTCCCCTGTTGAGGGTGTTTTTGCTCAGTAGGATGCTCTTCAATTTCATCTTAATCATTCTCCTCTAGATGGCCATTCAATTCTTGTTCTATGGCCATTATCTAGTCCCTCATCTCTTACATGGTTTTGAGGATATGGTCCAACTTTGTAGCTTGCTCAATGACAAGCTTATTTGGATCAACAAGGGGATTGGTATTTGAAATACCCTCACCTCTTGGTCTAGTGTGCACTATTGTTCTTCCTTCTTAATAAGATAATAATTTTGTGTTATCAAACACATTAAGTCCTATAGTTTGAGACTCAGGTCTAATACCACAATGTAAAAACCCTAAGAGATTTTACCAGAATAGAGTAAATGTTCTTTTAATTAGTTACACATATTCATCCAGCATATTTCACCACAACAAATCTAAGTGATCTTTAACTAAATGTTTTATATTAGTTAACCCATAATGTTTATAGATAATATATTTAGCTAATGATCACTATGAAAATGATATAATAATTCATGAATAATGTTAAATAAATATAAAGATTGCATTTATTTCATTAAAGTAATAATACAATTTTAGTCATGACTGATATAACATTGACTATTATATAATTATAATGAATAAATAATATAACTTCATCAATAATAAAGTCTCTATAAATAATAATACAATAATACAAAGTTCCATAGATCATGAGTTCTAAATGAGCTCAAGTATATATCTATAATCTCAAGTGTAGTCTCTAATGTAGTACTACTATGGGGAGGTAGAACATCATCGGAATGTTTTTCCATACCAACTATGGACCATCGATCCCCTGAACTATCTTTCAATTAGTAAATGACCCTCTCTTCATGGATGGGTAGATAATGATGGTGCAAGAATCTAGAGTGAAAAACTAGAATCCATGTATTCTAAGATAACTAATACATGATGTGTACCATAAATAAATCCATTCTAAAATGATATCACACAAACATATAAATTATATAAAATAATAATGTTTAACTATAAACATTACTTTTTCCAAAGTTTTCAAATAGTTAATGATCTTTAGGATAAATTGATTTCATACACATGACTAAATTGGATTACACCTCATCTTGCATTGATGGCACTAATTAAGTAAATAGAATCTATCCACTACTTATTTAGTGTTATAAATGTGATATTTGGTTAATTATATAATAATATAAAAACTAGTAGATTCAATTAGAATATTCCCTATTAAAAGATATAAAATATGATAAGTATAAAAATATCAAATACATATATTTAGTCCATCAAATGTAATTTAATGAATCTAATATTCATCTTAATAATCATAAACAATCTTCAATATATACATAGCATCCAGGTAAAAATTATATCTAGACTATAAGTTAATATTAAAATGTAACTTGAAATGTTATTTCATCCATGAAACAAAACATTAATCCCAACTTATTTATTTGTTCATTTTCCACAAAAAAATAATAAGCCTATCATATAACAAACTTAAATATGATCTATATATATTTTTTTAAATACTTTATTTTAATGCTTTAACTAATCATTAAATACATAGTAAAGCATCGATATTACCCTAAAATATAATAATTTAGACCAGCATACAACAAGTTGTGTACATCTATATATGGTATAATCATTCTTAAATTTATAAAACTATATACAAATCCTATGTTTATACCATGTACATATGTACTACTTTTAAACTCTGATATAAATTTCTATACACTCACAAATCTGATAATGTATAGTTTATACTCTAATTAGACAATCCACTATCCATGATCTTAGAGTATCTCATATACTTTCAATATACATTCAAACTAAAATAAATTGTCTCAAACTTTTAATATAACAAATGATTCTCAATTTAATTATTTTGATTATAACTGTACAGTATAAGCATGATTATCAATTCAAACTTTAGCCATTAATGATTTACCAAATTATATTATTTCAAAAGACATAAATCAATAAAATTAAAGACCTGTTCAAATTTATTTTCATATATAAATATCAAAGATTAATTACTTATCCAAGTAAGTCTAAATATTGAGAATTCCATGAGAATATAACTCAATTCTTGACCACATATATACACCTTAGAAAATATACAATTTAATTGAATACTCAAATCTATTATAATATATGTGAGGGTCACTCTCATAATTTTAAAAACCAATCTAAATGTATATAATACACAGAGAAAATAAGGGAATAACTTTGAGTGTATATATTGCATAGACAAAACAAGATAATCATTCCACTCATAAACTTCGCCTTATCATTTATATAGTTTACTTCAAAATGAAAATAAAACCTCTTTACAATGTACATTTCATTTTTGTTTATTAGTATAGTGTTTCACAGTCTAATTATTAACAATCAACTTATAAATATGTACATGTGCATTAATCTATATACACGACCAACTTTATATACTTCTACCCAACTAATTATCTACCATAGGCATCATTACTAGGTTTCAGACTTTTATATATTTATGGATTGGTAAGAATTAAACCTAATTCCATATATATTAAATTATGTATGCTATAGGGTTTAATAATAAAGACTAAGCATATATCCCATAACACATAATTCATAAATCCATTCAAATCCAATGCACACATAATTTATTCAAAAGTCTTAACCTTTGAATGTATATGTATATACATATATATTTATCATGGTCCTTTAAATCCCAAAATGGATACACACACAAACACACACACACACACTTATGTATATACATTTTCCTACGTAGTCAAAATTACTATGAAAACCTATATCATCCTTACCCAAAATTTCCAAGTTAGTTATATATACACATTTGAATCCCTCATATTCAAAATAGAATTCAATCTAAACTTGTGTCTATATGTTTAAATCCCCAAATTGGTTCATCATCTAAAATTGAGTCCCAGACCCTACCCAATCTATTTATAGATACACATTGAATGAAATAACCATAATATGAATTCATAGGGTTTTATAAATTTGAAATAGATATTAACATAGATAGACACACACACACATACTTATGTATATACATTTTCCTTCACGGTCAAAATTACTATGAAAACCTATAACATCCTTACCCTAGATTTATAGGTTAGGTATATATACACAGTCAAATCCCTTATATTCAAAACAAATTCAATATAAATTTGTTCCTTTATGTTTAAATCCCCAAACTAGTTCATTATCTAAAACTAAGTCCCAAACCCTACCTAGTCTATTTATAAATACCCATTGAATGAAATAACCATAATATGAATTCATAGGGTTTTATAAATTTGAAACAAATATTAACATAGAGTCATATAGTTTTAGCCATTCCACTTAGGGTCACTCTAGGTTAGATGTAGGGTTCTATGGATGGCTAATCCATCTATAGGGCCCTATGTTCAGCCCATAATTATTTTATAATTTAAAATTCAACTAAAACTAATAAACCCTTTTTTTATTTCATTTCCAAAATTTATCAACTATCAAACATAAATTTAATGTACATCACTAAGCTCTAAAAGATGACTATAATGCTAAGGAAGTCAAATTTATATTCACTTCTTAGCTCAGATAACCTTTGTCTACTTCTACCTACTATGTCCATGTATGGCATGCCCTCAAAGGCCTATAACACCTTTATTTTATTCACCTCCATGCCTTACTTATGACATGAATTTTTCATAATTCCTCGGTAGAGTAATGATTAAAAAAATGCATGTCATGAACACCTTAACTGACCAATAGTCTGCCACCATTTTCTCATGCAGACTCCTTCCAACTTCCATAATGATTTTGTTAAAATTATTATTAACTCAAGACAAAACAAATTATAAACCCTAATAATCTCAAACCTTCTTAATATTAATTAAATAGTCATTATTTAATCCTTCATAATATGCATGTTTTTTTACCCCAATAAATATCTATGCATGTCGACTTTATAAAAATATTCAAACATTATAATTCCATGCAATATCAACTAAATGATAATTCCACATAGCATAATGACCATATGATAAGGTAAATATATCTTATTAATATTAAAATACCATCAATAATAATAAAAATTCATCCAAGAATCAAACACAATGATGTTTGTATAATCATTAAATAATGTATTTATCCCTATTGACTTTTTATAGAATCATGTTTATTGCCTAAGCATGAAGGCTTTATAATAGTTATTATTAATAACATTAATTTCATTATACCACATAAAATAATGTCATTCATTAATGATATCAATGAACTTATGATTTACTAATGACTTTATACAGGTTTACTCAACTATTATAAATTATGATACTATCCTAATAAGCATCATTAATGACTTGACAAATCGATCAAGCTAACTAATAGAATCTATCTATTATTATAATCAATACATCCAAATAAAACACTATTTATACAAATACTCAACTATGTTAAATATAATGGTAATTCACAACAAGATAAGTAAATATTTATTCAATAGTTAAGCAATAACATTAATAGCTACCAATGCAATACATAACTAGATTAGGGAAGTCACACAATCAAAACAACATGATCATCAAATAACAACAAGATCACAATGGACATACATAATAAAAAATAAAAACATACTACAACTATCTAAATCAAGAAATAATCATAAAACATGTTAATCTATTGTGGTGTGTGCATAGGTTTATAGTTTTCCTCTCTATCATTCCCCATCATCTATATCTATACCATCATCTCTGATGATTCCCTCCCTCTATCACACTCTGAGGGATGGATTAGTCTTGCATCCACCTCATAACAATGAAGGTCGTTAGCCTAAAACATAAATATATCCATGAAATACTACTGTATAAACTTAAAAATATGATCATCAAGTACAAAATATGAAAGTAAAGCTATCTAATAGCAAATAAATCATGTAAATTAAACAACATATAACTATCCCATAATCAACATATGACATAAAGCTTAATCAACCAGTAGTTAATCAAATAAAAACCATAATAATCCATGGATAAACAGGTTATTTAGCTTAGAGAGAAATTAGGATGTCACATTCCCCCCTAAAGTTGGGCATTGTCTTGATGACACTTATTAAAACATAAGTTCTAAATTTTAAAAACATTATTCAACAAAAAATAATATAATATGCAATAACAAATTAAGCAAAAAAATATCGAAACAGCCTATAAAACTCATCATATTCCTACCAAGTGGTAATATTACGTAAATTGAGTTTGTGAATGTCAATTATTATTATTGGCTCTACCATGACCACCCTGGGATCCAAATCCTATAAAGCATTTCAATCCAACACATGTGAAGGATCAACAACATAATTTTTAAGATAAGACACATGGAAGATATTATGCAAAAGAGCTATAGCTAGTGGTAATGCAATCCTATATGCTACAAGATTGACCACTTATAAAACTTTGAAGGGTCCCACATATCTTGGTGAAAGTTTTACTAACTTCCCAAACTTAATCCGACTTTTGTGAGGCTTAACCCAGAAAAACACTTTATAACCTATAGAAAATTGACTTGTTGTTCTCTTTAGATCAATATAATTTTTATGTATATCATTGGCCTCAACCAACCTCTCCCTAATTATCTTGACTTACTCTTCCATTTATAAAATCATCTCAGTTACAAATACTACCCTATCCTCCAACCTGTCCCAATTGATTGGTGTTCTACACCTCCTTCCATATAATGTCTTAAATGGAACCATCTTCAATGCAAATTGTTATGAGTTTTTGTAAGCAAAATTAACCATTATAAGGTACTCCTTCCTCTTGTATTACTTATCCATGTAATAAATATGAAGGAGATATTTTAATACCTGGCTAACTTGCTCTATCTATCCATCAATTTTTAGGTGATAATTAGTGTTGAAATTTAACTACATTCCTATTGTTGAATTTAGAGTCAACCAAAATATAGAATTCATCCTCATATCTTTCTCCAAAATAATCTTATCTATATATTTATGTAATCAATATACCTCTTTTATAAATCTTGTTGTAATCATAGGTGCATCATCTATCAAGTTGCCTGGTATGAAGTGGGTTACCTTGGTTAGTTTGTCAACTACAACCAAGATCATATCATGTCAATTCAGTGATAATGATAAACCTTGGATGAAATCCATGCTAATCACCTTACACTTAGATTTTGGTATATCATGTGGATATAACAATCCTATCAAATACACATGTTAAGCTTTCACATGTTGACACTCCAAATAATGAGACATAAAATATATTGTATACTTCTTCATCCATTTCCATAAATAGAGTGGTCTTAGCTCATCCATGAGCTTGGTTACTCTTGAATGTCCTGAATATAGATCATTGTATAGTTTTTTTAGCATGGTGCTCCTCAAATTCTCTTTATTAGGCACATACATCTTACCATTTTACCTTAAAATACCATCACTCTCCATTTTGAATCCTTTATACCTAGGATTTTGAGCATTCTTTGATAATTCTTAATCTAATCATAGAATTCATATCTTGGAAATAATTTGATTAACTAATCTCAAAAATTACTTTTTATAGTATCTATGGTTTTTATGTACCTTATACAGCTTAGAGAATCAATAGCTCTATTCTCCTTGCCTTTGATATAATTAATATCAAAATCATAATTAGATAAGAACTCTAACCATCATCTATGATGAGAATTTAGGTTCAGTTGGGTAAAGATGTACTTGAGTCCCAAGTTATCAATCTTAAGCTCAAATGGTTTCCCCAATAGATAATGCCTCAAAACTTTCAAGGCATACATAATTTCCATAATTTGTAGGTCATGAGGGGCATAATTCACTTCATAGTGATTTAGTTTCCTAGACACATAAGCTATAACTAATCCATCCTACATAATAAATCCTCTAAATCCATCCCTAAATGTATTTGTGATCATTGATAATTGATCATTAGGATCAAGAAATCTTAGCACATGTGCTAAATTAAACCTCCTTTCCATCTCCTAAAAGGATATCTCACACTTTCTTGACCAAACAAAACTTTATTTCTTTTTCTAAAGAGAGGTAATTGGATTAGTTATCTTAGAGAAATTTGGAATAAATTTCTTATAATATCCTATTAATCCCATGAAAATCCTTACCTCATAAACATTATTTAGTGTTGGCCACTCTATTATGGCTCTTATCTTCATTGGATACACTGAAATACCATCCAAAGAGATAATATGTCCCAAATATTACGCTTTATTTTTCAAAAATGCACATTTAGACAACTTGTTATACAACCTATAATTTTATAAATACTACAAAACCAGATCTAGATGATGTAGATGCTCTTCCTCATCCTTGGAATATATGAGGATGTCATCTCTCAAGACCAATATAAAATAATCTAGATAATCTATGATCACACTATTCATAAGTTTCATAAATGTTGTAGGAGCATTTGTCAACCCAAATGGTAACACTGTTAACTTGTATTGCCTATATCAAGTTTTGAATGCTATTTTTGGAATATCCTCTTGACATATTCTCAGATGATGATACCCTACTCTAATATCAACCTTTGAAAATATTATTACCCCTTGTATTTGATCATAGAAATCATCAATTCATGGTAATGAATATCTATTCTTGATTATCACATATTTCAACATCTTATAGTCTATACACAATTGAAGAGTACCATCCTTCTTCTTGACAAAGACAATTGGTACACCCCATGGTGACACACTTGGTTGAATCAGTCCTTTCAAAAATAACTTTTGAATTTATGCCTTTAACTCAACCAATTTAGTGGTTTTCATTATGTATGGTTCTTTAGACTATAGTTCAAATCAAGGTATGATATCAATCAAGAAATAAAACTCACACTTGGGTATAAATCCAATTAATTCCTCTAGAAACACATCTTGAAAGTTCCTTAGAAAATAATAATCATCTATGGATGGTTCCTTAGATTCCTCCATCTTATTTATCTTAATGATAAATCCCTAACACCCCTTATTTTGAGCTTTCTTGATTTGAATTGCATAAATATGCCTTAGATTTACCTCATTTTTCTCATCTTGAAGTTGTGTCTAATTTACAAAATCATATTGACACTCAACCTTATTTAGATATTAGTAAACCTTAGTATTGGGCCCCTTATTTTTTTAAGTCTCAAGTTTGTGCCAGTAAGACATCCGCATCAATACGATGGAATCAGTTTGCATAATGATAACATTTTTGCATTTTGGCACCAATTGGAGGTTAAAGTGCATATCTTATGCCAGTTGGCAAGTAGTTAACTAGCTCCCAGATCTTTAGGGCATCTTTTAGTATGGGTGATATATGGTGACTATAGCATGAAATTTTATAGGTCATGGAGCTTGTGGGAATGATCACAAAAGTTATAGATCAAAACTCAACATGCACTTTCCACCCTAGTGGAGATGCTCTAGAAGGATATAAAAGGAGCTCAAACTAGTTGATGCAATGGATGAAAAATATTATATCAAAGCTCTGGTAAATTTAAATTACTTTGTATACACTACTTTACAAGTTATTAAACTTAGGAGAAGTATGGATGCCATGAAGGATCCATTTGTAAGCACCCAAGCTCACCTATGATCCTCTAGGTCATTAAGTAGTTTAATCTAAGAATTTACTCTATTTTAAATATTATGAACTCTATTTTATTTTAACTTTGATTAATGATAAAGATGGTTGTAATAAAATAAGATATCTATTTTGTGCATCTTTTATATGGCTATTTGAATGAAAAATTATTGTAATATTGAAATTTCAATATGATTATGTTAAGAAATGTTTATGAGCTTCTAGTTCATGTCATTAATGGAGTCCCTATAATAAATGATGTTGTTATCATAAATCTATAGAGACAATAAGTGTAGAGCCTATACCAATTGATTCTATCCTTGCTAGAAGCATAAGCCTAGTATGAGTACTTAAAGTAAAAGCAACCCTTTGAAACCTCAATGCCAATATGAAACTAGGCTTAGTTTAACAAAGGCTTATGCTGAAATGACTCTAGGATTAGTCTACCAAAAGGATTGCACCAATAAGCCACTAGGATTAGCCCATGAAAGGCTTGTGCCTATGGACCTACTTAAAGCCTTCTTTGAATTGACCAAGTCCCATAATTAACATTTTACAACATAACACAACTATCCCAATGCAAGCCCCAGTTCCTTCTCAGCTTCACTTTAGGTGAGTACATAAGGCCTATACCTATGTGGATTGATGTTGGTGTAGTTAAGTGTTAAAATTTTGAGCAAAAATGGAATATCCCATATTTTTTCTAGGTTGTAATAATCTAAGAAGCAACTAAGACAATTTTTTGTACCCTTTTTTATAACATTTTGGTTCCATTACCAGGACCCTATGTTGAATTTTACTATTACAATGGTATGGTAGAATGGTGTGTCAAATTTCCATTAAAAGCATTGAGCATTAGTTGTATTAGGTGGAAGATAGCTTTACACTAAAGCATCCAACCTAAAAAAGATAAAAACAAAGAAAATGGGTTTAGAATAACCTATATGATGCTTTATATGAGGTCTTTTTTTATGAGCTACTTGAGCATATGTACCAATGGTTGGATGAATATTTAACCCATAAAATAAGAATCTATGGACAATGCCATGAGTGGATGAAGGAACACCTAAATATGTTTGAGACCCTAGATAACACTTGGACTAGAGTAGTGGATAAATGATGGCAAAGAGTGCTTAATAACTACATACTTGAGTTCATAGTCTCAACATATTCATACCCTGAGGATGTAGACTACTAATTTTTACATGACCCTATAGGCATATTTGTAATGGAATTAAGCACAAAGATCAAGCTAATGGTAGATTATGGTTTTGAAACTTTAGGGATAGAAGGCTAAAATCATTTTACATAAAAGCAATGCAAAGGGGGAGAAGGTGATGTGTAGGTGAGGTGTGATGGAAGGGGATGAGTAGATTGACACTTGAGAGCTTAGAAGATAGACCTATAATAAAAGACAACACAAAATGATGAAATATCTAGAAGCTAGAAGTGCTGAGAGAACCCATAGTGAGTGGGAAGGGTATGGAGAAAGATATCTTAAAATATAGTCATGTGAGGATGAGAAATATAATGAAGAAACGGATCAAGCTAAACACTTGATAGGTGTAAAATTCACTAGGTTCCTATAGGATTTGGTGATTAAATATATGATTGACATGCCTACCCCCTTTGAACCTATAATTCATGCTCATGCACTAAATCCCCCACTTGAAGAAAGTATAAAAGTAATAATTGACTCTATTGATGACTTTGATCATAGACATTTTGTAGACTTGGAATGCAACTTTATGATTAAACAAATTATTCCATATAAAGAGGTGAGCACAACTACCTCTAGCCTATTAGGTGTTAGCTCACCATAATAGAACTTGAGCACAAACATACTAGTTCATCTGATGTTAGAAACATAAAGTGGGAAACAACTCAAAGTAAGTGTTCTGGTAACACAAGTAGGTAGTATAGTACCATCGACATCAACTACACTAGTAGTAAAGATGGAACCAGTGCCTAAACTAGTGGCTAGAGGCATTAGAGGACTGCCACCAAGATAGAATCCTAAGTAAGAACCACTTCAAATACCATCTTCCCCATGAATTAAATCTAATATGAGATGGATATACACTTACCATAGTATCACAACATGGATAATGCCATATAATATATGCTAAATTTTGAACTATACTATCACACATGGGGCATAACCTAATTAGAGCACAAGGTAACCTAATTTAAGACCAATTTACTTGATTGTACCCACACCTGATATAGAAAATTTGATCCCAATTAGGCCATTGTTGACTATAATACCCTAAAGGATTCATTCCTAAAGGAATTTGACATTATAGAGTTTGAACAACATAGCATCACCATGCTAAAAGAGATTACCTAAGGACTCTCAGAGAGAATGCACCTATATGATTTAAGATTCAAGACTCTCCTTTCAAAGTTTCCATATGATATTCACCCTTCCTATCATGTTCAATGGTTCATTTGAGGGTTACTCATGCCATTCTAAAGAGTTATTTCCATGAAGACTTTTACAAACTCTCAAGAAGCACTTGAAGTTGTGATAAGAGTAGAAGTAATCAAAAGCATAGATACTAGGATCAACCCATTTATGGAGGCATATATTTCATCTATAGCTTCTTAGATCCAAAATATTGCCATTATCTCTTTGAATGATGCTCAAAGTAGACTATGGTGCACTGACTATGAAATAGAAGTCCATAATAAGACTAACAACCCATGAAGGAGTGTGTACACTTTGCTTCTAAGCTAAAAATTTTGTTGAGAGGCATATGATGTTTACAAATATCCTTTGTGTAATACACTATCCAAGTTAACATAACCATCTATTACCAGTTGTGTGATGCCTATACCCATACCATTATTGATTATCAGGTGTTTGATGAAATGTGTGAGAATATGGAAAGAGGTGCATGATATGCCACCATAGTAGTCAGATGGAAGTCTAACCAAGGAAATAAAAGCTATGGGCAATAGAATATACTATTTAGGATGCATTGAGGTGTCAAAGGGTGAGGTGGAGGAAGTAGTGGTGGAAAATTCCCACCATACTCATGTTATAAATGTGGCTCAACAAAGAATTATCAACACAACTACCCTACACATCCCACATGTGGGTATTTTCAAGGGTCCCATAAGGTAAAATAATGCCCTAAATTGTATAAATAGTTGACCTAAGGTAGGTCTGGCATAGATTAGGGCATATAAATGATCAATCATGAGTTGAAAATAAAAAATAGACCCCAAAGGTGCAACCTACATGCACTGAGGTAGTCAAGGTATAATCAACTACATGAAGTAGATTCACCACTTAGCCGCTAGTTATGTTAAAACCTAGGTTATACCTAGAATATGGGGATAAGGGTTTCACTAATCACATAAATCAAACTAAACTAAAAGCTTCACCTTACCCAAACCCAGTGCACCAAAAATATGTATTACAATAGGCCATGATTGTCATCCAAAACTTGCAAGGGTAGCTCCAATTAGCACAAGACCTAGAAGTACAATATACTACCTCTCAAAAGAAGTAATATAGCAAAGAATTTTAGATATAGTAATTGACTAAGATCCTACACATCCTAAAAATAGAGGGAATGTTTCCCATATTGAATAACTTACTCCAAGAGCATATGGTTCAAAAGCAAGTTGAGGTCATTATGGCATGCACAGAGAGGGTACAAGAAGTTTAGCATACAAAAAATATAGAGTATGACCAATAAATCATAGTGAATTACACTATTGATGGATGGTCTATATATGAGGTCCTTATAGACACAATCATTGAGGCTAACATCTTGACCAAAAATGCCTAGGATAAAATGGGTAGGCCATCCTTGAGGCCTTCCCCTCTTGTACTTTTCATGGCCAATAATACCTAGGCATAGCCTATTGAAATTATGAAGAGTGAAATTATAGATATCATGGTCACCAAATTTTATGGTTACTTTGAAGTGATCAGGTTATTAAAATAGGACAACTACCTGACACTTCTAAGAAGTCCATGGTGTTATGCAAACAATGTGTATATGTGTTTTAAAAAGAACTATGTGACCTTTGAGAATGGAATAAAGAGGGCAGTTATACCCCTATCAAATCAATAATGACCCCCTTATGTTGAGAGTGTGGATATTAAATATGAGATCAACCACATTTATAACATCATGATACAAGGCATTGAGACTATAGACCCAAATGATCAAGGAGTCCTCTCTTGGGAAAATGGATAATTAGCCTCAGACACCACTAATGTTTTTTATGAATAATGGGTTGAGGAAACACATGAGACCACTAGTAAAATATGCCACTTGGTGTACACAAAGATGCCAAAACCAATAAATACAAGTTTGGTCCAAATTGATCATGCTTCTAAAAGGCTGGTCCCTTACACTAATAAAAATGGAAAGAGATTGTTTTTCCTTACTAAGGGAAAAATTTTAGCACTCTCAAGATATGAAGTGAGTAATTCAGTAGAATATTATTATCTATGGTGAAAATTCCCCAAGGAATCTATGGTTTTACACCTTATATAGGACCTTAAAGACTTGGGCATGAGCATGATACATTGTCAATTAGATGCACATTGAGACAACCAACTAAGATGCACTTAAGAAGTAGTTTATTCACACCTTCTCCTTTTCTTTGTAAAACCTTGAATTGATTGAACCACTATAATTAGTTTGAATTTCAATGTTTGAGGACACTGTAATATTGTAAGAGTGCCTAAAATACATGTTCAACAAAAATGGGTTATCACTCCCAACCTTCTTCAAAGAGAAAACTCTTAATATTGACTGTATTAATGAAGATAATGAAACATGGTGGTGCACAACTAGAAGAATTTGACAGGAAAAATAAATTTAGTGTGTCAAGTTGAGGATAGGACCCTAAAAGTAGAAGATGCTACCCACCTTTGGATAGAAAAAATTGAGGGAATTAGATAGGTCAAGTATTTACACCAAGAGAAGAATGATCCTACTGCATGTTGTTAAAAACTACAAAGGTAGATATCAGCTTAGAAGGAGAACCAAAGATCACCACTTTGGGTACCTATTGGTCAAACATAGAGCTCACATGTATTTTTTATCTCTTGAAAGAGTTACAAGACTTGTTCCCTTAGAACTATAGATATATGAAAGGCACACACCCATCCCTCATGAAGATGAGAATTAAACTAGGCAATGGTGAAAGACCCATCAATAAGAGACCTTATAGGATGAACCCCAATCTTCATGCTAAGGCCAAGACAAAGATCAATAGCATGCTAGTCATTGGAATCATCTACCCTATACAATAATCTAAATGGGTTAGCCCTATGGTCATCAACATCAAGAAGGATGGGTGTATCCAAATTTGTGTTGACTATAGATTGTTAAATGCAACCTATGTAACCAACCCCTTTCTAACTCTATTCATTGAAAAAGTCTTGGATGGTATCATAGGTTATGAGATATACACTTTTATTAATGGGTTCTTAGAATACCATCAAGTCTATATCAAGAAGGAGGACAAGCCTAAAACCACCTATGTGATAGAATGGGGTTATTTTGCATATAATGTGATTCCCTTTGGACTTAAGAATTCACCATCTGTATTCTCTTGATTGGTGATAACCTCTTTTAAAGACTTCATTTACAAATTCCTCCAAGTATACTTAGATGACTAGAAGGTGTATGGGTTAGTGAAGGATCATTATGACAACTTGTGCCTTATGTTTGAAAAGTGCACGTAATTAAAAATTTATTTGAACATCAAGAAGTGTGTTTTCACAACACTATTTGGCACTTTTCTCAAGCACATCATCTACAAAAATGGTCTTCTCATTTATCCATCAAATATTGTAATCATCTTTTAGCTTTAAACCCCATCAACATAGAAAGACATTCACACCTTTCTTGGGCATTATGGGTACTATAGAAAGTTTTTAAGGCATGATGCTAAGATTTTACCATCATTATAAGATCTCTTGAAAAATTATGGCCCATTATATTGGGGTATAGTGTAGGAAGATGAATTTGAGACCCTAAATCTCAAACTAGCAAGTGTGCCAATATTGCAATTTCTTGACTAGATGACTCCCTTCCATGTCCATGTCAATGAATCTAGTACTAAAATTGATACCATTTTAGCACAACTAGGTGAAGGAAAAATAGATCATCCCATTTCTTTCACAAGTAGAAAGCTAACCAAGGTAGAGCAAAACTACACCATAACTAAGTGTGAGGTGCTTGTGATGGTCTATGCCCTAAAAAATTTTAGACACTACTTATTGGCCACCCCATTCATCTTATTCACTAATTATGACACACTTAAGTACCCGGTAAATAAACCCATTCTCCATAGGTGCATTTTTTAATGAATTGTTTTGTTTCAAGAATTCCAATTCTCTATTATAGTAAAACCTAGAAAATAAAACTCAGACCTAGACCATATATACCACATCAACTCTATAAATATGATAGTGCCCATTGAATATGAAATGATTGATGCATAATTATATAGATTCCAATTTGTTCCTAAAGATTTGGCAGAGATTTTTACATTTTTAACATCTGGATCTACACCCCAGACCATGATGACTAAGGAAAAGAAGCAACTCATATTTCATGTTGTCCCTTTTCAACTCATTGGTGGGGAAATATAAAAATTTAACCATGATGAATTCATGTGTTGATGTGTCCTAGAGCATGAACAAGACTTAGTCTTGCAAGAGATGCATGAGGGGATTATTGAAGGCTATTGCACTGGAGATGCTACATTGTAAAATATACTATAATCAAGCTTGTGGTGGCCAAACCTAATCTAGGATGTAAAATAATACTCCAAAATATGTGACATCTGCTAGTGCATAGGAAAATCAAACCAATAGGATGAGATGCCTCTCATCCCCATCCTTGCCCAAGCACCATTTGAAAAATGGGACATTGACTTTGTTGGGAATATAAATCCTACTAAAAGGTACATAAGTGCATGATACATTCTGGTTACCATAGATTAATTCACCAAGTGGGTTGAGGTAGCACCGACAAAATATTATACAACCACCATAGCTACCAAATTTATCTGGGAAAATATCATCAATCACTATGGATGCTCACTTAGTTTGACTAATGACTATGGTGAATAATTCATCAATGAAACCATTCAGATCCTACTAATTAAATATATGGCTATGCACCATAATATGACACCTTATCATCCCCAAGTGAATGGCACTACAGGGGTATTTAATAAGATATTGGGAACAAGCCTCAAAAATATATGCAATGTTTGTGATAAATATTGGGATGACTATGTATCAATATTATTATGGTCTTATCACACTATGTAAAATAACATAAACAAGGCTATACCATTTCCATTAGTGTTTAGAACTGAGGCCATTTTACCTATGAAATTTTTAGTTCCCTTATTGTGCATCACATGTATTGGTTGATTAGATGACCAAGAGTCTTTGAGTACATGCCTATAAAACTTAGAGCATTTGGATGAGACATGTGCCTAAGTAATATGGAGCCAAAAAATAGAAAAGGTGCATTATAAGTGATGACATGATAGGCATAACAAACACAAGATATTTATTGAAGGTGCACTAGTCTTACTATATGACTCTAAGTAGCTCAAGCACCTAAGTTGTATACTAGGTGGATGGGACGTTATATCATTCATAATATATTGGATAATAACACATATAAACTACACACATTGATGGTTGAAATGTTTCCTTAGCATTTTAACAGTAATATATTGAATCCCTATAGTCAATAAAAAGGCACTTGAAACATTAGGCACCAACTTCCCAATCATAAGTCAGTTACTTTGTGTTGACCATAACAAAATTTGGCACAAGCCAAGTCTTTCTTTATGTTGTTTCATTTATGTTGAGTGAATAAGTGTGGCACTTTCAGGCCCATAAGAGAACTCTTCTATTACTAACATGCATAAATCTAATCAGGTAAGTTAAATATGTATGCTCCTTTAGCACCTGTGGCTAGACACCTAAGTTTTTAGGTGTGTGATGAATCTATGATTACAAGTTGACAAAGGGAGTTACACAAGATGCTCATGTGTAATAAGTTAAGGAAAAACAATGAATTTATTGAGGACTAGTGTAAGGATTTGTATGGGGTATGGAAGGCCAAAGCAAGAGACATGAAAGCATAGAGAAATTGACCAATAAAGAGAGGTGTGCTTGTAAGGAAGACCAGCATGAAGAAAAGATGAAATCAAGGAGGTTGAATCATGTGCATATGAATTAATTCACCCAAGCTACTATAATAAGGTCAAAGTTTGTGCCAAAGTGAATAAATTAGAAGAAAAAGATCATCAAGATAGTTAGAATCCACCTAACATTTGATGGGAAGTGACCATTTGAATAACTTGTCACTTCATCGAATAAGCTATTAGATAAATTAATGTTGTGATGGTGAAAACATAAATATCTATAATAAATGAGGATTTGGTGGTAAATCTTAGTAGATTTCATAGGTTTAGTATATTTAAATAAATCCACGTATTGTCAAGACATTAATTTCCATCCATTAATGAGATAGCTAAAAAAAAGTATAAAGAGGCAAATGACAGACTATAATAGGTTACAAACCTTGTGAGAATTTAAACCAAAATATAGATATGAATAGATCTAAAGCTACTCAAAGACCAAAAAATGATACCAATGAAAACCAGAGCACCCACATCCCCCCAAGTGAGAATGGTTGAACCATGGCAAGATTGTGTTATGATTTAAATTGAATAAGAGGTGAGTGAAGAGGAATTGAGAGAGAAATGGGTAGTAGAAGTTCTGAAAAAGAATGAGGCTACCATTAAAAATTCATAAAGCTCAAGAGTTGAAGACACATTCATAATTCTCATAACTATGAAAAATCATAAATCACCATTAAGGGGTTCAAAAATATCAACCAATCTTGCTTTAATAATAGCCTATTAAAAATGGGAAAGAAAAGGCTAAGTACAGGTCCACTACAAGTGTGGAAGGACATGAAGAAAGCATGGATGGTGAAATAATTAGCCACTATGAAATGAGAGGTACATCTGGTATAAGGTGTAAGTGTCATGGTAATAGACTTAGAAGTAAGTGGAAAGCTTGCTAATAGAGAGATGCAGTTCCCCCCATAGATCATGGTAGGGGAGAAATGGGTGTCATTTACACACATGTGCAAATTGAAAGATTACAACCATCAATCATGGAGCAATGCATAAGATCTAAACAAAGACTAGATGGTTGACATAGGGAAGAAGATGAAGGTAGGCATCACACTCTTAAACATCTCCATTTAAGATAAATTGGTGACCACCAGTGTAACCCAAGTATTTGAGTTACCAAGCTTTGCAAAGTCAGAGGAATTAGTGTAGTTCCTCCTTTCATGAGTCCATGGTGATAGTTTTTACTTCTCAAGAAGGTGCATGAGGATCTCATCATTCCTCATTAGTAAGATCATGGGGCTATCAGGAACAGGGGTGGACATATATCAAATTATGGAGGATGAAGTATAGGTTGAGAGGCTTATGAATCCCCTGGGATACTATAATTCAAGGTTCATGTTCCCTATCAATGATATCTAGAACCCCAGCATGATGGCAAAGATGCTCTTGGTCATCTATAAGTTATGACCTAGTGGATTGTGGTCTGATATCATCAAAACCTTCTTGTGCATTGTTTATGACATGTCACAAGGAGTTAATTTTAACATATCCAAATTTATTATGGAAGATATTGTTAAGAACACATAAGTGTGCCACTAAGCATGAAAAACCTTCAAGTGGGGGTATATGTTGATATTAATATTAATAGAGGAGATATGTGTGTTAGACGATGATAGAGACAACTTATGGGTTTCTCTACCCCACCATGAGTCCTCTATGATGAAGTATCAAGACTTTATTTAACCACCTAGCTTCTCATGAAAGTATAATACAAGGGTGCAAAGGTGGTGTGATAGGTACATCAAATACTTTGGGTTTGAATGGTGCATCCCTTATAAGTTTCCCCAACATCTAGTGGGAATGGTGACCTTCACCATAATGCAACATTTTTATGTAATACACCCAGTGCTCACAGATGGAAACATGTCTAGATGTTTCAATTTTCCTTACACATTTTTTGCCAAGTATTTCATGGTGGCATTAAGGAGGATTCCCAATACATAATAACTAGATATCCTAGTCAAGATCATGGATCAAGATAGGAGTAGGCTGAGGCATTAGCTTATGTGCCCTGGGGATAAGGCCACCAAAGATGAAGAGGATGACTTTGATAGGATGAACCTTCATCCCCTCTAGAGAGAGATAATAAATGGGTGAATATTTAACCTAAATATGAAATAAATTCATGTAATAAGGGAGGTGATCTAGGGAAGGATGATGATTTCCCCCTCCTAGTTGGTGACAAAGGGAAAACTACACCTAAGATGTAAGAAAAGACCCTCTTGAAGAAATGGGGAGATAAACTTGAAGATACCATGGAACTCATCTAGTTAAAGATTACATTAAAGGAAAAAATTATGCCCCCAGCTCCTAAGAAGAACATGAACTTCATGCCAGAGTGTGTTTCCTCTAGTAAGAAACGTAAGAAAAAGACTAAGGGACTAGTTGCATTCCCTACCATAACTCTAGCAAAAATGGATAAAGAGGCAACTTTCACACCTAAATTGGAGGAGGAGACTGAAGAAGAAAGATTAGGGACATATATCCTAGAGGTAGAAGAAGAGGAAGAGGATTCAAGTGATAAGGATCTATATAGATCCCTACAAAATGGCATGACTACCATTCTTGGAGAAGTAGAGGAGCTAAAAATCCCATTATATAATGAATAACCCTCCAGATCACCTCCATAAGGAGATGTTGGCATTGAAGGAATTTCTTTGGAGGTGAGTATTGATAAACCCCAAGATGAAGAAGTGTATGAAGGGTAAAATTCCAAAGAAGAAACCCCTAAGGATCAAATAGGTAAATCCTCTAAGGAAAGAACTGAAGAGAGCAGTGGCACCAGTGAAGAGGAGGAAGAACAAATAGAGATGGTCATCATTGAGAAAGATGACAAGTATCTAATCATAAGGAAAAATTCATAAAAGGGATAGGTGGATGAAGATATTTATATGTATGACATTATGCCCTCCCAAGCTACCATAACTAGGACACATAAATAACTCTTATTTGTGATTAATCACTATATGGATGAGCCTCATTTTGAAGTGCCTAGAAAAGCTATTTTGAGCTTGGAAGAGCTTGATAAGGGGTAGGACTCCCTCCTTATAAACCCTCATTCCATGAACCCAATTTGATCTATGAATATGCTAATTAAAATGGCCTCTAAAGTTACACACTAAAATGTCATCAATGATGGCAAGGCAAGAAAATAAAAAATATCCATAAAGAAGCCAAAGATGAAGCACATACCACTAAGTTCAAACTACATCAATTTTGTGAGTATATAGAGACATTTGAACCATCCATTTTGGTTGGTGTCGATACTTCAAACCTCTTAAAGTTTGAAAAAATCTATGTGCTGGTGGAGTAGATGCTCCTAAGGTTAAAACCTGAGTTGGTATAATAAGAAGAAGAAGATCCCTACATTGTGCTACATAAAGAGATAGTTGGTAAGCTCAAATAGGTAGAATACTTCTTTGTTAAACTACAAGAAGGAATGAATATAGTTGATGCCATTTTACTGAGCTTATCTAACCAAGCCTTAATTATAGATGCATGCCTAAAAAAATAAAAGAGGATAAAAAAAGTTGATGGCATAGGTATACCCGACATGTAGGTCAAAATAGGTGTAAATCATGGAGAGTGTCAATATGCTCAATAATCAAATTAAGGATCAAGAGTAGAACTTAGAATCACTATTTTTCACTATATAGGCTAAGGCTTATGAGCAAGTAGCAATCTTAAATGGGAGTGTAGAAAAGGCAAAGGCAAATGTAGAGGCCTTCTAAAAGGATCTAGAGAAGTTTGATGTGTTTACTCTTACTTTTACATCCATAGAAATAGATAGCATCATTTAATAAATCAAGCTCATCATTAAGGGATTTTAATACTTTAGCACCGAGATTAAGGAGAGTGTTCTCGAGTTCTATGCCACTAAGACTTTAATAACCTAGTCTGAGGATGGATTAAAAAAGTTGTATGGGGTGATGTTGGGCCCCTTATTTCATTAAGTCTCAAGTTTACACCATCATGAAATCCACATTGGTGTGAGGGAATCATTTTGCATACTGATGACATTTGGCACTAACTACAAGTTTTAGTGCATACCTTGTGCTAGCTGGTAGATAGTTAACTAGTTCTCAAATTTTTAGGGCATTTTCTAGGATGGGTGATACATGGTGATTTTAGTGTGAACACCCCAAGGTCATGAGCCAATGGGAATTATCACCAAAGTTCTAGCATGGCACTCAAAAATCACATCCTACCCTAGAAAAGATACTCTAGAAGGTTATAAAAGGATCTCAAACCATTTGATGCAAAGGATGGAAAATATTGTAGCAAAGATCTGACAAATTGGAATTACTTTATATACACCACTTTAATTGCTATTAGACTTAGGAGAAGTATGGATGCCATGAAGGATCTATTTGTAAGCACCCAATATCACATGTGAGACTCTAGGTCATTAAGTAGTTTAAGCTAAGTATTTACTCTATTTTAAATGTTATGAACTCTATTTTGTTTAAACTTTGATTAATGACAAAGATGGTTACAATAAAATAAGATATCTAGTTTATGCATCTTTTGTATGGCTATTTGAATGAAAAATGATTGTAATGTTTTAATTTCAATATTATTATGTTAATAAATGTTTATGAGCTTTTAATTCACATCATTAATGGAGTCCCTATAATAAATGATGATGTCATCATAAATCTATAGAGAAAATAAGTATAGAGCCTATGCTAAGTGATTCCATCCTTATTATAAGCATGAACCTAGTATGAGTACTTATAGTGAAAGTAACCCTTTGACCCTTCAACAATAATATGATGTTAGGGTTAGTTTAACAAAGGCTTGTGCCTATATGACTCTAGGAATAGTCCAATAAAAGGCTTGTGCTTATAGGCCACTAGGCTTAGCCCATGAAAGGCTTGTACCTATGGACCTAAGTAAAGCCTTATTTTAATTGACTAAGTCCCATAATTGACATATTTCACCATGCCACAACTAACCCAATGTAAGCCCCGATTCCTTCTCAATTGTGGTTTGGGTGAGCACATAAGGCATGTGACTTATGTGGATTGATGTTGGTATATCCAAGTGTTAAAATGTTGATTACAAAGGTAATATTCAATGTTTATACTTGGTTTTAATAAGCTAAGAACTAACTAAGATAACTTTGTATGCCCTTTTATACAACACTTAGATTTATGTTTTGCAAGCTAATTGAATCCTAGGATGACATCATATGACCCTAATGGTATAACATAAAGATACACTGATGTAGTGAATTCAAGAAACCTAATCTCAGCTTCAACTAAAAACTTGTCAACTTTGACCTTTGACTCATTCCCATATTATACAAACCATGCATTTTCCATAACTCCAACTTTTCTAGACAATTTACTAAGTATTCCAAGAGCAATGAAACATTTTTTAGCACCTATGTCAATCAAAATAGAAACTAGATGATTGAATAAAATACATGATATTTTTATGGGGGAAGCTTGATACTTATCCTAATAATTATCAACTTATGCATGAATCTTATGATGAAAAGTACCTTGTTGAGGAGCAGAACCCTTAGTCTTCAACTTGTTTTGAGGACATTCTCAAGCATAATGGTCACCTCCACAAATGAATAAACCTTCAATTGGTCCTTTTTATCATATTTTTATTTTTCATTGAAACCTTCCTTAAAACCATTACTAGGTTTCCTATTCCTTGAACCGCTATTAAACTTGGCATTCTGATTCTTGAACTAACTCTTGGAGTATCCACTCCTTTGCTTCAATTTCTTCTTTTTGAAAGTTGGTTTACAACTTTCAAACTTATTTTTAATCTTATCTCTGACTTGGGTAAGATATTTAAATTTTTGTTCTTGCTTGACTACATTCTTAAAAACTTGATCCATAATAAATGGTCCATACACATCTACTTCATAACCAATTTGGGGTTTCAAACTCATGATGAATTTTTTGATACTGAACCTCTCATTTTCCTGATACTAATGTACATACTTAAGTATCTTGGTGAATTTCTCCTATTATTTAATCAGCAATAGGTCTCTTTACTTAATATTTTGAAAATTTGTAACATTTTTATTAAAATACATTTGTCTAAGCCATCAAGCCCTGAACAGTGTCACAAACTATTCCTAAATGGTAGTGTTAGGGTTGAAATTCATTTTGATCTTCTTGTTTTCCCACCAATTTGTTACTTCACCGTCAAACTAATATGATCCCTAGATTGAATTCATGAATTTAGAATAATTTTAAATCTTAAAATAATTTTTCATCTATGTTAGCCACACTTTATTTCCATCTCCCAATATAATTCCATTGAACTTGGGTGGATTTACCTTTTTCATATCTTGTGCCAACTCTATAGTTACTCAAACTCTCACATCTTTTAAAATTCCTCATGAATTTGATCTTGATGGTGTTCTTATTTAGTATGATGCTCTTCAAATTCCTCCTAAGCATTCTCCTCTACATTGCCATGAACTTCATATTCTAGGGCTATGATTTGGTCCCTAGTATCTTCTATGGTTTCAAAGATATGATCCAATTTCACATCTTGCTTAGTAATAAACTGATTTAGATCAACAAGGGGATTGGTATTTAAATTACCCTCACCTCCTAATCTAATGTGAACCATTATTATTTCTTCTTAAAATGATATTAATTTTGTATTATCAAACACATTAATTCTTAGAGTTTGAGCCTTAACTTTGATACCATAATGTAGCAAATCCACTAGGTTTTACCAGAATAGAGTAAACATTTTTTTTTTAAATTAGTTACACATTAATCCAATAGATTTCACCCTGATAAATCTAACTAAGTGATCTTTAACTAAATGTATTATATTATTTAAACCACAATGTTTATATCTAATCCATTTATCTAATTATCACTATGAAAATGATATAATAATTCATGAATAATGTTGGATAGACAATAAAGATTGCATTTATTTCATTAAAGTAATAATAAATAATTAGTCACGATTGATACAAAATTATGCCACTATTGTATAATTACAATGAATAAATAGTATAGTTTTAGCAATAATAAATTCTCTATAAATAATAATACAATAATATGAAGCTCTATGGAGCATGAGTTCTCCATGAACTCAAGTATCTATCTATAATTTTAAGTGTAGTCTCTAGTGTAATACTATTGTAGGGAGGGAGAGAATCCTCTGAGTGATTTTCCACACCAACCAAAGAACATCAATCTCATGCACTATCTCCCAACAAATAAATGACCCTCCCTTTATGGATGGGTAGATAATGATGGTGCATAAATCTAGAGTGACAAACTAGAACCCGTCTGTTGTAATATAATTAATACATGATGTGTACCACAAAGAAATATGTTTTAACATGATATCTCATAAACATGTAAACTATATCAAATACATGAAAAGATAATGTTTGACTATAAACATTACTTTGTCCAAAATTTTCAAATAGTTAATAATATCTAGGATCAATCGATTTCATACACACCACTCAATCAAAATACATCCAATACTTATTTAGTGTCATAAATGTGAGATTTGGTTAATTATATAATAATATAAAAACTAATAGATTTAATAAAAATATACCCTATTAGCAGATATAAAATATTCTAAGTATGGAAATATCAAATAATTACATTTAGTCCATCCAATGTAATGTAATGAATCTAATATTCATCTTATTTATTTTAGAATAATAAATAGAATCATAAACAACCCTCAATATATACATATCATTTGAGTAAGAATTATATTTAGACTAAAATTTACTCAATATCAAAATGTAACTTGAAATTTTATTTCATCCATGAAACAAAACATTAATCACAACTTATTTATTTGTTTATATTCCACAAAATAAAAATAAGCCTATCATATATCAAACTTAAATATGATTTGTATTTAAACAAGTTTAATACTTCAACTAATCATTAAATTTATAAAAGAGCACCCATATTACCCTACTATATAATAATGTTTACCTGTATACAAAAAGTTATGTACATCTATATATGTCATAATCATCCTTATATTTATAACATTATTGATGAATCCTTTGTTATACCATGTATATATGTACTATTTTTAAAACTCTCATATAAATTTCTTTTACAGTCATAAATCTGATAATGTATACATTATACTATAAGTAGACAATCCACTATCCATGATATTAGATTATCTCATATACTTTTAGTATACATTCAAACTAAAATAAATTATCTCAAACCTTTAATATACCAGATAATTCCCAATTTAATTATTTCATTGATAACTATACAATATAAACATGGTTACTAATTCAAACTTTAGCAATTTGATGATTTACCAAATTTTATTATTTCAAAATACATAAATCAATCAAACTATAGTCCTATTCAAGTTTATTTTATTAAAATAAAGATAAAATATTAATTATTCTATCGACTATTTAAAAATATTGAGAATTCTATGAGAATATAACTCAGTTCTTGACCATGTATATACACCTTATATAATATACAATTTAATCAAAAAATCAAACCTATTATAAAATGTGTGAGGGTCTCACTCATAATTTTAAAAACCAATATGAATGTATATAATACATAGATAGAACAAGGTAATAAATATGAGTGTATATATTACTTAGACAAAACAAGATAATCATTCCACTCATAAACTCAGACTTGTCATTTATACAGTTTACTCCAAATTGAAAATAAAACTTCTTTAAAATATACATTTCACCTATGTTGATGAGTAAAATGTTTCACTCTTTAGTCTAATTCTTAATAATCAACTTTTAAATATGTACCTATGCATTAATATGTATACACATCCAACTATTTATACTTCTACCCAACTAATCATCTACCATAGGCATCATTACTATGTTTTAGACTTTTATATTTTTATGTCTAGGCAATAATTAAACCCAATTACATATATATTAAATTATGTATGCTATAGACTTTAATAATAGAGACTAAGCATATCTCCCATAACACATAATTCATAAATCCATTCAAATCTAATACACATAGAATTTATTCAAAAGGATTAACATTTGAATACACACACACACACACAGATGTATACTCAAGATTTAAAGACATAATGATGTGCGTGTGTGTACATTTTCCTAAATAGTAAAAAAAATTATGAAAACTTATAACATCCTTACCTAAAATTTATAGGTTAGGTATATATACACAGTTGAATCTCTCATATTCAAAACATAATTCTATTTACATTTTTGCCTTTGTGTTTAAATCTCCAAACTAGTTCATTATCTAAAATTGAGTCCCAAACCCTACCTAGTCTAGTTATAAATACCCATTTAATGAAATAACCATACCATGAATTCATAGGTTTTTTACAAAATTGAAATAGCTATTTACATAGAGCCTTTATGGTGCTAAAATAGACATGGTAAAAATCCTACAGTTCTAGCCATTCCACTTAGGGTCACTCTAGGTTGGATGTAGGGTTATGTGAATGGTTGAGCCATCTACAAGGCCTTACATTCAGCCCATAATTTTTTTAAAATTTTAAAATCAATTAAAACTAGTAAACCCTTTTTTATTTCATTTCAAAAATTCATCAACTATCAAACGAATTTAAACTACGTCACCAACTTGTGAAAGATGATTATAATGCTAAGGAAGTCAAATTTTTATTCATTTCTTATCTTGAATACCCTTTGTCTACTTAAACTTGATATGCCCACATATGTCATTCCTTCATAAGCCTCTGACACCTTTATTTTATTCACCTTTATGCCTTACTCGCCACATAAATTTATTCTAATTCCTCAATAGAGTAATTACTAAATTAATACATGTCATGAACAACTCAATTGAACCAATAGTCTACCACCATTTTCTCATGTAGACTCCTTCCAACTCCCATAACAGTTTTGTTAAAATGATTATTAACTCGATTCATAATAGATTAGAAACCTTAATAATATTGAACCTTCTCAATAATCATTATTTAAACCTTTGTAATTTTCATGCTCTTTGACCTTAGTAAATATTTATTCATGTTGATTTTATAAAAGTCTTCAAACATTATAATTCCATGCAGTGTCAACTAAATGACAAGTGTACATAACACAATGACCATATGACAAATATCTTATGACTATTAAAAGACCACTAACAATAATAAGCCATCCAAGAATCAAACACAATGGTGTCCATATAATCATTAAACAATGTATTTATCCCTATTGAATTTTTGTAGAATCATGTTTATTACATAAGCATTAAGGCTTTATAAAAGTCTTTATTAAATAACATTAATTTCATTATACCATACCAAATAATGTCATTCATTAATTATATCAATGAACTTATGATATACTAATGACTTGATACATATTTACTCAACTATTATAAATGATAATAGTAGATTAATAAGCATCATTAATCACTTAAAAAATCAGTCAAGCTAAGTAATAGAATCCATATATTACTATAATCAATGAATCCAAATAAAACATTATTTATACAAACACTCAACTTAGGTAAAGATTCATTCAATAACTAAGAAATAACATCAACAACTATTATTGCAGTACACAACTAGATTAGTGAAATCACATAATCAAAACAACATGATCATCGAATAGGAATAAGATCATAGTAGGCATAGATAATAAAAAAGCAAAACATATTGCAACTATCTAACTCAAATAATAATCATAAAACATGTTAATCTATTATGGTGTGTGTTGAGTTTCCATTTTTCCTCTTTGTCATTCCCCATTATATATATTTACACCACCCCCTCCAATGATGCCCTCCCTCCATCACATTATGAGGGATGGATTGTCCTACATCCACCTCACAATAATGAAGGTGGTTAGCTCAAAACATAAATATATCCATAAAATATTATTATATAGACTAAAAAACATGATCATCAAGTACAAAACATGAAATTACAATTATCTCATAGAAAATCAATCATGTACATTAAGCAACATATAATTGTCCCATAATTAGAATATGACATAAATCTTAATCAACTAGTAGTTAATCAAATAACAACCATAATAATCCATAGATAAAAAAGTTTATTTAGCTTAGAGATATATCAGGATGTGATATCTTCCCTCCTAAAGATGGTCATCATCTTGATGACACTTATTTGAACACAATTCATAAATTTTAAAATATTATTCAATAGAAACTAATATAATATCCAACAACAAATCAAACAAAAAATGTGGAAATAACCTATAAAACTCATCATAATCCTCCCAAGTGGCACTATCTTTAGAATATTGGTCCCACTAGACCTTACACTATGACACTTCTCTATTACCCAAAATAATTTTGTGAGTGTTAATTATTCTAGTTGTATCTACCATGACCACCCTGGGATCTAAAACCTTCAAAGCATTCCAATCCTACACATGTTAAGGATCAACAACATACTTTTTTAAATAAGACACGTGGAAGACATTATGTAAAATAGATAGATATGGTGGAAATACAAGCCTATATGCTACAGGATTAACCATTTCCAAAACATCAA
Source organism: Torreya grandis (assembly GCA_037957365.1). NCBI lineage: Eukaryota > Viridiplantae > Streptophyta > Pinopsida > Cupressales > Taxaceae > Torreya > Torreya grandis. The sequence continues at coordinate 1,663,606 of JARHVA010003993.1, read as the reverse complement.
AGGGTCTCACATATCTCGACGAAATTTTTGTTGACTTCCCAAACTTAATTTTTTTAGGCTTAATCCATATAAACACTTTATCACCTACATTAAATTGTCTTATTTTTCTCTTCAAATCAATATAACTTTTTTGTCTATTATTGGCCTCATCCAACCTCTACATGATTATCCTGATTTACTCTTCCATTTCTAAAAGCATATTAAGTTCAAATATTACCCTATCCTCTAACCTATCCTAATTGATTTGTGTTCTACACCTCCTTCTATATAATGCCTCAAATGGATCCATATTCAATGTAAATTGGTATAAATTTTTGTATGCAAACTCAACTAGTGGAAGGTACACCTCCCACTTGTATTTTTGATCCATGAAATATATGAAGGATGCCTTTTAATACCTGGTTAACTCACTCTATCTGTCCATCAATTTCTAGGTGATAAGTAGTGCTAAAATTTAACTATGTCCCTAGAACTAAATTCAGAGTCAACCAAAATCTATAATCATCCTCAGATATTGATTCAAAATGATCTTATTTGGAAATCCATGCAATTGATATACATATTTTATGAATCTTTTCATAAGCATAGGTGCATCATCTATCAAGTTTCTTGGTATTAAGTGGGTTACCTTGGTTAATTTTTCAATTACAACCAAGATCATATCATGTTAGTTCCATGATAATGGAAACCCTTGGATTAAATCCATACTAGTCACCTACCAGTTCCATTCTAGTATATCATGTGGATATAATAACCTTATTGGATGCACATGTTTAGATTTCACACTCTAACACTCCAAACAATGAGACATAAAATCTAATACATATTTATTGATCTCTTTTCAAAAATAGAGTGGTCTTAGCTCATCCATGATCTTGGTTACTCCTATATGTGTTTAATATGGGGCATTGTGTAGTTTTTTTAGCACCATGCTCCTCAAAATTTATTTATCAAACACATTCATCCTACTATTGTACCTCAAAATACCATCACTCTCTATCTTGAATCTTTTATACCTAGGATTCTAAGCATTTTGTGATAATTATTTCTTAATATGATCATATAATTCATATTCTATAAATAATTTGATTACTTATCTCAAAAAGTAATCTTGATAGTATCCAAGCCTTCTATGTACCTTATACAATTTAGAGGATCAACAACTATATTATCCTTACCTTTGATATAATTAATATCAAAATTGTAATTAGATAAGAAATATAATCATCATCTTTGATGATCATTAAAGTTTGGTTTAGTGAATATGTACTTGACTCCTAAGTTATCAGTCTTGAGCTCAAATAGTTTCCCCAATAGATAATGCCTCCAAACTTACAAGGCATACACAATTGCCACAAGTTATAGGTCATGAGGGGCATAATATACCTCATAGGTCATTAGTTTCCTATACTCATAAGCTATAATAGAGCCATCTTTCATAATAATTCCTTCAAGTCCATCCCTAGATACATCTATGATCATTGATAATTGACTATTAAGATCAATAACTCTTACCACTAGTACTAAAATAAGCCTCCTTTTTATCTCATGAAAGGCTATCTCACACTTATTTGAATAGACAAAGATTTGATCCTTCTACTGAAGAGAGGTAATTGGATTAGTTATTTTAGAGAAATTCAAAATGAATTTCTTGTAATAGCCCACTAATCCCATGAAATTCCTTACCTCATGCACATTATTTGGTGTTAACCAGTCTATTATAGATCTTATCTTTGCTAGATCCATTGAAATACCATCCACCAAGATAATGTCCCAAATATTTTATTTTTTTTTGTAAAAATGCACATTTGGATAACTTGTCAAATAACCTGTGCTTTTGTAAACACTCCAAAACCAGCTCTAGATGTTATATATGTTCTTCCTTATCTTTAAAATATATGAGGATGTCATCTATAAGTACCATTACAAAATGATCTAGATAATCACCAAACACATTGTTCATAAGATTCATAAATGTTGTAGGAGCATTTATCAACCCAAATGGTAACACTGTGAACTCATACCACCCATATCAAATTCTAAATGTTTTTTTTGGATTATCCTCATCATGATTTCTGATTTAATGATACCCTTCTCTAAGATCAATATTTGAAAAGTTTGTTTCCCCTTGAATTTGATCAAAGAAATCATTAATCCATGGTAATGGATATCTATTTTTAATCATCACCTTATTCAACATCTTATAATCTATACACAGGCAAAGTGTACCATCCTTCTTCCTAACAGATACAACTAGTGCATCCCATGATCACACATTTGATCAAATTAGTCATTTTGACAACCCTTAAATTTGTGATTTTAAATAAATCAATTCGATGGATATCATTATGTATAGTGCTTTAGACTGTAGTTCTGATCTTGGTGCGATAGAAATCAAGAAATCAAACTCATGTTTGGGTGGTAATCTAGGTAATTCCTCTAGAAACACATCTTGAAAGTTCCCTAGAAAAGGATAATCATCGATGGATGGTTCCCTAGATTCTTCCATCTCATTTATCTTAATTATAAATACCTAACATCCATTCCTTTGATCTTTATTGAGTTGAATTATAGAAACCTTTCCTAGATTTAACTCCTTTTTCTCACTGTGAAGTTGTGTTTGATTTTCAAAATCATCTTGACTTTCAACCTTCTTTAGATAGCATTCAACCTTGGATTTATGATTCATAATCCAATTGACTCCTAGGATAACATCATATGATCCTAATAGTGAAGCATAAATATCTAATACTAAGGTGAATTCAGGTAACCTAATATTAACTTTGACTAAACACTTGTCAACTTTGATCTTTGACTCATTCCCATATTGTACCGACCATGCATATTCCATAACTCAAACTTTTATAGATAATTTACTAAGCATTCTATAAGTAATGAAACATTTTATAGCTCCCATGTCAATAAAAATAGAAATTGGATGATCAAACAAAATACCTAACAGTTATTTGGGTGAAGCTTGATACTCAGCCTAATGATTATCAATAGCTACATGAATATGTTGATGAAAACTACCTTGATGAGGAGCATAAACCTTGTTCTTCAAATTCTCCTAAGGACATTTTCAAGCATAATGGTCACCTCCACAAATGAATCAATCTTTGGCTAGTCCTTTCTTTTTAGATTATTGGTTTACCTTGAAACCATTACTAGGTTACATGTTCCCTGACCCATTACTGAACTTGGCATTTTGATTCTTAAACTGACTCTTGGATTCTCCACTCTTCTACTTCAAGTTATTCTTTTTGAAATTTGGTTTATAACTTTAAAACTTCTTTTTAAACCTATCTCTAACTTGATTAAGAGATTTCAATTTATGTTCTTACTTGACTACCTTCTCAAAAATTTGATCCATGGTATATGGCCCATGAATATATACTTCATAACCAATTTGAGTTTGTAATCCCATGATGAATTTATTGATCTTTAACCTATTATCCACTTGATACTGAGGTACATACTTAAGGATCTTGGTGAATTGCTCCCAGTAATTATTTATTGAAAGGTATATTTGCTTAAGGTTTTAAAAATTTGTAAGCTTATAATTAAAGTACAACTATAGAATCCATCATGACCTAAATAGTGTCACAAACTATTCCCAAATGATGGTGGTAGGGCCAAGATTCATTTTGAGCTTCTTGTTTTCCCATCAAGTTGTTACTTTACCAACAAATTGATATGCTCCCCAAACTAATTTTATGACATAAAATTAATTCTAAATATCCTAATATTTCTCCATCTCTATCAGTCATGCTTTAGATTCATCTCCTAATGTAGTTCCATTGAACTTGGGTGGATTTACCTTTTTCATATCTCTTGCCAACTCTATAGCTAATCAAGCTCTCACATATTATGGCACTTCCTCATACCTATACTCTTGATGGTGTTCTTAATTAGTAAGATGCTCTTTAGGTTCCTCTTGATCATTCTCCTCTACATGGCCATGCACTTCCTTTTCTAAGGTTGTGATTCATTCCCTAGTCTCTTACATGGTTGTGAGGAGATGATACAACTTTGCAACTTGCTCAGTGGAAAACTGATTTGGATCAATAGGTGGGTTGGTATTTGAAGTACCCTCACCTCCTAGTCTAGAGTACAACATTGTTCTTCCTACTTAATAGGAGAATAAGTTTTTGTTAGCAAATGAATAAAATCCTAGAGTTTGAACCTCAACTCTGCTACCATAATATAACAACCCCACTAGGTTTTACCAAAATAGAGTACAAGTTTTTTTAAATTAGTTACACATATTCATCTGATAGATTTCACCATGATAAATCTAACTAAGTGATCTTTAACTAAATATATTATATTAGTTAACTCATAAGTTTTATAGCTAATCCATTTAGCTAATGATCACTATGAAAATAATATAATAATTCATGAAAAATGTTGAATAAATAGTAAAAACTACATTTTTTCATTAAAAGTAATAATACAATTTTAACCATCACTGATACAACATTACAACCACTACTATAGAAGTATAATGAATAGATAGTATAATTTCAACACTAATAAAATATCTATAACTAATAATACAATAATACAAAGATACATGAAGCATGAGTTCTCCATAAACTCAATTATCTATTTGTAACCTCAAGTTTAGTCTCTAGTGTAGTACTATTGAAGGGAGGGAGAGCATCATTCGAGTGCCTTTCCACACCAACCACAGACCATTGATCCCATGCACTATATCCCAATAATTAAATGGCCCTCCCTTCATGGATGGGTAGATAATGTTGGTGCGAGAATATAATGTGCCAAACTACAACTCGTGTGGTGTAAGATAACTAATACATGGTGTGTACCATAAAGAAATCTATTTTAAAATGATATCACACAAATGTTTAAAATATATCAAACACATGAAATAATAATGTTTAACTATACAAATTACTTTGGCCAAAGTTTGTAGATATTTAATGATCTCTAGAATCAGTCAATTTCATACACACCACTCAATCGGATTACACCTCATCTTGTATTGATGGTGCTAATTAAGCCAGTAGAATCTATTCACTACTTATTCAATGTCATAGATGCAAGATTTGGTTAATTATATAATAATATAAAAACCAATAGATTCAATTAAAATATTCCTTATTATTAGATATAAAATATGCTAAGTATGGAAATATCAAATACATATATTTAGTCCATCAAATATAATGTAATGAATATAATATTCATCTTATTTATTTTAAAATAATAAATAGAATCATAAATAGCCCTCAATATATACATAGCATCTAGGTAAGAATTATATCTAGACTACATGTTACTCAATATCAAAATGTAACTCGATATGTTATTTCATCCATGAAATAAAACATTAATCATAGTTTATTTATTCATTCATATTCCACAAAATAATAATAAGCCTATCATATAACAAACTTAAATATGATATTATTTTAAAAAAATAAATACTTTATTTTAATGCTTAAACTAATCATTAAATACATAAAAAAGCACCCATATTACCCTACTATATAATAATGTTTACCAACACACAATAAGTTGTGTACATCTATATATGGTATAATCATTCTTAGATTTATGACAATATGGACAAATCCTATGTTTATACCATGTATATATGTATGATTTTTAAACTCTCATATAAATTTATTTACAATCACAAATTTGATAATGTATACATTGTATCTAAGTAGACAATCCACTTTCCATGATCTTAGAGTATCTCATATACTTTCAATATACATTCAAACTATAATAAATTGTCTCAAACCTTTAATACAGCAGATAATTCCCAATTTAATTGTTTCAACTATAACTGTATAGTATAAACATGATTACCAATTCAAACTTTAGCCATTCAATGATTTACCAAATTATATTATTTCAAAAGACATAAATCAAACAAATTAAAAACCTATTCGAATTTATTTTCATATATAAATATAAAACATTAATTACTCAGCCAACTATGTCTAAATATTAAGAATTATATGACAATATAACTCAATTCTTAACCATGTATATACACCTTATATAATATATAATTTAATCAAATATTCAAACCTATTATAATATATGTGAGGGTCTCACTCATTATTTTAAAAACCAATCTAAATGTATATAATACATAGATATAACAAGGTAATAAATCTAAGTGTATATATTACACAGACAAAACAAGATAATCATTTCACTCATAAACTCAACCTTGTTGTTTATACAGTGTACTCCAAATTGAAAATAAAACTTATTTAAAATATACATTTCATTTATGTCAATGAGTATAGTGTTTCACTCTTTATTCTAGTTCTTAATAATCAACCTATAAATATATACATATGCATTAGTATGTATATGTGGCCAAATATATATAATTTTAAGTAACTAATTATCTAACATATGCATCATTACTAGGCTTTAAACTTTTATATGTTTATGGATTGCCAAGAATTAAACCCAATGTTGTGTGTGTGTGTGTTTGTGTGTGTGTGTGTGTGTGTGTGTGTGTGTGTGTATTTTATAGGCTTTAATAACAAATAATGAGCATATATCCCATAACACATAACTTATAAATCCATTTAAAGCCAATACACAAAAAATGTATTCAAAAGTCTTAACCTTTGGATATGTGTGTGTGTGTATAACACACACACACACACACACACACACACACACACACACACACACACACACACACAGGTGTGTGTGTGTGTGTGTGTGTGTGTGTGTGTGTGTGTGTGTGTGTGTGTGTGTGTGTGTGTGTGTGTGTGTGTGTGTACATCTTCTTACATGATCAAAATTGTTATGAAAACCTATAACATCTATACACAAAATTTCTAAGTTAGGTATATGTACACATTTGAATCCCTCATTTTCAAAACATAATTCAGTCTACATTTTTGCCTTTATGTTTAAATCCCCCAAACTATTTCATCATCTAAAATTGAGTCCCAGACCCTACCCAGTCTAGTTATAAATACCCATTTAACTAAATAAATATACTATGAACTCAAAGGGTTTTACAAATTTGACACAAATATTAACATAAAATATTTATGGTGCTAAAATAGACATGGCAAAAATCATACAGTTCTATCCATTCCACTTAGGGTCACTTTGGGTTGGATGTAGGGTTTTATGGATAATCGATCCATCCATAGGGCCCTATATTTAGACCATAATTTTTTTATAATTTTAAAATCAAATGGAACTAGTAAACCCTTTTTTATTTCATTTCTAAAATTCATCAACTATCAAATAGGAATTTGAATTACATCACCAACTTGTGAAAGATGATTATAAGTTCAAGGAAGTTGAATTTATATTGACTTTTTAGCTCAAATGCCTTTTATTTGATTATACATACTATGACCATAAAGAGAGAGGAGAGGGTGAATAAGGATCCAAAATCAATCAATCATCTAGAGCCAAAGCTTCTTACATCAACATTTTATTTTATAGGTGTTCTTCTAGTGATCTAGTAAACTAGAAAGTGTGATAAAGATTCAAAGTGTTACCATCCATTGACCAATAGCCAAGTACCATTACTCTACTAGAATTACTTTGGACTCTACCACCTCTAACCATTCATTAGACCAAAAACCATCAATCTATGTATTTGTTTTGAATCACTTAGTTACTTTGTTTCTATTTTGCAATCAACCCAACCCAAACCCATCTCTCAAAACCCCATTCTATGACCTCATCCAAATAACATTTTTAATTAACCAAACCCAATCCACAGTAATCACCGATGGTCACTCTGACCACCAACAGTCTTTTCTAATCATTGATAATTACCCTAACCACTGATGGTTACCCTAACCATCAAAGGCCAACCCAACCACTAATGGTCACTATGTGACAAAATAATAACAAGCTATTTCCACCTACCAAACCCCAACCAAATCCAACTTTTAGACCCTCTACCTGATCATAAAACCCTACCCTATTTTCTAAACCACACCTAACCTATTCAACATTAGTATTGACCCACTTATTGTTATAATTAATCAATTTTGTCTATTCTTTTGTAAATAACTTATTGTACTTAATTTTAGTGTCTTCTATTGTTTATGTAAGTACTTTATCTTTCAGAACTTGATTGTTTAAAAGTGTGGATTGACATCCTCCAAGGAAGCTTGTGTTTCTTGGATCTAGCTTGCTAGACAATCTAACCTACCATATAACTAATCAAACCATTTCAAAGAGTGATTTCTTATCTTCACGTCATTCTTCCCAAGCTAAAGAGGAGTATCTATAACCATCTAGATAAAAACATGCACAACATATCAATTTTTTCTACCATTTCTTTTCTCTTTGTTATAAATAACATAAGCAAAATTTATTTGAAACATTTTGGCATGCTTGATGGGACCCTTGAGTCATTTTTTGGGTTCATAGTTACATCTAGGTGATTTTTTCTTCTTATCTCTCTACTCATAAAATGAGATCAAAATTTCATTTTGGGCTGAAAATTAACTACATACATTGGTTTCTTTCAAGTTTAGCTCACAAAATTTAAATTAAAGCAAAGTAATTCAATTGTAACTTCACTCTTATCACACACACAAGACCAAACCACTCATATCTAAAAAAGCATCAAACATTAACATAAAGCCTTAATGAGATTTCATTGCCTTTTAGTCACCTTTTTTAGCTATCTTACTTAGATTTCATCACCAAGGGGAGAACCAACTCAACTCTCTGGTTGAGTATGAATTCTTACAATCAATATATATTGGCTAAGCACCTAACATCGTTATCACTACGATGTGTGAAGTGAGGGTGTAGGCCCTAATATCAAACCACATACTAATTTTTAATATAGACCCCTTAAAAATACTAAACATGACCTAAAACCAACCATAAAATTATTTTATAGTATCTACTCTTTAAGCTAATTTCAGTCATATAGTTCTTAAAGCTTAAGGCATAACCAAAAAAGAGACTAAAATAAATCTTAAGATTAACATACCTTTGTGTGTGTTTATTTTCCTTGAATTTTTCTTGTCTTCTCTGTTTTTGAGTTGTGATATTGCTTGTATCTTCTTATTTCCCCTCTTTTCATGGTTTTAATTAGGCAACAACTAAGGAACCAAGCAAACTAGGATCTTCCTCCTAACCATCCATCTTCCTCTTTATCCATAAATTGCATCTCAGATGTAGATAATTCCCCCCACCCTTTTGGTCATCCTAGCATCCCTCGAATGGTTGCCCAAAGAGATGTGAATTTCTTTGCCTTCTTGCATAACAAACCTATAGCTCTTCAACATTGCCTTAACACCATCTCTCACCATACCCTTACTTTGGTTCCACCTATTGACCTATTTTATGACATGCCTTCCCACCTTATGGGTGACACTTCTGTTGCCACCATCTCAACCCAACCTCTGGTCACCCAATCTTCATCTTCTACTAAAACCCCATAGATACCACCATTCAAAACTAACCCAATCAGCCAATCAATACCTAATCACCTTCTTTCCTAACTAATAACCCTTTTAGCATAGGAACAACCTAACCTTTAGGCATCAGTACTTCCCTTACCATAAGAGCATCCTTTGATCATGCCACCACCATTTTTATTTCTTCCAAGCTACCTACCTCCACTATATTTTAGAACTTGGTGGTTCCCATACCTTCCACCCTTCTACCCATCAGTACTAAAGTGACCACCTACCCTCTACCTATTAACCCAACCATTCCTCCTACCCAACCTACGTTAATGTCTTAACAATTACCCATTTCATAGAACCCAAACTAAATCCCTAACCCACAAGGGTATGTACCTCTACCTTGCACTCAACTACCTATATCCATATATTCATATGTGGCATCATCTTAATTGCCCATGACCATGTACTAGTATGTGGTAGCTTCTCAACCCCCCTACAAGCTACCCATATGTTACACCTACCTAGACCTTATAACTATGGAAGTGCACAACCCTAAACTAACCTTGTGAAAATGTTAATGGACAAAATGACTACTTTAGAGTCATTCATTTCTAGAGCACACAACATTTTGTCTTATGACCAAATATGTAATCTACCAATTCACCCATCCATCCCCATTCAACCATATCCTCCTCAATGGAAACTTTTGAAGTTTTAAAAGTTTTAGAGTAAGGAAGACCCTCAAAAACACCTAAGAGAATTTAGGCATTAGTGTTATATGATTGCCTATGATGATGCTCTTCTTCTTCATACTTTCCCCATGTCTCTATTAGGTTTGGCACTAAACTGGTACAGTTCTCTTACAAAACACTCCCACTTTTATTTTTCCCAACTATCTCAAATTTTCTTAAATCACTTTTTTATAAACATCTCTAAGAAAGTCTCCATCACCAATCTCTACTCCATCTAGTAATTTAACAATGAGTCTATTTCTAACTTTGTGGCCCATTGGAGAAGTATCATCAACCAACTCTCTTTCTCTCTACCACAACCCAAGTTGATCAAACTCTTTTCTCATGCTTGTGCCAAACACATTTCCTCTACTTTGCAAGTTTAGAGCTATAGGACCTTTAACGAGGCTTTTACCATAGCCTACAAACTAGAAAATAGAGTTGTTGATGAGGGAAAACTAAAGTTTAAAAATAAAAACTCCACCTTCAAATCAAGTGAAACTTCATCCTCCAAATCTAACAACTAAAATAACACTTAACTCAAAAATAAGGGAACTACAAATGTAGTTGTCCTTAAAATTTCCCCTACACCCATTATTAACTAATCTAATTCTTCCAATTCCTCTAATCAAAATACCATAAATCCAAACCACAACAATCAAATACAATTCACTCCACTAGGGGAGTCATACATTTTGGTCTTGGAGAAACTATTAAAAGCTAACATTATCTAACTTCCTCTAATTAAACCTCTATAATAATTTGACTCTTCTTGTCTTGCACTTATTTGGTATAAATAGAATAAATTATGTGCCTTCCACTGTGTCATTAGACACGATGTTAGTAGATACAACACCTTCAATAGTTTTATCCAAAATCTAGTTAACAAGGTGGATCTTACACTGGATTACCCAAATGCACCCCCAAACCAATCACTTGACATCTTTAGATAATCATTTCCTAACCATACTCCATCCACCAATAATGAAAACAAAGTAGAATCATCCCATGAGGTACACATTGTTAATGTGGTGTTTAGTGAACTTGATATTAAGGAGACCACTACCCAACCTACCATACCATCCCCTCCACTTATTGAGGTATTGGAGTCATCAACTTTTCCTTTTAAAACCAAAATAAAGGAGATAACCTTTTACCTTCCTCTATTTTTCAAGACTATGGAGCAATCAACCCATTTGGAAGACATATCAGAGGAAAAAATCATTCCCACCGCACCTTTTTATTTTATCTTATAATAGTCCACTCTCCCTTTGGAAAGCATCCCTAAATAAGAGAGAATTCTACCTACTCCTCCCATCTATTAACTAGCTTCCCAAGCCTTAGAACCTTTGATTGAGATGAAGGATGAGCTACCCACTCCCCTTTCTCCACCCACAGACTGATCTTTTAAGAATTATGTTGGGGGAATAAAACCTATCAACAAACTTTTTTATCAATTGATCCAAAACTTAGGATACCTATCCCAACCTAACATGCATCATGCCATATTTTGGTACCATCTTGAACCTCCTTACCCAACCAGGCAAAACCACCAAATCACACCATTATCAAACTAACCTATCATCTCTACTATAAAACCTACCACCATCACACCTGAACCATTAGATGCCTCTATCAACCAAACCATTATCAAATCATCTCAATCTACCCTACTTGAAGTAACCAAGTCACCCATCATCATTCTAACCAAGCCTACCAAAAATCTTGGTATGTTCCCTACTCAAAACCTTACTCACCCATTGGTCAAGGTGGATTTAAACCCACTAAGCCCACATAATAAACCCCTGACCAAATCAACCAAAAAATGAAAGCCACCCAAGATCCCACAAACCAAAAATTTAACTCCCCTCTTTACTTTGCCTTCTATTCTAGGACCTCACCCCTCTACTAATCCAAAACTCAAAATTTTTGGTTGAAAAATATTTCAAGAACACAAAAATAACATAGTAATAATGAATTCTCTGAGAAGAGATGTTTTATTACTCAAGATCACAACACAACTATATGCTTATCTCTAGGAAGAGATGTCTGATTTCCATTTCAAGTTACATCTTCATTTATACACATTTTGAAATCAAGGGGAGGATGTGGAAGGTCACCAATCTCAAGGGAGATCAAGTGGTTTGACTTCCATGATTTAAATCAATACAAAATTCAAGGAATTACTATTTTTAGAAACTTACTATTTTTAGACTACACAACTAAAATTGAAATTTGGGGAACTTCCATTGTGTTTTCTAGGGTAAAAATCTATCAAGAAAATATCTATTCCATCTCACCATGTTCTCCTCATTCTTAGCTTTCCAATGGTTCAAACGATGAGTTAATTAGAGCTACGGTGCAAAAGTTACGGCTCTCGAAAGTTCCATCATCAATTGGGGCAGAACCGTCACCCAAATTATCACCTAAATTTTTGCTCGAATCATCTACCTTAGCAAGGAATATTTCCACCTCAAGTAAATCTCAAACCCAACCACTACTCTTGGTTACCACATCACTCTTAATTTCATCCTCGCCCATTTTTTCCACACCTCCTATAACCAAAATACTTATCCCTCGGATCTATACCCCAACATTCTCTACCACCAAGTCATCCACTACCAATCTATCCACACCTAAAGCGCCCACAAAGAAACCTCCCTCACCCAAGACTCCCACCATCAATCCTACTCCTAAAATGGTGCATACCCCAACCACAAAACCTAAGACTCCCACACTAGATCCCTAATTAACCATTATTTAGAGGTTATTTCAAGCATCCTACTTAACCTTACTTCCCATCAAACCATTTGACCCACAGAGTCCTAAACCATCTTGGTACAATGAAAAACTAGAATTTTCATAACATAGGACACCAGGGCATGATACGAAAACCTATAAGACTCTCCAAGTCTTAGTCCATAAGTTGTATCATGAGGATGACTTGTTATCTAATGAGCTTCCTCTAAGCCCACCACTAACTGAAGAACCAAAAATCATTAACCAACACCTACCTACCCCTCCACTCTCACCTCAAAGAGAGGAACCAAAGCAATCACCTAGCCTAACTCATCCCCCAATCCATACCATTCATGTGGTCATGAAATCATAGGCTCAACTAAAATATAAGGGAAAGGCAAAGGTGTCCATTTCATAGACATGTTCCTCATTAATCACCCAACCACCTAGCCAACACCAATCACCTTCACCTTTAATAAAACCTAAAGTATATATTTGGGAACCCTCTCACCCTAATCCATCTGAATTAATCCAATGAGTAGTTTTGAAATAGCTTCACCAAACCCCAGTGATGATGAATTTATATGAATTGATCAACTCCTCACCACATCATCACCAAGTAATTATAAAAGTGTTGTAGTCTATAGAGGTTAGGCCAAAATGCCCTCAACCTTTAGTAGCTTTTGTTATAACCCTTCACATTTCCAACCTTATTACCTTCAAGGATTCATAAATACATTCCATCCATCTAGATGACCCAGATCCTCCCCTTTTCATTACTACTTATATCAACTACACCCACATCAAAAGGGTCATGATTGATGGGGGAGCCAGCATTAACATCATCTCCTCACATGCCTATGTCCAACTCAACTTTCCAAAGAACATCATGTCTAAAACCTTAGTATTACTTTGATAATTCAATGATACCATGGCCATGACTTTATGAATTGTCATCCTTCACATTCTCCTAAGAGCTCACACCCTTCCTAAAATCTTCTATGTATTGGAAAGTGAATTCTAATAAAATGTCTTATTGAAACACCCTTGTATCCATTCCATTGGTTATGTGTCATCCAATCTACATCAGTACATCAAATTTGATCACTATGGTCATTTTTTACCATACAAACTGATCCAAGCACTTTCACATCATGCAACATAATGTACTAACTCAATGTTAGTATCCTTCCTCCACATAACAAACCTTCACCATTGATAGAAAAAACCCCATTTTCTTATACCAACCAAGCATCCACTAGCTATTACATCCCTTCTATCTGAATCCCCACAACAGACCCTTTGGAATCAACCTTCCAATGTCTTTCATTGTGGGAGTATCACCTTCTCACCCTTGATGCTTTCCCTACTCCCCAAGAGTATGGGAAACTTGACTACCAACCCAATTATGACCCCAATATTAACACCATTTCTCCTTTCAAACCCTTATCTTATCAAACCAATTTCATCTATGGGGGACTTGATAAACTCCTAGGCACTTTCACCACCTCATTTTCACTTTAAACATTCACCTCCAACTTCTCTTATCTAGATAAACTAGAATTTGCCAAAACATACCTATATAGGTGTGCTTGGAAGGGAGTTGGCCTAGGTTTATATGAACATGAGCCACATGAGTTGATTCTAATCAAAACCTAAAAACCTAATGAAAAGCATGGCCTTAGTTTCACCCCACCTAAATAACAAACCAACCCACCTCCCATTATTATCATTGACAAGGAAACCCATCCTCACCGTCCACTCCACCATCAAAAACTAAAGATTTTGATATCATCCCCCACAAAAAAAAATTCATCAACATAATTAGCCTTAGACCTCTAACTTATTAAAGGATGGGTAACCATAACTATCCCTATGACCCATCCTAAGATGATAGGATATGACTATCGTACCATTAATACCATTTAGTGTTAAGACGATGACTCTATTCTCACCTATCTTGGTGCCCTAGATTCCTCCATCCATAAATCCCTACCTCTTAAGAATTTGACCATGTTAAATGAATCCACAATGGATATCAACTTGGGCACTATATATGACCCTCACATTATCAAAATTGGCCAATCACTAAATTCCAAGGATCTCTGAGACTTCCCCTCCTTTCTATAAGATTGCAACATAGTCTTTGCTTGGTCTTATATTGGCATGCCAAGAATCAACCCCTCCATTGCTACCCACAACATAGTCACTAACCATGATGCTAAGCCTATTAGGTATAAAATTTGATGAATTTACCCTCACATAGCCCTTTTTGTCAAAGAAGATATGTAATGTCTCATATCCATCAATTTCATTCAACCCATTGACTATCCCTAATGGGTTTCATCAAACATCATACATGTCACCAAATTCATAAGGGGACTACACATTTATGTGGGCTTGCATGACCTCAACCTTGATTACCCAAAATATGACTTTTCTCTACCAAACATTAACCAACTAATTGATATTACATCCATCCATGATATGTTATCTCTTATAGATGGATTCTCGAGCTAGAATCAAATCCTAATCACCCTCAAAGATCAACATAAAATGGCCTTCATTACCCTATAGGGGACCTTATACTATAGGGTCATGCCCTTTGGCCTAAAGAATGCTGGTGCAACTTACCAATGTGCCATGACCTAATCCATAAAATTGTTGAAGACTATGTTAATGACCTTCTTGGGAAATCTAAATATCATAAAGATCATCTAGCCATTCTCAAGATTATCTTTGAGTGACTCATTCATTACCATGTCCACCTTAACCCCAAAAAGTGCATTTTTGGGTTCTTGTTAGGAAATATCCTTGACTTTATTATATCTCTGTAGATAATTAAAGTTGATCTAGCCAAAAAAAAAGCAATCCTTAACATGCCACCTCCTACCCACCTCAAGCAACTTCGTAGCTTGTAGGGGAAGCTCCAATCCATTCATCACTTTATCTCTTAGCTCTTAGACCAATGCCAACCCTTCCACCACCTTATGAATGAGGACATATCTTTTAAGTGGAATAAAAACTATAAAAATGCCTTTTATTCACTTAAATAGTACATTTTATCTTTACCTATCCTCATTCCTTCCAAAGATGATCAACCTTTCTACCTTTATATCTCCACCACTAACCACTCCTTAGGGTAAATGCTTGCTCATCAAGATGGACAACACAAAGATAAATTCATCTACTACATCAATCATATTCTTGTAGAGTACAAGACTTGGTACACCCATATCAAGAAACTTTGCTTATCTTTAGTCTTCATGGCCACCAAACTTTGTTACTAACTTCTCAACCATAAGGCCTATTTCATAACAAATACTGACCCACTCAAGTATATGCACTCCATACCATACCAAAACCAACATATGTTTAAGTGGATCATGATTTTATCTAAGTTTAACCTTGAATTTCTTTAGCATAAGTTAATTAAAGGGTAATTCATTACCGACCAATTTTCCAACACACCATTAGTAGATAATCAACCTCCTCCTCTTGAGTTTCCTGATGAGTCCATCTTGACCCTCTCTCAATTAGACTTCACCTATAAATTTACCATGTTCTTTAATGGATCAAAGTGTCAAAATGGTGTGGGATTTGGCATTATTCTTATCCCCCTTCATGATGGAACTCTTCCTTTATCCTTCAAACTAGATGTCGAATGCACCAAAAACATGGCTGAGTACAAAGACCTAGTCATAGGCCTTCAAATTGTGTTAGCCTTGGGAGTCAAAATGATCAACATATTTGGTGATTCTCAACTTTTGGTCAATCAAATCAATGGCTCTTATCAATGTAAAAATGATGATTTTTAATAGTATTAATAACTAGTTGACAAACTCTTAACATCATTTGAACATTACCATATCCAAACCACCCCATGATCTGTGAACAAGTTTTCTAACACCATGGCTTCCCTCACCACTCAGATCCTATTTTCACCCTCTAACTCTAAGATATCTATCATCATCCATAAACTTATCAATCCTTCCTATGTCAAACCAAACCCTCCTCACATCTTCAATGTGGAGGGGACTCAACCTGACCTATGGTATTAGCAGACCTTTAACTATCTTAACCTTACCATCATTCCTTTTGGTCGTTATAAGAATGCTCAAAGATCATTTATCTAGAGTACCTCCCATTATACCATTCTATGGGGAATTATTTATAAATATGGCTATGATGGTCTCCTTTTCTACCACTTATGTACTCATGAGGCCTCTCATGCTATCAGGAAAATGCATGATGGGATCTATGGGGGAAACTTTAGTGGCCTAGCCATCACTAAATTCATCCTTCACCTTGGTTATTATTGGCCTATCCATAATCAAGATTGATTTGATTATGTGAAAAAGTGTGTTAATTGTCAACACCATGCTAATTTTCATCACACACCTAGCCACAATCTTTGCATATCCACAAATTTTTATCCCTTCTCACAATGGGTTCTTGACCTTATTCATGAAATTAACCCCCATTCTTCACAATGAC
The DNA here is from genome assembly GCA_037957365.1 of Torreya grandis. NCBI lineage: Eukaryota > Viridiplantae > Streptophyta > Pinopsida > Cupressales > Taxaceae > Torreya > Torreya grandis. The sequence continues at coordinate 1,646,235 of JARHVA010003993.1, read as the reverse complement.
ATCATTATATCATCACTACAATTAAGTAATTTACTAAATGGGTAGAGGTTATTATTCTTGTCTTGACTAAAGTAGAAAAGATTGTCAACTTCATCAATCATCACATCATCTATTGTTTCAGTGTTCCTCACAAAATCATCACCAATAATGGTAAATATTTTAAAAATAAGTAAGTCCAAGGTCTTTGTGATGATCAAGTTAAGTTTCTCATTACCTTATCACCCTCAAGCTAATGGACAGGTTGAGGTTTATAACAAAACTCTTAACAACATGATAACTAAAATGGTTAATGCATTTGGTTGAGACTAAAATTTACATATCCCATTCACCTTATGGTCATATCATACTAGCATTTAAACCCCTATGGGTGCTACCCCTTTCTCTATATTTTTTAGAGCAAAGGATATCTTGCCTCTCAAAGTCTAAATTGCTTCTCTTTACATATCCATGAAAGATATTATCTCTAAGGATGATTATCATCAAGAATGTTTAGCCTAGCTTGAGATACTTGATGAGAATCATTTATTCACTCTCACTCACCTTCATGTTTATCAATAATACATCAAATGAGCTTATAAAAAACACCTTAAAATAAGAGAATTCAATATCAAAGACCTCATCCTAAGTAAAACCAACATGTCACCAATATGGAGAAAAGTAAGTGGGTCAAATTTGTTTTCAATTGGCTTGGACCTTATATCATAATTTACAATTATGGATCAAGAGCTTATCGGTTATCCTCTCTTAATGGAAACCCAGAACTTGAGCCCCTCAATATTTTGCATATACATATTTTTTTGTTAAAATGTGATCAAATTGACCTTTTTGTATAACTTAAGCTTATCCCTTTCTTTTAAACACATTCATCTCCCAATTTTAGGGGTGATCAATTAAAATAGAATCATGTGATTATATGTCATGATCATAGCCTAATCTTGAATTATGGGTACCATGGCTCTACCCATGGCATGATTCTCATGGTACTTTCCACTTCTTTCCTAGGATGTATTCCCATGGTTATTTTCACCTAAACCTCTTTCACATCTACTTAATCTTCTTGTGATTTTAGTTTTACCTTCACAAAAGGAGAACCTTTAAGCCTATATAAGCAAGTCTATGTCAAGCAACTTTAAAAGCAAAGTCATAACTAAAAATGATCATGGGTCATTCCTAGTATTTTTAGACTCCTCCCTTGAAAGATAGCTATCCAAAACATATCAAAAATTGATTTAAATAAGGTAGACCAGTCCCTTGAAGGATAACTATCAAAATCATTAAACAAAGTACATAAAGTCAGACCACTCCCTTTAAGGATGGTTGAGTAAATAATTTATCAAAGCATAGCAATTTTTTGGAATCTTCTCATATCGATTGGCTTCCCCAACCCTCCTAAGTAATAATAAAATAAGCAAAAAACCCATTATTAAGCATCAAAAAAAGCAAAATAATTTTGAAAGCTGTAATTGGCTCCCATAAGCACAATAATTTTCTGAAAGCCACAATCGGCTCTCATGAGTATACTTCTTGCATCAATAAATCTACATATTATATGACATAGATTTGGTTATACTAACTCTTTGGTAACCTCTTGCAGAGTTATGCTATTATCACAATAAGGTTCCATTTTCATCCATCTCCCCTTTATACACTATAAGCAAAGGATTTTTGAGCTCACTTGACATAATGTGATCAAGACACATTTTAACCAACTAATGAATCCTAATGTGAAGAATTCAAAAGGCTTATGTTCCTTAAGCCCATCCAGCTTTAGTCTTGTTTTATTCCTTACTAAAGAAGAATCATCATGCCCTCTTCTTATCCTCTCATAATCGATTGATATATTCAATTCGATGTTTGTCTTATGATCATAATCTCTCTCATAGCTAGTTATGTTAGTTAACTTGATTTATGTGTTTCACTTTAAAATAAAAGGACCATAATCATAAAATAATAATCAATTTCATCATTAAAATATGTAATAAAATCATAATCATCCATAAAAAAAAACTCATCATCATAAACAATAATAACACACCATAAAAAATAATCCATGTGATCAACATCATAGCATTGTCCATTCATCATACAAATGATTATCATATTAGACGTACCAACTATAGCCATCATATCAATATCATCATGAACATAAATAAAAGGCCATCTCATCATATGCCTATCTAGGTGAGTCTATATCAACATCCATATCCCTATCATCATGATCATAACCATAATCAATGATCACATCATCAATAATCAACATGAGCATCACAACCATGAACCATAAGTAATGGACAAAGATTACATCCATAAAAGGTGAGTCTATAATCAGCCATAAACATTATCATGTATATAAAAATATGCATCTATATCTCAAAACAAATATACATCTCACTGCATCAGCTTGTAAGCCAGTATGAAAATCATATACATCAGTATATGTAATGTCTCATATCAGACTATACCCCTAGGGCACCACTATCTCCTAGAGAACCACTGCCTCCTAGTGCCTGTCCTCTCAAGGTACTTACCTATCCACATACAAAAGCAACCCACTAACTTGGTGTCACCATGCTAGTACCACATTTCATACCTACCCTATACTCCCCCTATTAGGGCTCATCTAGATAGCACTTGAAGACTCTCATCTCATAATAACATAGGTCTTCCATTATGGCTATATACCATGCTATAGGGATAGTGCCCAATGGTCATGTAGGTGATGTGGCTCCTCTTTTAACCTATCTTAGGGAATATCTCTCCTAGGTAACCAAGGCTAGAATAGCACTAGCTTGGTCTCCCTCACATGTAAATATAGCCACCTAACCCTATGTTGCTACCAATTGACCTTGTAGTGTTGCCATGAAAACCTATGATGTGGCTAATGCTACTCATGCTTGATCCCTATATGTGGTCACTACTTACACATATGGAGAAATGCCATGTACCTATGCCTACTTAGATTTCCATCCATAACCAATCAACCACCATCACCACCCCTACAATCAATTACCACATATAGTGCCTAGTACTATGCAAGGTACCCATCTATGAAACTTGCATCATCTATCTTGGCCCTAGCTAGTAGCTCCTCATGATCAATTAAATTTTGAATTAATTATGGCTTAGGAAGTAGAAGCTCTATATCCTTTCACCTATATCTTAGGAATAGATCTCGAATACCTTGCACTAGACCAAACTATCACTGTACCCTATCAAAATGAATGAGCTTTGTCTCACCCTCTCTCCTTCAGAAAATCCATCTATAGCTCTATAGGGATAGTGTATGTCTCTTGTGATGAGCCCACTTTGAAAACCTAACATATGGTCTCCAAATCAAATCTTTGATGACTAAAGCATCTAGTAAACCTCTAAACTAGTCAATATCATGAGTCCCTCCACCTAGTCCTAAGAGGAAAAATTTAGATCTCCATCGCATGAATCCTACTTGAAACTCTATTTGAGCATGCCCCTCCCATGGTAGCCCCATTGATCATAGCACTTGAATATGCTCATACACCTAGTAATGCAAAACAAACTAGATGTTGATACCATACCTCCTATGGGATTGAAATCCCCATAGCTCCTTATAAATCTAAACCAATAGCACAAGTTCCATACAAACATTATGTAACCCAATATCATCTCAACCAACACCCCCAATAAAAAATAGGATAACCTCACACTACTTGAATTTGGTATGGCAAAGTATGAGACTGCCATCATCATCATCAACCACATATCATCTCTATCCCTCTGGTATAGCAGAGTATAGTCAAACCCCCTTACATGCCACCTTGAAAAGTTTAGGTCATCTCCAAAAAATCATCTCTCTCATCCCTCTCAATATGATAAATCAACTCACCCCATATGGGTAGCCATGTAATCCAAAGGACATCCTAAAGTAAGATGGTCATCTCACATGTAGGTAGTAGAAAGGTATGCATGTTGGGTTCCCATCTTTTGATGAGTGTCATGATCATCATCATGGGTTACAAAACATGTTGGTAATGTAATATCACACCAATCCCCACCTCCTCCATATGAGCCCCATCATCTATAGTCATCCATTGATGAATCTCAGTAAAGATCTGAGGCACTTGATATCGCATATGGATCCTCTACCATGCCTAAAAAGTTTGATAATAAAAAACTTAGTTCATTGACTCACTTTACTTATCAACCTATATCCTTTGACCCTTACATGAAAAAATACCCTTAACCATGACCTATTCCCCTTAACCCTTACCATTCACTATTACTTAACTATCACCCTTACAACATTTACCTAAGGCATCCAACCTCTCTAACTTAACTATTAACCAGAACCTACTACTACCCATATATTTTCCCCAATAGTTGACTTTACATTCAACCCTAACCACTACCACCTTACCCTATCACCCATCACCTATATAATATTCTAGCCTAACAAACACTTACCCTTAACTATTAAAACATTATGAAATAACTTGATCATTGATGGTTGACTATTCCCATAGTCAACCATCAATGGTCAGTACATCCTCAACTTTCACTTATAGACCATTAATGGTTATGGGGTGACTATTGAACATCACTATGAGTGACCATCAATGGAACCTCCCAACCCTACCTCCCTATTTCACCCACCTAAAGACAATAAACAAACCAAAAAATACTACCCTACCCTAACTAGCCTACCCTAACTACCCCACCCTCACCAATTTTAAATTTAACCTCAAATTTACCCACAAAACACTCACAACCTAAACCTATGTCAACCACTAACTCCAAACCAAATCTACCATAAGTAAACAAATTCTAATTCAAATACAAAAATCTAAAATCAATCTACTCTATCAATTGAAAATAACCCCTACCTCATTCCTTGACTATCATCAAGGAATAATCCTAGAACTTGCTCCCTGACCTTGTGCCATACCACACCCACCCTGCATCCTTGTCAGTCAAACTATAGCCCACTTAGTCAACCTCACCCACTCACTCACCCTTCATCATGAGCTCTTTTCACATAAAATGCCAAATTATCTTTCCAATAGGCATGTGCTCAAATGAGCCAAATAAGACCCCTAGTAGTCTTTTTGACCACACCCTTTTAGGGCTGACACCTAACCATCGATAATTAGGCTAAGCACTAATGGTCAACCCTAGAAACCTTGATCATAAATGGTTAGAATAGTAGGGTTTTCCCCTCCTCTAACCTAATAACTTTTTAAGCAACTGTTTTCACTAGAACACTCCTAACACTCAACCAATAGAAAAATGACTTCTCTGCCAACCTTACCAACTACCACATTACCTCACCACTAGAAAATTTGGCCTAACTCTCTCATGTTTTTTGATGACCTTACCTTTGTCCTTTTGACTACACCAACTACTTTCTAAGTTGAACATTTTTTTGAACTTGCACTACTTTATGCACACCCAACCAATTTGTGTTTTCATAGGAGCACTTCTTACTTTAGATACCCATGATAACACTAACCTTATTTAAGATACTTGATTTTATGAGTGTATTTCAACCATCACATATGGTCACATGGTCCACTTTTCACTTGTCCTTCTAATACCAACCTTAATTTTTCCTAATAATGACAACTTAGTCAATGCATGATCTTGGCTATCACAATTAACTGAACTATGTGCACATGTTTGCACTTTAGTGCCCAACCTATCAACCACTACCTTAACCACTTATCAAACCCACACCTAATTTAGTTTTATCTCATCAATTCCTATTTTAAATGGGAATACCTTCTCTCATACTTGAGGCAACCAAACCTTCGACTCGTACTCTATTTTTATTTTTTCATTTATTGATACAAACTACATAATAAAAAGGGGTAAAATGTAGACACTAAAAAACCATACACAATATTTCTAGATGTAAAAATACCCCTAACCACCTTAGGACCTCCTAATGACCGTCCCCCAATCATTTAACTACAACACTAAGTTAGTTAGTTGACTAGCTAAATTGGCTCACTAACTATTTTACCAACTTTAACCTTAGACCCTCAACCATCGACAGTCACCCTAACTATTGATGGTTAAGCATAATCTCTAATGATTAGGTTTAGACTACCTAAATAATAAAAAACCCACTTTAACTCATCTTGATTTTTTATAATTAGACTATCTAATTCATGTGTGAACCCATACATTCGAGAACTAAATTTAGATAGCAAGTTAGACCTCTTGTTAATGTATTTTTGCATCTCTCCTTCCTTCCTATAAAGAGAGAGGAGGAGACGGTGAATAAGTATCCAAAATCAATCAGTCATCCAAAGACAAAGCTTCTTGCATTAGTATGTTCTTTTGTATATTTTTATCTAATGATCAAGTAAACTAGCAAGTGTGACAAAGATATGAAGTGATACCATCCATCTGCCAACAACCAAGTAACATTACTCTATCAAAATTGCTCTAGGCTTAACCACCTCAAACCATTCATCAAACCAAAAAATAGAAAGCTAAGTATCTATTTTCAATCACTCAATTACTTTTTTTCTATTTCACAATAAACCTAGATTGAACCCATCTCTTAAAATCCCATTTTGTGACCTCATCTAAATAGACTTTTTTTTACTAGACCTAACCCATAGTGATCATTGATGGTCACTCTAACTATCAATGGTCTTTTATAACTACTAATGGTTACCCCAACTATCTATGGTTACCATAACCACTGATGATCACCTGAACCACTAACAGTCATTATGTGATAAAATAACAAGTTATTTCCACCTACCAGACGCCAGTCAAATCCAACTTCTAGACCCTCTACCTAATCATAGAACCCTACCCTATTTTATAAACCACACCTAACCTATTTATCATTAGTATTGACTCACTTATTTCTATAATTAGTCAATTTCATCTATTTTTTTATCAAGCACTTCTTGTACTTAATTTTAGTATCTTTTGTTGTTTATGCAATTACTTTATCTTTTAGAACTTGATTGTTTAAAAGTGTGTATTGACAGCCTCCAAGGAAGCTTGTGCTTCTTGGATCTAGATTTCTAGGAAATCAACCCTACTATATAACTAATTAAACTATTTATCTGAGTGTTTTGTTATGTACAAGTCATTCCTCCCAAGCCAAAGAGGAGTATATATAACCATCTGGATCAAATACATGCACAACATATTAGGTTTTTCTACCATACCCTTCTCAAGTTTATTTTCTCTTTCTTATAAAGAACATTATCAAAATTTCTTTGAAATAATTATATCTAATAATTATTATTTGAATTCAAATATATATAATGTTTTGGTAACCTTAGGATTGGTCTTATTTTTATTGATCATCCAAGTCTAACTCAACATGTTTTCACATTTATTTTGATTATCAATCCAGGATTTTTGAGTAATATTATGATTGATTTCTATAGTTTCTTCATGAGGCTCAATTAAAAAAAAAAATCCTATTGAAATTCCATCCAATTTGATAAACAATATATCATATGCAAACCTCATCTATATTTTTTATATATTGTAGTATCTCACATATGTGATCTCTAAACTTACATACTAGAGGGACATTGGAAACATAGTGGCATGTGCAAACCTATTATTCAAGATTTGTTGTCCTATGATAGTTTTTATCAAAGTATCCATTCTCTCCCATATTTCATCAATGTATATATGTGTCATGTTTATATATTTGACCTTATAAATATCTATCTATAGGATATAAATAGGCTCACAACCCATATATTTTAATTTCATCTTAAACGGGGTGGTTGACATAATAAAAACTTGAGAAAACAAGTTCAAGTTTTTGAAAACTAGGATAGGAGAAAGAAAATGATGAGGATAGAGAACTGAGATTGACATAGTGGAATGAATATTATCATATATCCTTGATAACTTCTTTAGATTTTTATTTTTAGGAATGGAAAAAAAGGGTTTTGATCATTTATAATACCCAGTTCATGTAATTATTCCATTTCACTATGTAACCAAGGATAAGTAGAAACTAGACAAATAATAGTTTTATTTTATAAAAAAGGAATTATTTAAAAAAAAATTATTTAAAAAAATCATAGGCCAATCATGAGAGTTAAAAAAAATTGATAAACCAATCTATGATCTAAAGAAAGATGTAGTTTGTAGAAGAACCTAGTATCTCAATATGCTTTCGAGTAGGAATCGATTTGAAATGCAAAAAATCCTTCATAGTCTTACAACAAATTTATTTATTTTATAATAGATATTAAAACATGATATTTATTGTGTTCCTATATTTTGATTAGATTTCAAAACCAATGCATTCATTATAATACTTTCAGCAATCACAACTTGTTGAATATGTTTCAAGGATCCTTGGATCTATTTAGGCTTTACAAAGCCAATTTTAATTGTATAGAAGCTTTACTATTCATTCATAGTATCAAGATTTCCTAACTTGGAGATATCTCTAAATATTTTATGCATTATCTACCTTTAATTATAGTTTTACATTGAATTTATGGTATAATCATCTATTACCATTGACCAATCTAGATTTACAATCATCTTTAAAAAGTATATTTGCAAAAAAATATAGAACAAACTCGTATTATATAGTCTCTCAAGGTTATGAAAGTTTTTTTTTTTAATTATACCAAAGAATGTTCAGCTTTAGTTTGTGAAATATCATTACATCAACTTTTATCAAACACACACCAACCTACTTATGCATGCAATTGTTGAAATAAAATTGTTGAAGGAGATGAACTACTTACACATACTTGTGTGGGTTTCCAAGAGTCAACTAGATTAATTTATCCATTTTTAAAGACCAATTTTAAGAAATAAATAATTATATAGGATTTTAAGACCATATATAATTCACTGATCAATAAGAATAAGTTTGTAGATCCTTCAAAAACTAATTATAAATTGTTGGAAATCTTTGATAACACTATAGACTTAGAGAGGTTTCCAAATGCCATTGAATATTTTGCATGCATTTGACATGCCATAAATAATATTGATAGAATGAAAATGAAATTATATTTATAATTAAATTGAAAATAGGAGTAAACATTACATTATAAAGCCAAAATGGTTGTTCACTTCACATTCCCAAACCGACTCTTCCTATTCCTATAATAATGGAAATAAACTTATTAAATAAGATAAAAGCTACCTAATGAGACAAAATACACCTAGGATTAAAAACTATATGCAATATTGTTACATCCCTCCTTATTCTATTAGGGATTTTATCAGACCAAGCATTTCTTTGAACTTTTCAAATTTTTATCATCCAAGCACTTTTATTAGGGTATTTGTTTGTTGCTATGTTATAGAGAAATTTTGTAACTTGAGACTTCCATATTTCACATAGTGTCTAATCAAATAAAACCTAGTATTTATGTGTTTATTTTAGTCATGAAATATTGGATTTTTTGCCATCTAAATTGTAAAAGTGTTTTCAACTATGAGAGGTGTTGATGAAACCTATTACTCTTCAAAATATGAAAGAATGCTTTTGAGCACAAGATCTCTCTAATTGACTCTGAAGTGGCCATATATTTTGCTTCTACTAAATAAATTACTCACATTGATTACTTCTTGGATTTCCAACTAACAACTATTGTTCCTAAATTCATAATAAAACCCAAGGTGGACTTTCCATCTTGATGATCACCAGCATAGTTAGAATTTGAATACCTAACCAATTTGAATTCTCCTAACCTAGAGTATTTGAGCTCAAAATTATGTGTTCCTTTGAGATATCTGAGGACCATTTTCCCAACTACCCAATGACTATCTCTAGATTTTTGCATGAATATTGAGAGGACACCAACTATAAATGATATATCTAGTTGATTTATGTTCACATAAATCAGACTTCCAATGTATTATCTATATTTAGTGGCATCAACCAAATTTATTAAATATTCATATATCAAGTTGAGATTACATCCCATGGGTGTGCTAAGAGGCTTAAAATATTCCATTCTAGTCTTACTTAGAATGTCACCAATGTAATTATATTCAGTGATGAATAAATACTTTGGGTTTTGAATTACTTCAATACCCAAGTAGTAATGAAGGTAACCCAAATCAATCATTTCAAAACTTTTTATCAACTTTGATTTGAACTTTACAGTGTATCATTCATTATTCCCTATGAAGAGTAAATCCTTAACATATACCACCATAAACACAACTAATTTGTTAACTATTTTGATAAAAAGAGTTGCATATTTAAATTTAAAATGTTTGGAGTTCATGTTCATGAGGTGATTAGCTAGTTTGTTGTACCATGATCAAGGGGCTTATTTCAAACCATACAATGATTTTTCAATTTTCACACCTCGTGCTCTTATCCATTTACTAAAAAAAAATTAGGTCATGTAATATACATAGTTTCTTTGAGGTCACCATTCATTAAATTAGTTTTGATGTTCATTTGGTGAACTTTCCATCCATTGTGAGCTACTATAGCCAAAATGGTTTGAATGGTAGCCCATTTTGCTATAGGTGCAAATATTTCATTGTAATGAATTCCTTATTTTTGATCATATCCCTTTGCAATAAGACTTTATTTTTGATTTTTAATGTATCCATCATCCTTGTATTTGTTCTTTTATACCCACATGTAGCCAATAGGTTTATAGATATATGGAGGATTAACCAATTTCCAAGTCCCATTTTTTACCAATGAAATTTACTCATCTTTCATTGATTTTATCTAGGATTCAATATTCTCAGCCTATTTGAAAGATGTTGGTTATAAATCAAATACAACATTGAGTTCTTCTTCTATAAATTCATTCAAGGTGATCTTTCAATCATGTCTTTAATTTCTTAAAGAGATTTGTCTAATTATGATGCGACTAAATGTACACTTCTAATGCTTGTTTTTTTCAACTTCATCATGTTTCACATCTTTCAATATTTGAGTGGCCCAGTTAGGAAACTATTTCTATTTTTTATGTGCTTAAAATTCATCCTCTAAAGTTATATCACTTTTTTCCCTCTGTTCTAGTCACCCCTATTCATTTTTTGATGAATTTTCCCTATCTAATTTTGGAGTTTCAATCTCATGTATAGGAGACAATATAAAATTAATAGATTCCCAACTTTGCATCCACCAATCATTGTTTGAAACATACAAATCACTCTCTATAGACATCAAACTTTGTATACTTGTCAAGTCAACTCACCCATAAATGAATATGCTCTTTATCCTTAGTCTCACTAAATACAACTTCTCTTACCATAATAAACTTCTTCTCTTTCTCATAGTATAGCCTATATGCCTTGGAGGATTCAAAATATCCCAAGTGGATGCATTTTTGACTCCTATGGTGTAACTTATTTATTTTATCCTTTGAAATCAATGCATAATAAATACATCCAAAAATATGAAGATGTTGCACTAGAAGAATATAACCACACCACATCTCATATGGAGTCTTGGATTCAAGAGCTATTGATGGCGATATGTTATAGAGGTAAACTATTTGTTTAGCTACTTTAGCCTAAAAGTGTAGATTTACTCCTTTGTATTAAAACATAGTGCAAACCATACTCATCATAGTTATGTTCATCCTTTCTACAACTCAATTTTATTATGAAGTGTAAAGAACTATCAGATGGTGTTTGATGCTATTTTTCTCAAGATAATATTCAAAATTCTTTGAAGTGTATTCACCACTATTATCTATCTTATGTGCCTCGATGCAAGTTTGAGATTCATTTTTTATCATAGTCCAAAATGTTTGGAAAGTCTCAAAGGCTTCTAATTTTTTCTTCAAAATGTATATCCAAGTAATTTTGTTTTAGTGATCAATGAACAATATTAAATACTTATGACCACTACCAGAGAGGATTGGAAGAGAACACAAGTCCAAGTGAACTATTTATAACTTTTTATCAACTTTCCATTGTGACTTTGGGAATGGTTCTCTTCCATGTTTAGCCAAGATGCAGGATTCACACTTTTCATCTAATCTTGTGGGCAATGTAGGCATGCCAACAACACCATTATTTTTAAATACACAAATTTTGTTATAGTGAGTGTGCCATAATATTTCATGACATAACATGTTTATATATATTCCATCTTCCATCAGATGAGTGTAATTCCTTGAATTTGATGGATCACCCCTGAGTTTGAGTAGGTTCCTTTCTTCATATCTAGTCAAGATGACTATATTGTTAATTTTTATCTTGATTATGACATCACCATTATCCAACCAGAATGGAATGGCATTATTACCTTATGAGAACTAGGGATAAAAAAATTCATTTTAATTGAGGAAGGTAGAGATCATTTTGGATTTCAAAATATATTTGGACTCCCTAGACACTTGAGTCATTTTTTACCTCTTATTTATGGTTGTAGACTTGGTCTATTTGTGAGGTATAATGCACCACAAATTTCTTGATTAAAATCCTCAAATAAGTCTTTTCAAAACTTCATATGTAAAATGGCACCAATATCAAGAACCCAAGCATCAAACCATGAAGAACTGACTGAGATATTATTTTCTTCATCATATGTATTAGAAAACATGCATTCACTAGTGAATGTTAAGAATGAAATATACTAAGAGGGGGGTGAATCAATATATTATATATCTTTTACTTAATCTAATTTATTTTTTCAACCACTTAATCCCACATTTAAGATATGAAATAAAATTGAAACAATAATATGCACCATACAAGAGAGAAAGAGAGAGCCCAGATTTTTACGTGGAAACCCAAAGTGAGAAAAACCATGGAGAACAATCTCAAGTATATGAATGATCACCAACTCAAATTACAAAGTTTTCAAGCACAAACTTGGGGTAGCACCAACCCCTTTATCAATCAAAAACACAATAACTATTTGTGAGCACCAACCCATAGGAGCACCAACCCCTCTTGTGTATAAAATACAACTATCTCTCAATGTTGCTTACTCAACAAATGATATAACTCTAAAATATCTCTTACCTTTCTCTCCTATAAAAAAAATAAAAACCATTTACTCTCTATGATATTTATAGCTTTTCAAATGACAAATGGCTTCTCAAGCCTTTATTTATAGCTTTTCAAATGACCTTTGGCATTCACCCTTTATGACCCTTCAATCCTCATGGAAAATGGTGAGAAACTTACATGACCCTTTGTATCCTTTCATTTGAAAAGTCACATGGTGACCCTTCATATGCAAATGCATCCTTTCCTCTTTTATCTTTATCTTGGTGACTTTTCATATTCCTCAAAGTGTCCCTTCATGGAAAAATGCACCATACCCTCTCTTGTCTTCACATGGTGACTTTTAGAATCCCTCAAGATGACTCTTCATGAGAAAATGTGTCCCATTCCTCTTTTGTCTTTACCCCATGACTCTTTGACTTCTCCATGGGCCCTTTTTTAACTTATATGCAAATAAAAATATATTCATTAATATTAAATAAATATTAACACACATTAGCCAAGATATGAATATTAAAAACACCATTAAATGAAATGGGGCCTTTATCACCAATGCTAGACCTTTGACATCAATGAAAATATTTAAAATAATCTCCCCCTTTGTCATTTATGGCAACCTCAAACTAAAAATACCACATCCTAAAACCTACATTGCACATGCCAACTTGCACATACTATCATCTACAAAACATATATTAACTCCCCCTTACTATAGTAACATGTACCTATTCCCTGTAACTATTACTATACCTATTTATATACTTATACTTCTACCTATTTCTATTCTTCTCCCCCTTTGAAATCAATGGCCAATGGCCTATCCTGGAGCTAACACTTATCCCTCCCTCAACTAACATTGATCCTCAATGGTAGGAAGTAAAATAAATTACTCCTAACTTCTCTCACAAATACTCAAATGTGTCTTTTGGTAGTGCCTTTATGAAAATATCTACAATTTGCTCTATAGTACTAATATATTCCATCTTAACCTATTGATCTACAACCTACTCTCTCAAAAATTGATACCTAATGGGAATATGTTTTGTTCTTAAGTGCATCACTAGATTCTTTAAAATATTAATATCACTTATGATGTCACAAAAAATAGAAATAGGTTCATCATATTTTAAATTGATATCTTCCAAAGTTTGCTTTATCCAAAGCACTTGAGTACAATATAATACCACTTTAATATATTTTTCTTCAACTGTAGAAAGTGATACTGAATTATACTTCTTACTTAGCCATGATACTAAGCTATCACTGAGGAAGAAAGCTCCTCCACTTGTACTCTTTCTATCATCTAAGTATCCTACCCAATATGTATTTGTATAGGCAACCATTATGAAATCTCTACCTATGGGATACCACAATCCATAATATAATGTCCCCTTGATATATCTGAATATTATCTTTACCAACTAAACATGACTATTGTTTGGATCTGATTGATATTTTGCAACCATGCCTACTACATGTATGATGTCTGGCCTCAATGCTATCAAATATAAAATACTACCAATCATAGATCTATATAAATATTGATTTGAAATAGATGAATCTTCATCCTTACTCACCTTATTTCCTATACTCATTGGTGTGCCAATTGGTGCATAATCATCAAAACCAAATTTCTTCAACATTTCCTTGGCATATTTACTTTGAGATATGAAAATTCCTTTATCTAATTAAAATATTTGCAACCCTAAGAAAAATGACAATTCTCCAAGAATAGACATCTCAAATTCTTTTTACATATTATTAGAAAAAAAATTGTCATATTTTCAATGTTTCCTCTAAAAATGATGTCATCAACATATACCACAATAATCAATTGATGCTCACCATCTATTTTGATGTAGAGATTATTGTCAGTGAATCCTCTCTTAAAACCTTGATCTTGTAGGTACTTATCAAGTCTTTCATACCAAGCTTTGGGAGCTTATTTCAATCCATACAGTGTTTTCTTCAATTTGCATACATGGCTACTAATATTTGAGAGAATAAATCCCTCAGGCTACTCAATGTAGACCTCTTCTTATAGATTCCCATTTAGGAAGGTAGATTTTGCATCCATCTAAAACACTTTAAATTTTTTAAACACTATATATGCAAGAAAAATTCTAATAGCCTCTAGTCTTACCACTAGTGAAAATATTTCTTCAAAATATATTCCCTCAATCTGAGCATATCCTTTACATACTAATCTTGCTTTATTCCTGATCACTTCTCTATTTTCATTCAACTTATTTCCATAAACCCATTTTGTTATTATCACATTGTGATCTTTTGGTCTAGGCACTAATTCTCAAGTATCATTACTTTCTATCTAATTTAATTATTCATCCATTGCCTTAACCCAATGCTTATCATGTCTAGATTCTGAAAAAGTTTTAGGCTAAATTTTGGATAACAAAGAAATTAACTTGCTCAAATTCACTTACCATCATTCTTTTGGTGTGAATTCCTTTATTTATGTCCCTAATGATGTCACTTTCATTATGATTTCTCTATAAATATTTGGATGTGGTTTTGGTTTCCTTTTTCTCCTTCTTCTCATCTTCATCTAATTATTCAAAATATTCCTCTTCAGTGATTTTAGGAATATCTATTAGATCACTAGTTCTTTGTGTTCCATCTTCTTCTATCCTGACACTCACTTTCAACTATTTTATTGGTTCTTTTGTTATAACATTTATAAGCTTTACATTTTTAAAAATAACCAAGAAATATACATTCATCTACTCTAGATTCAAACTTGCCTAGTTTTTCATCAATTCTCTTTATGAAACATCTATTACTAAAAACTCTAAAATAATCAACTATTGCTAGTTTGTCTTTCCATAGCTCATAAGGAGTCTTGTCACTATTGACTCTCAATAATTCTCTATTCTTAATATGCACTATTTTAGAAACCACCTCTCTCTAATATTTATCTATTATCTTGGATTCATTTAGCATTGTCCTCACCATCTCCTGAACTATTATGTTTCTCTATTCAACTACTCTATTTTTTATGGAGTTCTGGATACTTAGTAATGTCTCCTTTTTCCATAATCTTCACAAAACACAATAAAATAATCTGACATGAATTCTCCTCCTTGATCTAATCTTATGTACTTAATCTTCAAACTAGTTTCATTCTCAACTAATGCTTTGAATGCTTTGAAATGTCTAAAAGCTTTTGATTTTTTCTTTAAAAAACATTACCCAAGTCATACGTGAAAAACCATCAATAAGCAACATAAAATATTTATCACCTTGAAAACTTTGAGTTCTCATAGGTCCACACAAATCAGTGTGAACAATCTCTAATATCTGAGTGGTTGAGTACTCTTTTGTTTTGAATCACCTTCTAGCATGCTTCCCATGCTGACAAGGTTCACAAAGTGTGTTGGATGGCTTTGTAATCTTTGGAAGATTTTAGACTACTTACTTCTTACTAATGTTGACAAGATTTTTAAAATTTATGTGTCCCATTCTCCTATTCCATAGCTAAATTTCTTCAATATGACTCAAACAACATCTCTGACCTTTGATGTCTGATAACATATACAAATTATTTCTTGTTCTCTAAGCATCTGCAACCAACACATCTAAATATTTTCTCCTAATTTCACAACCTTCTAGATAAAACTTTAGTGTGTGCCCCTAATCACACATTTGAATTAAACTTCAAATATTATTCTTAATACCTTCTACATACAAAATATTTTTAGTTTTAGTTCTACCATTATCCAAACTTAGAGTACCTTTTTTGATAATTTTGGTAGTAGTATTATCTCTGAATTTCATGGTGCCACCATTGATCTTTTTCAAGGTTGTGAACTTGATTTTATCTCCTATCATGTGCCTCAAACATCCACTATAAATGAACCATGACTTTTCTTCATTTCTTGCATGCAAAGCTATCTAGACCAGCATAGACTTTTCAAGTTGTTTCTTCTACCATGAACCTATCTAAAATTTCTTCTTGATGAATGAAGCCTTGAAACTCTAGTCTTTCTTGACTGACTCAAACACACTTCTACAATACCAAGCTATGTGTCTGAAGTTATTGTATTTGTAACATATTATGGCCTCTTCTTAAAGCTTGATAGAGGAGCAAAAGAGTTGTGGCTTCTTCTTGACTCTGCATGAGTTTTCTTCTCCTTATTTCTAAAATTGTTAGCCCTTTTTTGACATTCTATTTTCTTATGAACATATCCATTACAATAAAAATAGTAACCATAAAAATAAGACATATGTATGTAACTCTAACCTAATTACCTTTTATAGATTTGTTCCTTCCAACCTTCTTTGTTTGAGATGTCCTATGTACTCTTAACTTCTTCCCTTTTTATTTCCTCTTTTATAAGACCTTCAGCATAGCTCTTTCATTTATCTATGTTAACCTTGTTTTTGAAAGTAGTAGCCTCTCCTTTCTCTTTTTGAAATTTGATATATGTCTTATCTGACATTAATCTTTGACTTTATTATATCTTATTCAACATATTAGTGTTATTCTCAAATTTTGAATCATTGGATGCTCTATCATTGATTTCTTTATTTTTTTTCTCAAGATCTACTTTTAAAGAAGAAATTTCAATAACATACCTATTACATTTTTCACTTAATTTTTGTAATTATATCATTAGATTTTTTATTCTTCTCAGCTTCTTCAAAGTGTGCTTATAGATCTTCAATTGTTTCCTTTAACTCCTTTTCATTTTTATTGATCTGGAGCTTTAATCTTCGATTCTTCTTCTCAAGAGATTTTAACTCTTCTAAGGTACAAATGAGTTGTCCTTTCAAATTCACTTCAGATTCATCCTATTCTTCTTCTTGATCATTTGTACTTTTACTTATAGAGGCATCTTTATGTATGGCCATGAATAAAATCTCTTCTTCTTTTGAATCACTGACTCCACTATCTTCAACTAAGCTAGGATCTTTGGAGTACAAAATCTTATTCTCAAATCCCTTCTTGAATTTTCCTTTGAAATTATTATTGTATGTAGACTTTTCTTCTTCACTGTCACCATTACCCTTATCTAGGCCTTAGTTGCATAATGTCCAATCTTTTCACAATTAAAACATTTAAATTTAATTTACATTGATATTTACCTGTGCCCTTTTTTAGCTTGTGAATGAATAGAGCACTGTTGTCATCTTCATCATCGCTAAAACTATCACTTAAATCTTGAATCTTAGCCTTCTCTTTCTTTGATGTCTTGAAAGCAGATTATCTCTTTGAGGGTTTCTCTTATTTAGTCTGCATCTAATATGCTATAAGAATACCTTGTAGCTCATCCATCTTTAGCTTGGCTAAATTCATCATCTCTTCAATTACCAAAAATTTTACATAATATCTCAATTATAGAGATCTCAAAAAAAAATTTACCATAATTGATTCTTCTAAATTTTCTCCAAGACCTTGAATTTGATTAACTATTTGATCAACACGAAAAAGATAACTTGCTATATTTTCTTCCTCTTCCATCTTCAAACTCTCAAACTATATTCTAAAATTTTGAAGCTTAGCTTGTTGAACCTTTCCATCACCTTTGTAAATATTCTCAAGTTTTACCCAAGTTTTATGAGTAGATTTACATTACATAACTTTAACAAATTCTAATTCACATAAACCACATAAAATAACATTTAAATTTTTAGCATTATTTTCACTTGCCCTATTTTCCAATGGAGTAGTTACAAGTGTTTGTGGCTCTTCATATTCCTCCACCACTGCTTGCCAAATGTCAAATCCAAGGAAGTCCTCATCCTTATGCTCCAAAAAGCATAATTTGTCCCATAAAATAAAAGTGCCTTATTTGTAGAAAAACCTTCATGTGATCTAGCCATCATGCTTTCCCTGATCTACCTTCAAGATGTAAAACTTTTTCAAAAGGATCTTGCTTTAATATTAATTTTTAAGCACAAAATATACTAAGAAGGGGGGTGAATCAGTATATTATATATCTTTTACTTAATCTGATTTCTTTTCTTTAACCACTTAATCACACATTCAAGATATGAAATAAAACTCAAATAATAATATGCACCATACAAGAGAGAGAGAGAGAGACACCAAATTTTTACATGGAAACCCAAAGTGAGAAAAACCATGGAGAACAATCTCAAGTATATGAATGAGCACCAACTCAAATTACAAACTTTGTAAGCACCAACTTACAGGAGCACAACCCCTTTGCCAAGTACCAACATAGTAACTATTTGTGATCACCAATTTGCAAGATCACCAACCCCTTGAAAATATTTGTGATCACCAACTCACAGGAGCACCAACCCCTCTTGTGTATAAAACACAACTATCTCTCAATGTTTCTTACTCAACAAATGATAGAACTCTACAATATCTCTTGCTTTTCTCTCCTCTAAAACAAATACAAACCATGCACTCTCTTGAAATTATAGATGGCTTCTCAAGCCTTTATTTATAGATTTACAAATGACCTTTGGCATTCACCATTTATGAACCTTCAATCTTCATGGAAAATGGTTCCAAACTTGCATGACCCTTTGTATTCTTTCATTTGAAAAGTTGCATGGTGACCTTTCATAAGCACATGTGTCCTTTCCTCTTTTATGTTTATCTTGGGGACTTTTCCTATTCCTCAAATTGTGCTTTCATGGAAAATTTCACCATACCCTCTTTTTTCTTCACATGGTGACTCTTGGAATTCCTCAAGATGACTCTTCATGAGAAAATGTGTCCCATTCTTCTTTTGTCTTTACCCCATGACTCTTTGACTTCTCTATTGGCCCTCTTTATATGCAACCAAAAATATATTCATTGATATTAAATAAATATTAATACACATTAGCCAATATATGAATATTAAAAACACCATTAAATTCAATGGGACCTTTATCACCAATGCTAGACCTTTAACATCAATGACAATATTTTCAACAGTGAATTGGGCAGGGTTTAAATCTTTTATTTTCCTTGATTTTTCCTCTTTCTTCTAATAGTATGCTTCAATTTTATCCCATGTATTTCTACATATATGAGTCTCATGACTTCCTTTTCTATCACACCATTTTCATTAGAGGTTTTGTTTATATTTTTTTACCACTTTGATTTTCACTTTTGCTAACTTTTCCCTTATACTTCTTCTTGTACTTATTGTTGCCTTCATTTTTTTAAGATGGGGCCTTGATGGATGTTTTAGAATAATTTTATTTAACATATCACACACTTTTTCCTATTTTTGACTCAAATTTTATTCCAAATAACTTTTCTCTTTATGCCATATTTTCACCAATTAATCAAATATGAGAGCCTTATTAACCAAATATGAAAGCCTTCAACTGATTACTTATTTTTAGAGAATCTAATTAGGTTAAATAGCTGGTAAGAAGGGATTTTATGAATGCAATCATATAAATGTCAAGTTTTACACTTATTAATTCTAAATCATGCTTGATGGCATGTATATCTGAAGTCAATCTCATCACATCACCATATTTCAATTCAAGGATGAACAACTTCATCTGCATCTGAATGAATTCCAACTCTGAGAGTGAATTATATAGTTCCTTAAATTTTTGAAATGCTTCCCATGAATTATTTCACCCTTGAATATGATGAAACACATCTCCATTGACTGAGGCCCTCATCAAGGCTAAGGATTTCTAATTTTTCTAGATTTCATGCCTAAATATAATTTACATTTCACATTGGCTCAACTATTTATTTCTACCCATAAAATATATTAAACCATAGATAATTTAAGGTGAGTGTGTTATCCACTTACCAATACCATTCTAACTAGTTATCTTTTCTAGTCAATGTTATGCCAACAATAGATTTGTTTGAATGCATGGTTTTGAGTTTTAAGTTTTAAGTTTTGAGTTCTTCTTAACCCCAAATTGGTTCCTGACCACTCCAAAATGGTCCCCTTTTTTATATACCACTATAATGATATACAAAATCTCTCTATATACCTATCATTCCTATATACTTGTTAGTTCATGATCCCTTTCTATATACTTAATAATACATGAAATAGGCTTTAAGGTACTATTATCACTCAATTTTTCACCCTTGGAGAGGTAGTTCAAGCCTACTCTAATTGAGTGAAAAAATGGGATTACCTTTATAATTTTGCTCTATCTATAGTGGGGGTAAGCCTCTAGTTAGTAGGGCTAGCTCCCTTGATATATCTATTTAAACTCATCACCTATGCTACTAAATTGTTGGGATGAAAAGGGATAGATAAACATGAAATAAACCTAACCTAATGAGGTTATTCATTAATTTAAACTCCACAATACTACCATGAACTTGCACTGTGAAAGGTGATTCAAAAAATTGATCTGAACATGCAAGGTTTCTCTAACATATGTATTTCAACATGGAGGTAAGATGTAATGATTTTATTAAGGTGGATGAATAAGAGGTATAATTATAGACACTAGTACTCTTAATTACACTTAAAACATACAAAAACAATAAATACACTTCATGTGACCTATTAGTGAGTAGACTACTTGCATAAAACATGAAAGAGTGAGGTGAACACAAGGAGAGATGACTATCACTTGTCATTCAACTATGAACTACTTCACACACTTGGAAAATAATTTGATAAATAAAAAATAGTTTTAAATATTTTATTCAAATGAAAAATCAGTACTCAAACTAATAGGTCTTTTCCATACTAGATGTGGATTGATTATAAATCTAAAAGTGATTGCTTATATATAGAATTAGGAAGAGAGAGGGGGGGTATAGTATAAGAGGATTGAAAAGTATCCTCATGAGTTATAAAAAGAAATTTAGTTATGGATAATTCATAAATATACTTTCAAATCCATTTATCTCACTCCTAAATATGTTCCAATCCTCCATGTGGTGTAGGAGTTAGAACATGGCTTGACACCTTGACTAGCTTCTTGAAAATTGCCCTTCTTTGCATAAGAAGAGTGACAAATAGACTTAAAAATAAAAAATTCACCATTAATTTTTTAATAAAAATTAATTTTACACAAATCATGCCTTAATAAACTCTTGTAATCTAACATTCCATCATTCATATGCATAGGTGTCTTGAAACTCTTTATTTCCCACACCTGCTTGGTCTAAGTGGCCTAAAACTCAAGTTAATCTTATTAAAGTAATTATTTAACCATGTATGATATTAAAATATATTATTATACCTAAAAAAACCATTTTTGTTCCTATAAAAACTCCCAATACTCCATTTTGCTCCTCAAGCTCTCACTAGGCCTATTTTCCTTGTACCCTTAACATCATACAAACTTCCTTGTGTGGAGAAAATTATGGATGGTACTAAAAATATTAAAGAATATAATATGACCCAGTATTTCCTTACATATTCATATTCAATTTCAAGTCCTAAGAGTGAGTGGAAGTGTGTTTTTTTACTACTTCTCTCTCCTAACTAGGTCTCAATTAGGCCTCCCTACATAGAGACTAAAAATTGACTCTAAAGTCTTAACACACATTAAAAACCCAAAATAAACATTTTATTAAATTATATTACCTCTTCCCCATTCTCCATGTCAATTTTGAAGTTATGACACTTTGTACAGACCTCCCAAATAACATAAAATATCCCTTTTTGGCCTATTACGTATAGTTCCATTCCTATAAGTACAAACTAGTGGAATGGGGTGATGATAAATAAAGTTTTGTAAATTTTTTAGGTCATTTTTAAGTTTATACAATCCATATTAATTCACATAAATCCATTTCTCTCTCATGAGGTCATTCTAGCTCCCCTAAATAGCTTGAAAGTGATTTAAGGTCTTAATGATTATTCATATATCTCAAGGCATGAATCCACTAACAAACCCCACAAGTTTAAATTAAAATAGGGTATATAACTATCCATAGGATCCAAATTCCTCATTCAACTTATCCTTACTATAACAAGAAAAAGAAGATAGCTTCTCGAGCTGCTAGTATGCATTATGTTAGGGTTGAGGGAGGAATAAAGTGAGTGTGTAGCTTCTTGAATTTTTTATGATTATGAGAAATTTAGGGAGATAAATAAAAACCTAATTTAATTTTACCCATGGTTATCCAACCATTATATCTCAATTAGGTTTCTTATAATCTCATTTGCTTACACCTAAGGTAATTTATGCCAAATTGCATAGAATACCCTAATTATCAGTACTTACCTCTTTTATTAAATATTAGAGGTCTATAAATACATATTATTCATATTTATACCCCTCACCATCCTATTAAATTCTTAAAAAATTTTCAATCCAACTCCAAATTACTAATTCTTAGGACTACCTTATTGGTCTGCTTATGCAATCAGGCTTATGTATGATTAAACAAGGTTTGACTGTGATATCCATTATTTGTTCTTATTTTTGAGGATTTTATGGAAATATTTCCTTAACATATAAATCATATTCAACTATCATACTCTCCTTTAGTCTTCTTTCATTCCTTTAGACCTTTCAAATAATAAAACACTTCCTATGAGTAAGCAAGGTTGTGTTTTACCTTGGTTGAGTAGGCAAAATTCCCTATGTCTTCTTTACTTTAGGTGGGTCTAAGAGTTTTATGAGGATATATTATCACCATGATACTCTTATTTAATATTTTATCTTCCTTGACCTCTTTCTTTCTTCAAGGAAAGTCCAATATGAAGCAAACATCCCTATTAGCCCATGATTGTGTATGCAGGGTTTAAATGTTCATCTCATTTCTTGATCCTTTCAAGAATTATTTAATCTCAAATACCTGATAAATTTATTTCTCCTTCTAAAATACCATCTTCTTGACCACATTTTCATGTTTTGGAAGACCTTTAGTCACTTAAACTAATTTACAAGTGATTATATGCCTATGTATATTCATTTGGGATGGTCTACAGTCTTAGTGTTTTAGGATCTTTATTTAAAACATTTATCCTCATTAAAACTCTTATCATATCACTAGGATTATATAATCCCCTCACTAAAACTCTTTTATTCACCATGACTTCACAGCTTTTAGTACTTCTTCTCAATCTTGAATTATCGTGGTTGTAGGTAACTGTTTGAATAGTTTGAGTATGTAGTTTTAAGTTGGCCTTCTTCAAATAGGTTATTTACCATATAAAAGTGACTAAATAATTATATTTCTCATCTCATTTAATTTTTAGATCCATATATTATTTTCAGGGCATCCTACCACCTTTGTCTCTTTCAACTCAAACTTGTTTAGGAGCATTAGGGATGTAGGTGTTGATTAGGAGAAGTCTGCTCATGTAATATTAAGCTTGGCTTCTACAACCAATCATTTAAATAAAATAATTATCCAAAATCATGTAAAGTCTCTCTCACACAAATATAAATTTTTAAATTCCCTTCTCATAACATCTCAAACCCCTATTTCCTATCTTCAGGTCTGACCCTATACATGAGTGTTTTAGGCCTGTAGATTCAGTATTATCTGACCTTCATTCATTCCTTCTTGAATTAAAAGGTTTTTATATATTTATTTATCTATGAAAACTTAGCTTTAAACCATCACAATTATTTCATGGATATGTATATAAACTTTAAACATTTACACCATTAAATTTCTCTTGAAGTTGCAAACCTACAAACCTGCAGACTTGTAGGTCTGCAACCCTATGTTTTAGAAGTTGAAGACTGTAAACATAGATATTATGGTTTAAAGGTAATTTAATAATTTCATAAACATATTTACCAATAATTCACAACTCTCAAGTTATTTGTAAATACATATTCAAACCCACTCAATTCATCCTATTATGCAAGCACACTAGAACATATTTCAAAAGGTGAATGAAGGTGTGATCTTTTTTGAAAGTAGTGAAAAAAAATTATCTATTCATAGGGCCTTTAGTTGATTTATATGATGGTATAATATAATTAAGGAACATTTAGATAAATTATACCATCTTAATAAGTCTAAAACATAGAAATATTGGTAGTCATTTACAAATTATGCATAAGAGGAACTCTCTTTGCCAAAAGATCATCCACACATTCCAACCTAATGTATGAACATGTATTATTCATTTATATACCTTAGAGAACTCATTTTAATTGGTTTCATTCATTCAAAAAGTTCACACTTGTAATGGAGTTGCACAAAACTTAGCCTTTGGGGATTTTAGTCTTCGAAAAGCAATCTAGCTCCTTAGCAATTATTCATAAAGATAAGGAACTTGATCCAATGACCAATGCCACAAATTAAAATCCCATATGGGCCTAAACTATATATAAAATCTTATCCCCTAGATCCATCTATATGTCCTTTACTATGCAGTTGAAAATGGCCTTTAAGAGCTTGTGAATGGAATGATGGAGGAGAGAGAGAGTTCTTTGCAACTTTGAGACTTGAAACTTATTTCCATGCTTGTTTCTAATTTATGAAATCTCAATGGACACCTTTTCAATTTTTTTACCTACAAATGAGTTCAACAAGTCTATACAAGTCTCTTATCTCCTCTCTTTGCCATTAAAACTCAAGATTATGACCTTTGTCTAACTTGATAACAGGTATGGTAGTTATGTAACTACTATAGGGTCCTTTTAATGTATATTTTATTTATTTATTCACTTGTTAATCTTTTGCATACATTATATTTATCCAAAATCACCTTTTTCCTCATTTTCTCATACTTTAAAGTCTACAAATGTACCTTAAACATTCCAAAACATCATGAAGTGCATGTATGGGTTGATTAAGACATAAAATGACTTTTAGAAACTCAGAAAAACATATGACACCACTTGACCAAGCTTTATCTCTCCATGACATATCTTGACCATTATATGACCAAAATAAGACATTGCCTTAAATTCTTCAAACATACCTTAAACAATGTTAATAAGGTTTTATAAATATTTTTAAGCACCATATAAGGCATGACAAGACCACATGACAACCATATGAAATTTTCAATAATGAAGGGGTTGACTGATTTTGACTTGGGGTCAAAATTTGGTCAATAATTTATCAATTCATAATGTTAACATACCTCCAATGATAAATGGACCAATATCCTTATATTTCCATTGCACAATTTAGTCATTCTTATGCTACAATATAAAACTAGTATGCCTTATAAACATTTCAAACTAACACCAAACACATAACAAGAAGCAAACACAAACTATGCCAAAGGCATTTAGGGAAACCACACACAAAAGACTCAAAACAACACACCTAACATACTATGTACAAACCTCAAAACATGTTTCCGGTGATGAAACAATTCTTCTTCTTTAACTTGGATCAAAAACAATATTCCTTGAGTCATAACTACTCAATGAGAACAAGTCACCATATGATGTATGTTTGTTAAATAAAATTTGCTTGTGAATGTGATCAAAGTACTTACCACTCATAAGACCTCTCTAGCTACAAGTGAATCATTTAAAACTCCTTTGAAAGGTCCTCTTAGCTCCTCTTGAAGTCTTCTTGATAGTGCAAACTAATTTCTCTCTTTCATGCTCATTTTATGCTTCTTAACTTGCTTCTTAGGAGTCATGAAAACTTTCTCAGCTCCACCTTCATTTATACCATAATGTTTTTGATGTCTAGGACCATCATACTTGCTTTCTTTTTGGCCAAACATGTTTGCAAGTGACTCAATATCATATTGAGTCCTAGGCTTTTATTCAACCACACAAACTTATATCTTGGCTTGATTGCATTCCTTCATTATTTTGACATGATTGATAGTGATTTAAGACTCCTTTTCATTTTCATTAGGTCCATAAATGACCTTGATATCAATTTCATGTTCTTTAGGAAGGAGATTTTGGCCACCTACTTGTCCAAACTCATGTATTATGGCATGGTACTACTTCCATAGATCATCATCTTCTTTTTTACTATCACACTCATGAACTTTTCCATCTTTGTAAGGTATAATTACACCATCTTCATTACCATGTTCTATTACACTTTTAAACTCATCATCATCATCTATGTGAAGAAAATAGTTACCCCATGAAGCTAGTGGAAGGGAAAAATAAAGACTTACCTCGAGATGTTCATCAGCTTCATCATGAATGATATATGTGCCAAGACCTATCTCTTTAATGAAATAATATGGATCATACTCATAGGTCTCAACACCATATTCATCTAGGAAGAGATCAAAAATATCTTCAAGAGTGGAAGATGTTCCATCATCTATGGTATACTCTTCTTACTCATTAATAGTGCAATTTGGATTGTAACAAGTTTCCACATATGGTTCAATGTGGAGCTTGGATAATTGTTGTGTTATTCTTGTCACTTTAGATCCATACCTAATACTAAAATACAATAAATACCAATTAGTATAAATATACCCTATTATCTTGGTATTGAAGTCTCTTGATAGGCAAATGGCAAAGTGTGCAACTAGATCCACCACCACTATGTCTCGTAGAATTGGAAAACTTGGGTAGTCATGCAAGAACACTTTAAATCCTTTGATGATTCCTATATAATTGGTTGGAGTTCCATAAATTTCAACACTCATTTTCCATAAGTTTCATGCTTCAAGATCAAGTTGTCTACAACTAGTTCAAGCATGACTGAAGAACTTGCCCCACTATCCACAATTCAATTATGGACTAGATTATCTCCCATAATGAGGGTAAGATAGAAAGGTGGGGGTTTTTCATACTTTTTATAAGGTTAAACAATATGAGTACGTGAATTTTTTATGGCTACACCAATATAATTTACTGCTTTAGGGGAAATATGGAGTTGGGATAATTGCTCTTGGAGTAACTCCTTTTGACTAGGCAGATGGTGTAACTACCAAAGAGATATGCTTATTTTTCTATTATTTAAGGAGTAAATGATATTAAAAGGGGAGATATTATCCTTTTATTACATCCTGGGAGTCAATGTAGTACATTTATCTTTAGGTAATGACAGTTTTACCACCTTTCCCAAATTTTAATTTTGAGGAGGTGCAAGACTCATAGAGGCTACCATATTTGCATCCATACCTTGTTGCCTTGAAGGGGGGTTATTAGGAGGTATATCCACATATGTATACTTTCAAAAATATCTCTTATTTGACCTTATATTATCAATAACTAAGGTGCTCTAATTTAGGATAAATATATCCTCCATTTAGTAGTTTACAAAGCTCGCTCTTGAATTACTACACTCTCCACTTGGTTCTACTTGTATGAAGATATCATATTATGATGTCAAGTAAGGATTAGTCCCTAATTAAACCACCAAGTATAGACCTTACCCATTATTATAATTCATGTACTAACCTTGAGGATGCCTCTAATAATTTGGCCATTCTTCTCCTTAAACTAAGTTATTATGGACTAGAATCATGGCTCTTGAGGTGGGATTAAAATTTGGATTGTAGTCATTAGGCTACCTATTGAAATTAGGTTGACCTTTTCCCCTTCCTTGAAAATTATGCTGAGGTGGAAATATGTTTGCTTGTGGAAGGTAATAGTAGGATTTTTGGTAAGGTCCAATATGTTGATTTGATTACCTAGTTGAATCTTTTAAGGCCTTATATTTTTCTTACCAATCAATTACATCATATAATTTATTTGGATAATATTTAGACTTTCTATTTGGATTTGGAAATGGAGAAAGGCTTGGAGGGGTAGTAGGCATGTTAGGAAAGATAGGAATTGAGACCTTTTGAGGGATTTTACTAGCTTGGATCAAACTATTTTCAACTCTAATAGCCACATCATAGTCATCAAGTAAGGTATACCCTCCCATGGATTGTAACATGACAACTATATTAGTCCCAATAGCTCTAAGTTAGGTTGGGAAAATAAAACTTACAGGGGGTCTCATGGGAGGTGGAATCCTATTCTATGTCTTTTGTAACCTTTCATTTAAATCATGCATGTATTCCTTAGGCCCTCTTTGGATGAGATTTAGTTGATATATCAGTGATGTATGATCACTCTTATTCTCAAATATTTTAGTCAAAAACTCCCCAAATTCATCCCACATAGTAATGCATCCTCCTGGTAAGGTTCTATACCAATCAAGGGATTTTCCCCTAAGAGACATGGTAAGAAATAGAATTGTTATGTTAATTTATTGATATTATGGAAATTGAATAAGTTAGATATGTCTCTAATGTGTTCACTTAGAGTGATATGACCTTCCACATTGAAATTAGGGACACTCTTGATGGTATTGGGAGGGTTATCATCATAGGAATCAAGGTTTATGGTATTTTTATTATTGAAATTTGGGAATGAATGTTGTTTAGCCATGTTACCTTTAATCTTTTCTTCACTCTCTTTTTCCTCTTGAATTTCAAAATCTTCCTACTCTTTAGACTTGTCCTCAAGATTTTCAAGTGTCAAGAAAGGCTCAAGGTACTAAACTTCAAGATGAAGATGAGGATGAGGGAGTGGATTTGAAGAATGATTACCTCTACTAGAAGCTAATATATGATTGACCATAAAGCATAAAAATTATAAAAGGGTATGCAACCAAATGTTGTAACTTAAGTGGAGTGTCTAAATTTTGAGTAGGAAACACTTATGTAGTTGTGATCTTGTCAAAACTAGAATTCACCTTGATAAGAAGTGTTGGGGATAACTATCCCACTAGATGTGCCAAAACTATTGTCACTCAATTTTTCAACATTAGAGAGGTAGTTAAATCCTAATCCAGTTGAGTGAAATAATGGTATTACCCATAAAACTATGCACTATCTATAGTAGGGGTAAACCCCTAATTGATGGGCTAACTCCCTTGATGTATCTATTTAAGTTCATCACCTATGCTACTAACTTGTTAGGATGAAAAGAGATAGATAAACATGAAATAAACCTAACCTAATTAGGTTATTCACTAATCTTAACTCCATAATACTACCATGAACTTGCACTATGAAAGGTGATTCACAAAACTAATCTCAAAATCCAACGTTTCTCTAACATAAGTATTTCAACATAAAGGTAAGATGCAATGCATTTATCAAGGTGGATGAATAATATGTCACATTATAGACACTATTACTCTTATTTACACTTAAATACATAGAAAAACACTAACTACACTTCATGTGACCTATTATAGAGCAGACTACTTGCACAAAACATGAAAGAGTAAGGTGAATACAAGGAGAGATGGCTATCACTTGTCATTCAACTATGAACTACTTCACACACTTGGAAAATAAGTTGAGAACTCAAAACAAGATTGAAATATTTTATTCAAATTAAAAATAATTAATCAAACTATTAAGTCTTTGCCATACTAGATTTGGATTGATTACAAATCTAAAAGTGGTTTCTTATAGAGAGAATCATGAAGAGAGAGAGGGGGGTGTAGTAAAATAGGATTGAAAAGTGTCATCATGAGTTAAAACAATTAAGATATTTATGTAATATTAATAAGTAGACTTCCAAATACATGTGTCTCAATCTTGAATATGCTCCAACCCTCCATGTAGCATAAGAGTTAGAACTTGGCTTGACACCTTGACTAGCTTCTTGAAAATTGTCCTTCTTTGTATAAGAAGAGTGAAAAATTGAATTACCATGAATGAATTCATACCAACTCATTTTACACCTATCATGCCTTAATAAACTCCTCTTATCTGGCATTCCATCATTCATATGCATTGATGTCTTGAAACTCTTCATTTCCCTTGCCTAGCTTGGTCCAAGTGGCCCAAAACTCAAGTTAATCTTATCCAAGTCACTCTTTCTTGATGGATGGACTTAAAATATATTATAATACCTAAAATAAACCCTTTTAGTTCCTATAACAACTCCCAAGATTCTATTTTTCTCCTCAATCTCTCATTAGGCTTATTTTCCTTGTAGCCCTAAAATCATGAAAACCTCCTTGTATGGATAAAATTATGGATGGTAATAAGAATATGAAGGCATATTATAGGACCCAATATGTCCTTACAACTTCATGTTCAATTTCAAGGCTTGAGAGTGACTATAAGTGTACTTTTTTATTGCTTCTCTCTCTCCTAACTAGGTCTCAATTAAGTCTCCTTGTTTAGAGACTAAAAATTGACTCTACAGGATTCCAACACGTGAAAAACCCCAAATAAATGTGTTATTAATTTATCCCCATTCTCCATGTCAATTTTGAAGTTCTGACACATTGAATGGACCTTTTAAATAGCATAAAATATCCCTTTTGGCTTATTTAATATAGTTTCATACTACAAGTACAATTCATTGGCATGGGGTGATGATCAAGAGAGTTTCAGAAATGTTTTAGGTAATTTATAATTTTATCCAATCCATATGGAGTCATATAAATCCATTTCTCTCTCACTGGGTCATTCTGTCTCTCCTAAGTAGCCTAAAAATACTTCAAGATCTTAATGATTGTTCATACAATTCAGTACATGAATACACTAACAAACCCAATAAGTTACAAGTAAAATATGGTAGATAAATATCCATATTATCCTAATTTCCTATGAAACTTATCCTTATTTTACCAAGCAAAATAAGATAACTTCTCAAGCTGTTAATAGGCATTATGTGAGTATTGAGGAGGAATAAGGGGAGTGTATAGCATCCTAAATTTTTTATGACTGTAATAAATTTATGGAGATAAATGATAGACTCATTTAATTTTATCCAATGGTTATATAACCCTTCTATCTACATTAGGTCTCCTACAATCTCATTTGCTTAGACCTAGGGTTCTTAAGCTAACTTGCATAGAATAATCTAACTGCCTATACTTACCACTTTTCTTCACTATTAAATGTCTATAAATACATATGATTCCTATTTATATCCCTCACCATCATCTCATGGTATTCAAATATTTAAATATAACTCCAACTTACTACTTTTTAGGACTTCTCTATAGGTTTATCTATATAATTACGCATGTGTATGACTGAATAGGGTTTGACTGTGAAGTCCATTCTTTGTTTATTTGATCTGAGACTTTGATGGAACTATGTCCTTACCATATAAATAATATTCAAATATCCTAATATATTGTATGACTCTAGTAGTCCTTTAGACCTTTCAAGCAAGCAAACACTTCTTATGAGTAAGCAGGCATGTGCCTTGCCTAGGCTGAGTAGGCAGAATTCCTAATGTCTTCTTCAATTCAGGTGGGTCTAACAGTTTTATGAGGATTTTTTATCACCATGAGACTCTTCTCTAATTTTTTATCTTCCTCAACCTCTTTATTTCTTTAAAAAAAGTATATTATGAACCAAAAAACCTTATTGGCCCATGACTATATATGCAGGTTTTAAATTTTTATCTCATTTCTTACTCCTTTCAAGACTTATTTGATCTTAAATACTTGAGAACTTGATTTATACTTATAAACTCTCATCTTATTGACCAAATTTTTTAGTTTTGGAAGACCTTTAGTCACTTAAACTGATTTACAAATGACCATCTGCCTATGTGTATTCATTTGGGATGGTATATAATATTGATGTTTTAGGAGCCTTATTTACAACACCAAGCCTCATAAAAATGCCTATAATATCATTTATATTATATAATACCTTCAATAATACTCTTTTAGTCACCATGACTTTACACCCTTTAGTACTTCTTCTCACTCTTGAATTAGCTTGGTTGTAGGTGACTATTTGAAAAGTCTAATTATGCAGTTTTGAGTTGGCCTTATTCAACTAGGTCATTGACCATATGAAAGTGACTAAATAATTATGGGTCTCCTCCCATTTAAATACCATATCCATAGAGTGTTTTTAAGTCATCCTAATAACTCTATCTCTTTCAACTCAGACCTATTTAGCAGCATTAAGGTTATAGGTGTTGATTAGGAGAAGTCTACTCATGTGATCTTAAGCTTGTCTTCCACACCCAATCATGGAATTATAACATTGGTCCAAATTTATTTACACTCTCTCTCACCACTCTACATGTTCAAATTGCCTTATCATAACATCTCAAACCCCTATTTTTTATATCTTTAGTCTATAACTATACCTAAGTGTTTTAGGCTTGTAGATTTGGTATTATCTGACCTTCATTAGCTCTTTTTTGACTTCAAAGGGTTTGATATCTTTATTTATATATGACACCTCAACTTGAAACCATAATAATGATTTCATGGCTAGGCATATAGACTTTAAACATTAACACCATTAGATTTATCATGAAGTTATAAACCTACATGCCTATAGCCCTGTTGGTCTGCAACCCTACGTTTTGGAAGTTAAAGAGTGTAAACATAACTATTAGGGTTTAAAGGTAATTTCCTCCTTGCATTAACATATTTACCAAGAATTCACAACTCTTAATTTATTTGTAAATACATATTCAAACCCACTCAATTCATCTTGTTTTGTAGGCACACTAGAACATAGTCCAAAAGGTGAATGAATGTGTGACCTTTTTTGAATATAGTATATAATGTTTAGCTAGTTAAAGGGCCTTGAATAGATTTATAGGATGGTAAAATACACTTAATAAACACTTAGATACATTAGATCATCTAGATAACTCTGAAACATAGAAATATTGGCATTCATTTGCATCTTATGCACAAGATTAGCTCTCTTTGCCAAAAGACCATCCACACATACCAAAATGATGTATGAATATTTATGATTTATTTACATACATTTGGTTGGTTTCATGTAGACAAAGAGATCACACTTTCACTAGAGTTGCACAAAACTTAGCCTGTGGGGATTTTAGTCTTCAAAAAGTAGTCTAACTCCTTAGCGACTGTTCATAAAGCTAATAATCTAAATCCAATGACCAATACCACAAATTGAAATCCCATAGGGGCTAAAAAAATTTATAAAGTATTAGCCCCCAACTCCACCTGTATAGCCTTCAAGAGTTTATACATGGAGTGATGGAGGAGGTAGATATATATTTGAAACTTTTAGAATTTAAACTTATTTCCATTCTTGTTTATAACCCATGGAAGCTCAAGGGATACCTCTTCAATGTTTTTACCTGCAAATAACTTCAATAAGTCTGTATAAGTCTCTTAGCTCCTCTCTTTAGCATTAAAACTCAATATTCTAACCTTTTAATGACTTGATGATAGGTGTTTTAGTTTTTTAACTACTCTAGGGTCTTTAGAAGGTATCTTGTATGGATTTTTTCACTTGGGGAGCTTTGACATACATTGGAGTTAGCCAAAAATCACCTTTTTCCTCATTTTCTCATACCTTAAAGTCTACAAATGTACCTTAAACATTCTAAAACATCATTAAATACATGTATGAGTTGATTAATACATAAAATGGCTTTGATAAACTTCTAAAAACTTATTACACCACTTTACCAAGCCTTACCTCTCCATGACATGTCTAGACCACTATATGACCAAAATAAGACATTGCCTTAACTTCTTCAAACTTAACTTAAACAATGCTAATAAGGTTTTATGAAGATTTTTAAGGACCATATAAGGCATGATAAGACCACATGACAACCCTATGAAAGTTTCAATAATGAGGGGGTTGACTAATTTTGAATTGAGGTTAAAATTGGTCAACAAGTACGTGAAAGCAGAGTGGTACATGGTACCTAGGTAGAACATGAAAATGATTCACTTTATCATTAACATTGGATTAAAAAGAAAACCTCATACATCTAAATACTTAGTTTTTCTTGATTTTTATATTTATGTTCTTCGATAGAAGCAAATGTGTAAAAGAGTATCTCTTTATTTCTTCTTGAATTTTCACAATTTGGATGTCATTTTCTAAATTCACTTACAGTATCTTACTCAAGGAAATTTCAATGAAAAAATTTCTTCAAATTTAAATACTTTTCAAATTTAAATGATTTCAAAATTTGAAATAAAGCACTTAAAACTAGAAAAAAATGTTTTTTTTAATTTAAAAAGCTTAAAATATGAAGTTCTTTTCCTCCTTTTGTCTTTTATTCTAGTATTGGAATATATGTGAAAATAATAAGAAAATACAACCTATTCAATAGAAATATTATAATATTTACACTTTCACGTGGTAATTTTTAATACTTTAATTCCAAATTAATCAAAAAAAGTTGAGAATAGAAAATATGCATTGAACCAATGTTAGGTGAATTGCCTTGAAAATGTCAATGCATGTCTAAGATAAACATTGTCTATGCATGTCCCATGCAATTTAC
This sequence comes from Torreya grandis, assembly GCA_037957365.1. Classification (NCBI taxonomy): domain Eukaryota; kingdom Viridiplantae; phylum Streptophyta; class Pinopsida; order Cupressales; family Taxaceae; genus Torreya; species Torreya grandis. The sequence continues at coordinate 1,611,237 of JARHVA010003993.1, read as the reverse complement.
ACTAGGTCCATTGCTAACATAGCAAGTAAAGTGAATTCCAACTAAGTCAAATGTGGTAGAGATACATAGAGTAGGTGAAGAATTTACTTCAAAATATAAAAAAAAACATTGCCTTTCAATAATGAAGTCAATAGTAAAATTATTGAAAAGATACTAGCATCTCATTCAATACATCCAACACTCTACAAGGTGCAGGTTCAAGCTAACAATTATAGTGTTGTGATTTCACCTTTCAATGATATCTAATTATAAACTAAAATACCACTCAACTAGAAATAGATGCATAGTTCTAAGGTGAATATTAATGTCATAAGATACAAAATTAGGTCCATGACTTCCTCATAAACATCTAAAACTCCATTAGAAACCAACAAGATACATCTCCTTAGATGCTACAAAGTAGCAAGAGATAAAATGCCTTTATGTTCCCAAAATACTAGTGTGGGTCTTCATGTAGGTCTAAAATATGCAACACATTTCTACCAAAATACCTAAGAACAACAAAATACTAGGCTATATGGCTAGAATAAAGGAGAAGAATGAAAATTGAACAAATGAAATATCTAAGATCTAATACCAAAGATAGGCCAAAAAGAATATTGGCAGAATGACAATGAAATTATATTTCATGATTCAACTGAAAAGAAGAAAAAACATTACATTATAAATCCAAAATGGTTGTACACTTCACATTCTAAATTTGACTCTTCCTATTCTTACGGTAATGGAAATCATCTTATTTAATAAGATAAAAGCTACCTAATGAGACAAAAGGCACCTAGGATTAACAACTATATGTAATATTATTACATCATCTATAAAATTTTCTTCAAACTTCCATAAACTTAAAATGCCATGTGGGTCTTTTTTATGAATATAAATAGGTTGGGTGAGCTTGACCAAACCCCAAGAAGGCTGATTATAGGTAAATTTTCTATATTTGGTGTTACTAAGAGATTTTTCTTGTTATAAAATTCATTTTTATTGGTAGAAGATGATATTCAAGTTTAAAGAAGATTGATAGAAATACTATAAATTTGCACTAGCCTGTACAACATAGAATGGAGTTTTGATAATTTCACAAAACCATACAGCTTCAAATTGTTTTTTATTATTGTGAATCCATCTTACATATTTGTTTGAATCTGCCAAGGCTAAAAAAAGGTGACAAAAAATATACCTTTAAAATAGATAAATTTTATGAGATCATTCAAAAAATTAGAATTGATTTGGCTCTTTTAATATTGCATTTCAAGCACATGCTAACTTTGAAATCCATTCAAAACTTGGAAAGTAAGCTAGTTAAACTCAACAAGACTGTTTAAAACCAATTTTTACTTCATTTGACATTATCACAAACTTGTACCATTTTTTAGTGCCATTTACATTGGATTTATAACTTGAATGAATATTTTTACACTTGGTCTCATCTTATGGACTGGATAGTAAGTTGTTACAACTGATTTAAATTCATTCTGAGTGTTATAATGCAATATGGATTTGAAGACAATTCTCAACTTGACTAAGCATGTTAAAATCTCAAAGGTGACTTCCTCAGGATTAAGAGGCCAGTTAGAACTTAAGTTAATGGTTTTGATGAATTTTAGAGCTAGTCAGAGTTTAATTATTGGTTATAATCATTTCAAAACCTCTTGGAAATCACAAAATGATCATTATTTGGGAGAAACCTGATTACAACTAGAGAATAACTCATTAAATATGACTTTGAATAGATGTTAGTATTTTGTTTACATGGAGGTTATTTTCATATTCCAAGTAATTTATTATAGAGTCTTCATAAAAATAGCACAATCATTATTTGGGGAATGAATTATACTATCACCACTTGAAACAAAAACTCATTTTGACCATGTACAACATACTTGGGATTTAAAGGCTAGATAGGACTAAACAAAAACTTCTTTGAAATCAATAGAAGATATATTAGGGCTTCAAAGACCGAATAGAACTAAATGATAGTTTTGAAATCTTTTGTAGACCTATATGGATTCAAAATCTTGGTTAGGTCTATTAAAAGTATCTTGAGACTTCAAAATACCATCCATTTCTTAGGCCTTACAAGTCATTTACATTTTAGAAAACATTTCATTAACCATTAAGTGTTTTTAATGATATTTGAAATATATTTGAAAGGTTCTTTGGTATTAATTACTTTGAACATGTGATTAAAATGTATTTTAGACAAAATAAACTTGACAAGAACTGACAAGCATAATTTACAATATTTTCAACTAAACATGACTTACAACTGTAGAAAGTGAAAATTTTCAAAATTCTAATTTTGATTATAATAGTTGGCTCTAACTAGGAACTTCAGACTGCAAGGCACAAATAACAACTCCAAACTCTAGTTTCATAAATAAGTGCCTTACACATTGGGAAACAAAGTATTATTTAGGTATTGAAGAGAAATTTTGACAAAGAAAATTAACAAATATGGGAATGAATAAAAAAAGGAGATGATGGGAAAGGGGGGAAAAATGGGACAACACAACTAAAACAAAAAAATAGGAAACACAAAAAAGTCTTAAATTCACCTATTTACATGTAGGGGATAACTTGATTTCACTTAAAATAATGTTTCAAATACTTCCCACTAAATTTCAATGGAAGGTACGTATTATCTCAGTATGCTAGGTACAATGTATCATCACCACAAAAGTGTCTAATCCTAAAAAGACCCATCCACAAAGAATCAAACTTGTCATGACTTCCTTTTAGTTGTCTTTACTTATCCCATAGGAGAACAAGATCTCCAACCTAAAAATCTATTTTATTCACCTTATTTTCATCTAGTATTTTTAATTTATATTGGTGTTCCATGATACCATTATAAATACATGTTCTTTCTTCTTCAATCTTGTTTAGATAGAGAATTCTCTTATCTAGTGGAATTTCAATTTTTCATTTTCAATTTCTCTTTCCAATTACAATGCAGGTAATTAAAGCATTATCAGTAATGTGTAATTTATTCCATAAAATAAGTGGAAAGGAGACATCCTTATATCCTTATTTGGAGTGATATGATATGTCCATAATACATTGTACAAACTCTTGTGTCAGTTTCTCTAATTTTTGTCTATGAGGTTGTGAAAGATAGTAACAAGTTTTTTGTTTCTAGATTCTACCTAATCATTTACTTGAGCATGGTAGATATAATAATGAGATAAGGAGATGTCGTAACCATAAAAAACTAACTAATTTAGTTGAATAAAAATTGGATGCATTATTAGTTACAATCTTCTAAGGAATGTCGTATCTTACCAGAATGTTCTCTTTGATAAAATTGTAGATTACCTCTGAAATTGTTTACTTAACTATAACTGATTCAACCTATTTATTGAAATAATCTATTTTATTGAGAACATGTGTGTGATCAACATTTTAATGAGGATTCAATGCCCCAATAAATTCTAACCCCTATTGTTAAAAGGGTTCTTCAATTACAATTGGATTGAGTAGAAAAATTGTAAGTCTTAGCCTACCAATAAATTATTGACAAGGTTCACATTTTATTACCCACTCATATTGTATTTGAATAAACACAAGTAATAAAAATGAGCTATCATGATTTTGTATGCTTTTATCAATGCATAGAAATGACCACCACAAGTCTAGTCATGAAAAACTTCAATAAGTTTCTTTTATTATTCTTTTTCTACACATTTTAGGAATAAATTGTTAATTTTATTTTTGAACAAAGTACCATCCTAGATAGCATACCTTATTTTAGTTTGATTGTTATTCATTGTTTATAATCTATATGTAGAATACATTCTCCATATGTTATAAAATATGTAATGTGTTAATACCATTCATCTATTGAATTAATAAACAATACAAGTGGTAAGTTATCTCTATTTTAATCATCTTTATTTATTTGAGCAGAGATTATCTAATTAAAATCATGTTCTTCCATGAGCTAACATAATCCCTACCTCAAACTATATTAGTAAGTTTGGTTTCTAGATTATATTATTTAACTTTTGTGATCTAATTAACCTTTTTTTGCTAACCTCTTGCTGGGTTAAAATTGATTTCATAAATTTATTAGGCACCATCAAAACATAGTGAGAATTAAAAATACAATACCTAGTCTATTTGACTTCTTTGACCACTACATATGCATGCTTTTCAACAAGACAACATTTGAGCCCAAAACTCATGAAATAAAATGGTGATTTAATCCATTCATCATTCTTATAAATCAAAATAGATAAGAGAGTGTCATTAGAAGAATAACAATATATGATAAAATTGTTTTTGAAATTAGGGCATACTGGAGTGGGTGCATGAGCAATTACCATTTTGATATTTTCAAAAGACCATTTCTCTTCATTATTCCATTTTAAATATGGTGTATCCCTCATCATATTATAAATATGTCTTATGAGTGTTACAAATTTAGGAATGACCCTTACCAATAAGCTTACTTTACCAAAGAAAGAATGAACTCCAGGTTTGTTAGTCAACAAATATAATTTTTGAATTACTTCAACTCTTTCAATATCAATTTTGATACCTTATTTTGAAATTATATGATCAATAAATTTACTTTTAGTTACTCCAAAGATGGATTTTTTTGGATTGAGAGAAATACCATGAAAGTGACATTATACAAACACTTTTTCTAAATGTTCATAATGGTTTTTTCTTCCTTTTTAGAACATTGTTAAGTCATCTATGTAAACCACAATTATTTTTTATTTAGATCACTACATTTGAAATCCATGGATATTTTAAATTTTTCTCTATATTTTATTAGACTGATTAGCATTCTAAAATATGTGAATTTACCCCAAGTAGTGGTGAAATTAGTTTTGTGTCAATCTTCTCTAGATACCTCTATTTGATTATATCTTGAGAAACAATCCAATATAGAAATCATTTTTGACCCCATGACTACCTAAAGAAAGTGATCCATAATAGGTAATGAATATTTATATTTTAGAGATGATTGATTTATATTGTGATGATCAATGCATATTTTTATTCCCCCAATTTTATTATGAACTAGCACTATATTCACGACCTGTGTCAAATGATGAATAGGGAAAATGGTTTGAGCATTCAAAATTTCCTCAAAAAATAGTCCCAATTATATTTGGTTTATATTTCATTTTTTTATTGAAATATTTTACATCAGATTTGAGGGATATTATATGTTGCATCTCTTTTGGCTAGAAAGTTTTGAGATCAACATATGAGTATGCAAGAATATCAATGTATTTTAGAATAAGTTGTGATAAAATTATTGTTATTTAGGTTAAAAACACTTACAAATGTTTACCAATATTAGTTTTTCTATAGATCTGATATTCACTTTTTCATAATTGGATAAGTTGGTAAAAAATTTCTGCATCTTCTTTTTGATAACCTTGTCATGTTTATCAAAAAGTTATCTAAGAGACACTAAACCTTTGGGAATTTTTTTTATCTTTGATTTTAATTACTCCTTCATTATGTTGTTCAGCAATTAACTCTTTCTTATTTTGCACTAAATATTCCATATATGCTAATTCACTTCCTTCAAAATAAAGATTTATAAAAATATCTACTTTTTCAATAAAATTGATAATATGTTGATCATTGTTGAAAACTTATCAATTTTATAAATTATCTAGCACACTAAGCATGTAAACTAATTAAATAGTGTATTTATTATTGACCAAATTTGACCCTACATATCAAATTAGGACCCCTATAGGTAAAAAACTTGTTTTTTAGGTGTTTTAGAGGTCTAATATTACATCAAAAGGTGTATTATAGGTCATTTCATGTCACATTAGCCTTGGTCTTGGTCATTTTCAATATTTATGTCTTTTTGGGTTATTTTGGGGTCAAAATAGTGCATTAAATGACTTGTATGACCTCCTTGGGAAATGTAAAGGTTTTAAAATGTGGTGTCATGTGCTATGTGTCTTATTATGTCTTAGGTAATTGTTTCTAACTAAAAAGTGGTAGGTAGGTTCTTCAAAAAAAGAGTAGTTTTCTTGAAAATTGAGAATTTAACGAGGTGTACAGAATTGCATGGACTCCTGTAGTTGATGAAATTTTATGAGTGTCCCTTGGTCTTTAATACACTTATTTTAGTGATTATTTTGATCATAAGCTCCAAAAAATGAAGAAAACTACTTCTCTCTTCTTCCACTAGGCTTGGCAAGCAAGAATGGTCCTCATGTTTGTACTTGGTACGGTCAACAAGAGAGGTTTTAGGAAAAATTATCTTGGGGGTGTATTATAAAATCAGTTATATTCCATTATATGTTTGGTTGTAGAGGAAAGGTGACCTTTGCTTTACGAACCATTCCTAATAATTTGACCTATCTATTTTTCTTACTAATTTGTGTACCTTATATATTGTAATTAAATCTAGGGGAAATGGAAATATTCACATCATGCTTTCCATTCTTGGTTTAGTGTTTCAAGGGTTTTGGTATGCAAATCATCTCATGTTGTAAAAGAAGGTACCATTCTATGTTGTAATTAGGTTTTCACCATTTATAAGATCTTCATGCTTTGATCATGGTTCCAGAGGATTGTGGTAGATTAATTTAAATGTTATAAATGTCCTCTTGATTCCTTTCTCCTTTCCATATCATTTCTAAAGTAACATTTCATGAGTTTGTAATCATAACTATCATACAATCAGCTTGCTATATGACTGCCATATACATTCACTTAGATGAATTGTGCAAGGCTCTGAGGCACATCCATGGAGTGGTGATGGAGGTCATAAAAATTTTAACACATTATAATGGTATGATCAATCATGAAATCATTTCACTTATTATAAGAGTGATTGTGACAGTCAACACAATCACCCACACAGTTAGATAATAGAAAAAATGCACCTATAGGTGCTCTCATGGAAGAATTCATGTTGAAAATGAGGTATTGATACTTGTTTTAGATCAATGATAGTGTTAAGATGCATTTGGAGGTGTTAATATATACATAGAACTCATTTGGTAGTCAAAACATGCACATTGTCCACATTCCCCTTCACTATTTGTACACATTAGAATAACCACCTATAGGTGCTACAACAGAGATCTGAGGAACCATTTTGAGGTGTTGAAATAAGTAATGAAACTCTCAATAAGGTCTTAGTATGGTTAAAATATCATGGTAGACTCATTTGAAGTGCTAAATTGTTTGACAAGGTAGAAGAACCTTCCAAAGATAATGACTATGAAATTCAAAGACCTAATCCCCAAAAGTAAGAGCACCTAGGCCATTTTGGTAGGGTGATATGGCAGGGTTTTCAATGGTTTTTATGTATCCTAATGTGATTTACTTGTATCCCCTATATGGGACAAAATCCATGCAAATTTTGGAATACCATTGACTGAGGGAGGATGGTTGATAGAAGGTCTAAAGTTGCACTTTCATGCACTAAGTTCAAGTAGTGATCACCTATAGTTTTGAACCCAAGGAAACCTTTTTCACCCATGTTGGTAGTATTGGGCCATGCCTTCACATTTGGATGGTCCTAAATAGTTGAAAACAATATTCATGATCTAAAATCATTAGGAGAGAAAGATATATTGAGTTTTGACTAAAACACTACCTATAGACATCTTGTTCATCACAAAATGTATATGTACAAGATTTGGAGATGCAAGGTGACTCTAGCACCCAAAGTTTCAATGGAGTATATATTCATGATTAAGCTATCTCATCAAGTGAAAGGCATATAAAAGAGCATGTATGAACTAGGGATCATTAAAAAATATTTTAATACTATATTTTAAGCCTCAACACCACTTATAAGACCCCTCACAGTCAGTTATAGCTGACTGTGAGGGGTAGAGAGCCAAAGGATTAGATTTTGATGTGGCCTAACCTATGAAAGCTGAATGAGGAGGTCCAAATCATTGAGATATTATATTTTAAATTATAAAATAATCTCATGCAATGTTTTCAAAGTCTAATCCATATAAAATCACCTACAAGTGTCCCCTCTAAGGTAGGAAACATAGTCAGTAAAAAGAGACTTATGACTAGTCTTGATAACAGTCCAACCTCAAGGTGTAAGATGAATGAAACATGGATGAAAAGAGTTTTGTAAAGTTTCATGAAAATATTATTCAATGTTCCAATGACTAATTTATGTAAAGTGCACCTACAAGGGTTCTTCCTAGATAGGAATATAGTATGTAGTTTGAGACAATCAAACTCAGAAGTATGCAATGAGAAGTGTTGGAAGGTTGTGAGATTATAAATGTGTTGAAGGACCTCCACAATTATAACATCTATTTCAATAATATATTACCATGTGATATAAAATATAGATAATACCTTTGCAAATGCAATACATAGTCCATATGAGAATCTTACACACAGTCTTTTGCCTAGCAGTCTATCTCAATTTTTAGTGTTTTTGGAAGGTCTATGAGATTAACAAGGGCTGAAATTTTATGGAAAAGTTCCTAGATAATATTATCCAATGATTATTTGGTTTGATAAAATAGATTAAGTTTCCTTTTTTATCTAAGATAGAGGGCATTCCCTTTGTACACAAACCCTACAATCTTAGAAAGAATGGTGAAAAGTATGGATTAGATGGTTAAGTTGAATCATACCTAGGCCAACATGTGGATTAAATCACATAAGGGATAATCTTAGCAAAGTGTCCTAGAACTCTAAAGTTGTAGTCAAGTCTAGTAGATAGGGTTTAGGCCTAGAAGCCAAATAGAGAGTCACTTCCAATTCTAACATGAGATGAGCACTCCAATGGACTAGGAAATATTTATGGAATCATAATATATGTGTAAAATCTCTTGGCATGTAGATAAACCACAAGGATATCCACTTTTGTCTTAGAACCAACATTAGGCCTATGTGAAAGGAAGAAAGGGATCGAGTGAGCAAATTGAGATGATCACATCTCCATTGAGGTTGTACAAAAAGATTCAAGGACTTTAAGGAAGTTGATGGAGGTTTTTAAATATCCTCTAGTGGGATTTATTGGTAGTTCCATTTTCCAATTTTCATGAACGAAGCTTAAGAGGGTAAAATAAACCTAAGCTTATCAAACCCCTTATTAGTGACTAGTTTCAGAAGATTGAGCAAGTAGTGCACCCAAATTGAATATTTTGACCATGAAAGTGATTGAAAATTATATAAGACTTAGTCATGCTTCCTACCATTAGGATGAGTTGTATGGAACCTAAATGGATAGGGTATAGAATTATTTTTTTTGACCATTTTTTGCATTACGCAAGTTTTATGAGGTTCCAAAAGATGAAACCAAATTTGGGAGGAATATTGAGACTTAATATAACTATAAATTTTCATTTAATTAATCATAAAAACTCCTAAGTGTGCCTACTAGAGATCCCATCTCATCTAGTCAATACTAGCATAGTGAATATGGTAGTGAGAAGGGTGAAAAGCTTCAAGTAAACTAATTTTAAGGTGTGATTGATTATTATAAGGCCTTAAAGGGAATTTAAAAGTTTCATACATTACCTTTTATTTATTTTCATGGAAAATTAAATCCATTTTTCAAGCCAAGTGTGCAAGGTGTGTGAAAGAGAAGTTTTCTTTGAGTGCAGACAATAATGGCTCACTTTCAAAAGAATCCATGTGATCAAGACTATAACCAATGAATGGAGAGGCATGTATAAAACCATTCCCTCTCATTCCAATGATCATACTTGTCCTTGATTAGTTTTTGGATGTCCAAATAGGGATAAATCATGAAGGCAATTATGTGAGCCAATTTAGGGAATTTCATGCCACATTTCAAGAGTTTCATGACTTGACACTTGTGCATCCTAAATCTGCATTATAAATTTCACATTCCTTTATCATGCATAATTAAATAATTTTATTAGATTAACAAGTGTCCTTGTGACCATTGTACTTATTTCTTCTCTTCTCTCTCTCAATTTCTATAAGAACTAGCCATTTTGGCCTTTGTAAAGAATACTCCACTTGAGTATGGCAAAGCCCTACTAATTTTCATACCATTGATCAATAAAGACTACTAATTTTAACCTCTTATATGACTATTCATAGTGTGTTTTACTTAGATTATTGATCTTGCTTGGTGATGACTCTTGTTTTCTTAGCATGTTGTCTCATTCTCTCACCTATTTTTAGCTTAAAATCTTCTTCTTGCAGGTCATGTGAAGTGTTATATGAATTATCAATGGTTGAGTGAGTTAGTCTATTCACTAGTGACATTCAAGGCCTCTTGTATAGTCCTCATATCCTAAAAATTCATCACAACCTTATAATGAAATAATGATGTGAGAAGATTCAGATTAGAGAAGTGTATGTTTAGTTAGTCTCATGGTCTCATGTGTAACATGAAGCTAGTTGGTATTCATCAATAAATTTGGTGCATCACCTCTTTTAGGATAGTTTACTTTTAGTTTTATCTCCCTTTTCCCTCACAATCATAGGTGTAGTAGTGATATATAAGTGGTACATCAAGGTAGCTAGCCATATCTAGAGATTCACCTCATTCTTAGGCTACCCACAGCCTAGAGGTGTTTCAATTGTGCCACTTAGATGAGGAGAGTTGAGACATATCCTCAAAGGGTGAAAATATAAGTGACAAAATTTATATTTTCCAAAATTTGAATAGGGAATTAGTAGAGAAGTGGATATCAAAAGTGCATCTAATTTTGCATTACTTTCTCTTAGGATGGTTTTGATGGAAAATGATTTAAAATTCTTTATGTTATCCCATACCTTGTTTCATAATTATTTAGGTGATAATTTTTCACTTAATATCGACCTTGAATTTGCTTTACAACCAATTCTACATCTCCCATAACTTTTAGATTTATGATCCCCATTTTTTCAACAACTTGCAAACCAAGGAGTAATTCTTCATATTCAGTAGTATTGTTAGTGCATTTAAACTACAATTTGTATGAAAAGGTAAAAATTACTTACTTGAATACAAAGTAATGAATCCTATACCTACACCAATTGATGAGCAACTTCTATCAAATATGAGTGTCCATATATCATTAGGATCAGTTTTTGTTACTTCAAGGACATCTAACTCATCTTCTATCACGAGCATGTAGTTTCCTATCCCTATGTCTTCATACAAAATGTTTGGTCTAGGCTCATCCACTTTATACATTTTTTATTTATTTTTCAACGTAGGTTCTAGGTGTTACTTCATTCCTTTAATTGGAGTCATAACATGAGATAAATCCAATTGTATTTCACCATCTAATTATTTGTAAAAATCTCTTCCTAATAGAATGCCATATGTAGATGATATATCTACTACTAGTATAGTCATTTTGATTATATTTTGTGGAAAGGAATCCAAGGTGACTTGAGCATCTTTGATTTGACCAATTAATGGTACTTGCTTTGCTTCTATAGAATAACATTGATAAAAAAATTTAATGCATGTAAAACCTAGAGCATGGGAACATTATCAAAAGATCTATTATCTATAATATAATTATTCACTTTAAATCCTTTGAGGAAAGGGTAGACGTAAAATGGCTCAAATTTACTGGATTTTGAATCAATAAAAACCATAGAGTTTATAGGATTTGAAGATGATGGATTTTTAAGTATCCCTTTAGAATTTATCTTGTTTGTACTAGGATTGTTTACGTTTGATAAATTCTTATAGCCTGCCTATATTGACCAAATTGATTTTAGATACTCATTTTGGGACATCTAAATTTTGGTTTTATTTATGTGCTCAATTATATTAAATACAGTTAACCTATTAGATGAAGAATTATCAATGGATTGGGATACATTTGCATCATTATTAGTCAAAGAGTTAACTTTAGGATAACTATCAGTACTAGTTTTGGGAGGGTCACATACCTCTTCCATGGGTTATTTTCCTTTTATTTTTTGAGGTGATGCAGTTCCTTGTGGAAGGATGATTTTTGGAGTTTCTTCCTATTTTTCAGGTTACTACATTCATAGGAGTATTTGTGTTTGGAGTTGGAGGTGATTTTATTGCAATATTTTATTGAGGAGATTATAATCATAGATGATTTCCTTGGAAAGGTTCATAGTTTCTTTTAGGAATATCCTGATAAGGAGGAGCAATAACTTTTTTAGGTAATTTATTCATCGTTATTGTTATATTGCTAGCCATTTTTTGTAGAAGTTGTTCAGTAGAAGGCTTAGAGTTTTATACTTTACCTTTGGAAGGATATTTATTTATATTTCCAACCATTATAATTAAATCTTCAACATCGATAGCCAATGTAAGGGCTACCTCTAGTCAATGTTAGGGATTAATAGTTATAATAGGTAAAATACTATTTACATTTTTAGTTATTTACCATGTGGTAAATATTATAAGATTATTGGTTAGTTGGTTAGCATATTATTGTTGTGAATGAAAACAATAGTTACATATATAGATTGATATTATTAGAGAGATTATTGGGAGATATTATGGGTAGAAGAATCTCCTAGATAATAGGATGACTTCCTCTATATTTATATAATACCATATGTCAATGTAATAGTAAATAATAGAGTGTGAGAATATAATAATATATTATGAGATTTGAATTACCCTTTATGTTTGGATCTAATGAATTAAATTGTATGATATAGATTAGTGCATAATATCACTAATCTCTACATGTGGTATTAGAGCATGATTCTTTGATGGGAGGATTAAAAAAAGAGGGGGTAGCTAATTTAATCTTTGACCCTGTGTATGAGAGAAAATAATATGTGAAAACAAATCTTTAGATAGTATAGCTTTTATTTATTAGTGAGATTAGTTTGAATAGGTTAAAATATTTCTTGTCTCTATTTTTTATGTGAACTTATTACATCACCATAGTGGTCACATTTTTGGTTTCTCTTAATATTTGAACTCTGATTGAAAGATCTATCAATCTCTTTAAGGTCCATGTGATTGAAATTTCATATAGCCCTTTAGCACTTCTAAGTCTTATAAATCCAGATCAATGCTCATGTAATATTGCCCATCACTATATGATTGTTCTTTGTCAAACCTATGTGCTTGAATTTGAGATTATTTATGCCCATATATCATATTGATAGCCATTCAAACCTATATGTTAATCATTCACCATTGCCATGCTTCCATGAAGTCAATGTATTTCCATGACTTATATATTATATTGAATTGCTAATATAATTTGATTCATTCATCTATTTTTGTTAAATCTTATAATTTATATTTAGTGTAAATTCTTATATCATTTTATTAGTGACAACTATCAATTAATTTATCTTATTGGATTAACTTCTAGCAGGTGTTACCTTTATTTTTTCTATAGATAATGACTATGAATTTATTTTCCCAATTGTAAAGCAATCAAAAAAAAGGTTTGATTTGCATTAACCTTTAAAATAGGAATTAAAAAAAAAATCATGCCATCACCATCTTATAAAATAAAAAATTCCATTTATTAATATTTGAAGAGAATGGTGTGCAAGTTACATGCATTAATTATTGTCAACAAGAAAAAAGGGAAAGTGTCTTCAAGGAACTAAATCCTCATTTTTTGAGATAACATGCCATACATATGCTCATAAGTTGTGCACCTACTAACTATTTCATCCTCAATATGTTACGCAGCCTCCTGCACCTACTAGTCCTTATGAAAAATGTGTCATCCTTATCTGGGTTAGTGGATTTTAATTATTTGGTATGTTTTTGGTCAAATTCTTTCATAAATTATGTTATATTATTAGTATTTGAATTTTTTTAGTATATAGTTTTATTTAATATTATGTTGATAATAAAATTTTAAGGTATGAGACTTAATCAAAGATATTTTTATCATACTCAGTTTTGTGTGATTATGATTTTATTCAAGTTAATTTCAATAAGTATTTATAAAAATGTCAAAAGAGTCATTTTTAAGAGTATCAAAATTGTCAAAGTCAAAAAATTATCCTTGTAATGGATGTAATTTTGGGTGACCCCAACATCCAGTTTTTAAGTCATATGTCAAAATTATGGGGATGGGGTCTTATATTCAAAAATGACATGCAAAGGTTGAGCCTCAAATCCAAATGTGTTGATTAAGTATAGACATGAAGGAGGTTAGAGGAAATGGAAGAAGGAGGCATTTTAACAACTTCTCATCAGTCATCAACTTTGGAACTACACTTCAGGTATGTTGACTTATTTTTTTAATTATGTGGCATGATGCATTCATTTCTAGTGTGGTGTGAAAAATTTAAAAAAAAATAGTGAATTCATGTTCACTTGTGATTATTCCCCATGTAACCCCTTTTGTATAAACTTTGTAGAATGTTTATCAAATTATATTATAGCAATCATTATGCTTGTAAAAGGGTTTATGGTGATCTTATGCAAAACCATTTATGAAAGGTTATTGGTAAACCTATGTAAAACTCTTTTTGAAATGTTATTGGTGAACCTAAAAAACCATTTATGAAAAGTTGTTGGTGAACTTGCAAAACTATTTGTGAAAGGTTATTAGTACACCTACAAAATAAATTGGGTAAAGTTATTGGTTGAAGTCGGTTAAAACCATAAATATAGATGTGGAGGATGAATAGAATCATGGGTGCCTATTCATACATGAATGTTCATTTTATCCATTCACAAAATCCATTTGTGAGGATACAGTGTATTAGAGTTTTGTACAATCTCAATGTTACACAATTGAAGAGTTGATCATGAGCACATAGAGGTGGTGCACTACAATCAGATAATGAGATGTGCTTTAACATGAAAAATTTAAGGAGGGTAATATTAGGTATTAATATTTACATTGGGTAAAACATTATTTACATTGATATTTATTACCATGTGGTAAATATTATTATATTATTGATTAGTTGGTTAGCATATTATTATTGTGAATAACAACACTAGTTACATATATAGATTGATATTTTTAGAGAAATTATTTGAGAGATATTATAGGTAGTATAATCTCCTAGATAATAGGATGAATTCCTGTATAGTTTTATATTGTTGTATGTCAATGTAATAATAAATAATAGAGTGTGATATTGTTATAATATATTGTGAGATTTAAATTACTCTCTATGTTTGGCTCTATTGCATTGCATTATATGAGATAGATTTGTTAGAGAGTTGTCAATTATGTCATGGTTCTGTCATGGAGGTGTCCTTATGAGTGGATGAAGTGTTTTTGATAGCCTCAATAACAATGACAAAGTGTGCAATGTGTTTGTCCTAGTGTTCTTAAAGGAGGCTTGGTTGATCTTCAATTTTGGCATGAATAGAGATGTTCAGGGATGAGTATGGTGATTAGAGAACATGTAATAGGTCTCTAATATTTTATTTATGCTTTGATACCTTGTGTGAATAAGTGTAATTCATCTAGTAGTCCATAGTTTTAATCTAGATAGTTTGGGTCTAGTGGCAAAAAATCTAAGTAGGTAGTTTGTTGACATCACCATTGCCATGTGTGGATGAGTCGGGGGGATTTGGTCATATGGTTTTGATCACATTAGTCCATAGTTTCTATGAACTAAATCCCAAGTCATGCACCTATGTGTATTCAAAGATATATGGGTGCAAAGTTAGGCTCATAGGCATGTTGATAGTGTTTTCCCATACTTAGCCAAATTTGTAATATGGCAAGAAGAACTAAGTAATCATATTGATGAAGTTATATCTCACATGTGTTGAAATTTTAGGAGAAGGTGATCATATTGGTTTGTTAATTTTTTAGCCTAGTTTATTTATGCTAAATTTTAGGTCATGCACTAAAGCATAATAAAAGTTATGTAAGTGTAAAGTTGGACTCCTATGTAGTTTTTGACATAGTTGGCTCTATGACAAAAGTTTTTGAGAAGGAATTTTAATGGAATTATATCTAATACATGAAAAGGTTAAAAGAGTATAATATTATATGGTTGGATTCTCCTATGTAAAGAGATCATATGCTCTAAATTTTAGATCATGCATCTAATCACAACAAAAGATATGGCTATGAAAAGTTGGTCTTCCAGGCAGATAAGTAAGGTTCCCATAGTCAAATTTACACATGTTAAAGTTAGATCAAGATTGACAATGCATGTTTTCTCCAAGAAGTCAGGAAGTAGTGAGATGAGGTAGGTTCATGACGTTTAATGTTGATTAGAGGTAAAGATCAATCTTTTTCCAAAGATCAATGGTGAGTGGGAGATAGTATAAATAGAGATAAATGGTGTGTATTAAAGACAAGAGGTCAAAGTGACAGTTATCTAGCATTGCTAAAGTGAGGACAATATTGAAGAGATTGATAGAGCACATGGAGTCAACATTATAAGATTACATGAGATGAGGTCAAAGTGACTGAGGTTTAATATTTGAGTGTTAGCACATATATATTAAATATTGAACAAGATTGACCATGTGTATTTGATTTGATTAATAAGGACACAAGATGCGAGCTTTGTCTTTGAAGTTCAACTATGACCATTGACATTTAAATATTTAAATTTTAACAAAGCAAAAAACTAGTCTATGTATTTTGGCTATAATTTTTGATCCAAGACAAATTTGCTCATGTTGTAAGAACCAAAGATGAATAAGACTCCATGCTGCATCTAATGAACTTGATTTTATTATATGTAAGTGTGTGCAGACAAATATATTGAGCTCTAACTTTTATTTTATGTTTGTGCATGTTATGCAAGTAACCTGAGAAGGGTATTTGAGCTTGTTCTAATGTTATTTCAATATTTCATGGTGAATTGGTTATTAGAGAGTATTGTATACTCCATGAGGTTGCTCTACATGAATTTTGAAGGTTTGACTAATTGTATCGAGTATGAATAAAGGTTTTTAAGTTGGCTATGTTTCCATTCATAATGATTGTGTGTATAAAGAAGTGTTTAAGCTAATTGGGCTTTAGCAAAAGAGTGTTTTGGTGACTATGATCATTTGAGGATGCCAAAAAGGGTCATGTGGAATGGGTCCATAATATTGGAAAATGTTCCTATGTTCTTGGTTTGCTCAAAGATGTGTCAAAGAGCTGAATGGGTCTCCATAGGACCTACAAGTGACTTAGGCCTATTTGAAAGTGGATTGTGCTTAAGTGTGACCCATGTGAGATGCCTTAAGGGTGAAGGCATGTATTATGTCTGACAAAGATTATTATATACGTGATATTTCATGATTTATATATATATATATATATATATATATATATATATATATATATATATATATATATATATATATATATATATATATATATTAAAACCAAATGTGTTGGTTTCTAGACTAAATATGATATCTTATAGAAGGCTTGTGTGAGTAGTATACGTTAAAGTGAAGAAGGAATGATAGGTAGTGTGGAGGGTGGAAGAGGGTGGCTTGTTATATCTATTCATAGTTGTGGGGGTAGTTATGGCTATACTAGGCACTTGAATAATGGGAGAGGGCATATATATAGATCTATTTGGCACTTGATAGGCTAAGGGTGACTAAAGATAGGCCCTCACACTGACAGTTATATATTTCTCAAGAGGTTGAGACCCCCACCCTATATATAGATATGGGAGTGAGTATACATAAGGACCCCTCAAACCCTCTAATTATATATGGGGTATATATCACCCCCTCTATATATATTATCTATTCCCTATCTAAACATTGGCATTGGCAGATGGGGGGCCTACCCATATCCCATATAGTTTAGTTTAGTTTAGTTTAGTTTATATAATGGGGGAGGGGGTGGTTAGTTAAATACCCCTCTCTTTATCTCTATATTATAAGGTTGGGTTGGGTTAGGTTGGGTTGGTATTTAGAGAGGAAGAGGGAGAGGGAGAGGGAGAGGGAGAGGGAGAGGGAGAGGGGGGCCTCTTATTCTATATGGTCTAGACTCTCTCCTAGTTGGACCTTGGCCCTCTATCTAAATAATAGTGCCTATTGGTTGAGTTAATGAGTAGAACAATTTGTTGACTATTTGTATGGCTTGTAGGTCATGTTCTTATTGTCAAGATAGTGATATTTCAATTTGAGGATATGCAAAGAGGTCTGAGTGTGCATATGAGGATAGTTTGAGTGAAGAAGGAAAGAGTTTGTGGCATGCCTATGTGAGAGGCCTATTTGAGATAGAGAGAGAGTTTGTGAAGAGGTTATAAAATAGAGATCCATCATCAATTTTTGAAGACATAATTTTTAAGGTTAAGGTGTTCAAAGGAGGGTCTAAAATACTTGATCTTCCTTAGGGGTAGTTACTCCTTGTGAAATAGGTGTTTCACTAAATACCTTTGGTCAGAATGATATGATTAAGGTTTTTTGGTTTATAGGAGTTGATCAGTCTCTTATTTGTAATTTCTTATAAGATAGTAGTCCATTCGTGTTACAAAATTGATAGTGGTTTTTATTCCCCATGAAGGTTTCCCACAGGAACTATCTGTTATGTTTTTTATCTTGTGTATGCATTGAATGTATGAGATCTCTTGTTAATCCTTCTTGATCAAGTTGATATATGTTGATTGGTTAATAGTTTAAAAGAATGCAATTAAAATTGAAATATTTAGGCTCATCGATTCACACTCCCCCCCCATCTCAGTGATTATACCACTAACAATTAGAATCAAAGTAGTTCTTTTGGTATATTCTTAATATCTTGAAGGTGATCTAAGGTACAATGGCTAGTTAGAATGTACAAGGTGGTTTCTCTACTAAGCAAGCACTGATGTTCAATAGATCTAATTATGCATTTTAGAGTGCTAGGATGAAGACATACATTATGTCCCTAGGGTTTGATGTATGTCAATCTATTTTGGATGGTTATTTTCTCCTTCTATTCCTCCATCTAGTGTTGTAGACAAGAATCTATTTGAGAATAACTCTAAGGTAATAAATGTCATCACGTGTGGCCTTATAAAAATTGAGTTCACCAAAGTAATTCATTACACATATACCAAGGAAATATGGAATAAATTAAAGACTATTTTTAAAGGAGATTCAAAGGTCAAGCTTGCTAAGTTTTAGACTCATAGAAGGCAATTTTAAAGTCTCAAGATAAATGAAGAAGATGATGTGGCATCCTCTCTATAGAGAGTTGATGAGATTTTGAACATCATCAGATGTCTTGGAGAAAACCTTGAAGAGGCTACAATTGTTAAAAATCTATTAAGGTTTTTATCCCTTAAGTTTGATCTGAAAGTATCTACTATAGAATAAAATCATGATCTTACTCATTTGAAGATGGGTCAATTTCATGACACCCTTATTACCTATGAGATGAGGAAGAATTGTGATATACCAACGAAGAAGGAAGTATTTTTTAAGACTAAAATGAAGACAAAAAAGTTCTAAGGTAAAAAACTAAAGGAGGATGAACTAGTTGCTTTGATTTCAATCAAATTGAGAATAGGTTCAAGAAAGTATAAAGGTAAGATACCCCTCAAATGCTTTAATTATGGTGAGATAGGACATTTTGATAACAAGTGCCCTAGAATGATGATGAAGAGCATGATAAAGGTCATGATGATGGAAAGATATCTTTAAGGTCTGATAAAATTAAAAATGGATTTAGAAGGTTTGACAACAAGAAGTGCTTCAAGGAAAAGAATATTCTTTATACAAAAGAAGATTATAGGTCATCAAATGAGAGTGAAGTCAGTGACTCATAGTATGATCATGAAGATGATGGTCCTATTGAAAATGAAGATATATTCATGGCTAAATGAGGTAGTTGTTTACATTAAAAGGGGTCTACTTAGACTGATTCAGATGATGATGATGAGGTGGACTATGAGATTGCATTAACTAATGCTCATGAAGAACTGAAGATTGAGAACAAGATCAATAATAAGATTAAATCTAAATTCAAGGACTTTCAGGAGAAATTCAATGTGTTTGAGGAAAGAATGGATGAAGATGCTAAGGAACATGAAGATATGGTCAAGCATCTCAGTTGTCAATTGTAAATCCTATCTACATGCCTAAAATCTAAAGAAGATGAATGTGCAAGGTATGTAATTGAAAATAAGTCTTTGAGATTTGAGTTAGAGAAGACATATGGTAAGGTAATGTCATTTGTAAGATTTGAAAAGATCTCAAGTGATCTAGACAATATTATAAATGATCAAAAGCATGCAAGTGATAAGACTGGTCTTAGATACAAAGAAGAACCAAAGACTGCAACTCAAAACAAGATGAAGACGAATGTGAATAAGTATAATCAGCCTTTGAAGACAAACTATCAGAAAAGGAATGAAAGTACTAGAAAAATGAAGACAAATTAGATTAGATAACCAAATTCTATGAGGTATGAAAATTTTAATGGTTCTTGTTATACTTATATTTAGTTTGGGAATAGAGCTAGAGAATGTAGAAGACCTATTAATGAAGAATTTTCATGAAACTATGATGGGGGTCATCAATCAAAAGGTGTGATCAAGGTTGAGTGATTCAACTATCATGATATAGGACACTTTAAAAAACATTGTCCATTTAAGGTAAGATAATTTGATTTTCCATCAAGAATTATGGTTTGCTATAACTATGAATAAAGAGGTCAGATTGCTAGATTTTATAAGCAAATGCATACAAGATTGAATAGGTTTTATCAAGATCCTAGAGTGCAAGATAGAAGGCAAGTCAACTCATGGAAGCCAAAGGTGGTAAGTATGAGTCATGATGAGACTGTAGGTCCAAGTAAATTATTTTTTATGGTGGAGAATACCATATAATGTGAATATTCCCAAGAGCTCTCATTGACTGCTCATGTTGAGAATGAAGAGACCAAGCTCAAGGAGAAGACCATGGTATTGATTGAGGCTAGTTATGAAGTAAGTATGGATCTAAGTGAGCATCCTTCTATTGTTGATTAAGATTTATGAAAATAATATCAATTGTCTATACCTAGTGATGAGATTCCAAGATGCAAGGTTGATACTTCAAATAAAAAGGTATGTCAAGATTCCATAGTTTCTCCATGTGTTGTCAATTCTATCTTTGAATAAAAGGAGAGTGATATTGAAGAAGAACCAATTGTCATAGTTTAAACTAAGAAGAACAAGAACAAGATCAATAAGTCTTATAGATAAAAGAGGATTCAATTGGTTACTAAGGAGATGTGGGCACTGCTCATTTCACTTTGTTTTAAGAACATTATGGTGCAAAGGATGTCTCTGTCTATGCTTCTTAAAGGAATCCTTTGAGTGGAGAAGCAAGTGTTATTTTGGTGTTCTTAAGATGGTCCTAAAAGACTAGAGTTGAGTGTTCTTAGTTATAATAGGTATGTTTAAATGGAAAATATGCTAAGGTAATGTCATGATATTGATACTTGTATATGGAATCAATTTGTAGGGTCAGATTGAAGGTTCTCAGATGGAAAAAATGGATTTGTGATTTGTCAAGATGATATTTTTTCATATAAAGGTATGTTGAACTTATTATATCTTTCTCCAAGTGGTTTTGTGATCTAAAGGTATGTTTAAGTCTATTTGGAGATTTTTTTTAGCTCTCAAGTTTCTCATTTTATGCTTAACAGCTTGTAGGTCCTAAAAAGGGTTATAAGAAGTCAAGGTTCCCAATGGTGTGGAATCTCAAATCTTGGTCTAAAAGTGTGTAATGGTTGTCTCCATGTGTACAAGAAGTTTTAGATGTGGACCTTAACTAGAAGGTGTTGTGTTAACTTTGTTTATTTTAAGATTCTAGGGTTTTAAACTCTGCTAGAAAAGTGGCATGCCTTATGAGTTAAGGTCTAAGGCTTATTAATATGTTGAATGGGCCAAATGGGTTATCAAATCAAGGTTCATAGATATTTTAAGGTTTGTGGTTCTCAAGTTATTCAAGTTTGTGTCAAGTTGGCAGATTAATTAGATAGTTGGTTTGTGAAGGAAGTATATTGTAGAAGATGAGCTAGTTATTGAAAATTGGTTTCTTTGAGGGGGCATATGAGCATTCTCTAGTTATGAAGTTTTAGGTCTTAAATATGTATTTACTAAAAGGTGTGGGCTTTGTAAGTTCTAGGTAGGGCTATAAGGAGTCTAAGACATGCCTAGTGTGAATAAGAGTGATTTTTTCTCAGTTAATCCAAAAAATCAAGGAATGTTTATTTCATGGAGATATATCAAGTTAATTGAGAGAATTTTACCTATTTGGTGAGTGGCATGAAGTTTTGTTGGAAGTCCTTGAGGTGGCTTGAGAAAGAAGGCTTTTAAGCCTATATAGTGGTTTCTCATGATTTATGGAGATCTAAAAAATGCTTAAATGGTGAAATGGCTCATAAATCTTAGGGGGAGTCCCTCTCAGATGTCTCTTGTTAATTTACATCAAATTTATGTGTTTTTTGTGTTCTTTTTTCATTGGTTACAGTGTTTGGTTGAAGAAGAGTGTTGGCATAAAGCAAGAGGAAGTTTTCAAGGAAAGAAGAGGGGGGCTCAAGGTAAAGGGGAGTTTGTATCATCTTTATAATATGGTCCTTTCCTATTGATGGTATTTTTATGTCCTTAATATTATTTGGTCCCCACTTCATCATTATGTCAAAGGGGGAGAAATTTCTTGTTGTGGGAGTACTTGAAGAGAGAGAAGGTGAGTTGTATATTGATATATGATGGAATGTTCACATCAATGAAAAAGGGATAAATTATTAGAGAGTTTTCAATGATGTTATGGTGATGTCATGGAGGTGTCCTTATGAGTGTATGAAGTTATTTTAATAGCCTAAGTAACAATGACAAAGTGTGTAATGTGTTTGTCATAGTGTGCTTAAAAGAGGCTTGGTTGATCTTCAGTTTTGGCATCACTAGAGATGTTTAGGATGGGTATGGTGATTGTAGAATGTGAAATAGGTTATTAATATGTTATCTATGCTTTGAGATCTTGTGTGAATAAGTATAATTCATTTGGTAGTCCATAGTTTTCATCTAGATAGTTTGGGTCAAGTGGTAAAAAATCTAAGTAGGCAGTTTCCTGACATCACCATTACCACGTGTGGATAAGTTAGGGGGAGTTAGTCATATGGTTATGATCACATTAGTCCCTAGTTTCTATGAACTAAATATTAATCCATTCACCTACGTATAGTCAAATAAATGTGGGTACAAAGTCAGGCTCCCTAGAATTTTGATAGTGTTTTCTCATACTTAGCCAAATTTGCAATATGGCAAGAAACGTTGAGTAAGCATATTGATGAAGTTATATCTCAAATGTGTTGATATTTAAAGAGAAGGTTATCATATGGGTTTGTTTAGTTTTGAGCCTAGTTTATTTTCACTAAATTTTAGGTCATGCCCTAAAGCACAATAAAAGTTATGCTAGTGTAAAGTTAGCCTCCCAAGTAATTTTTGACATAGTTGGCTCTATGATAGAAGTTTTTAAGAAGGTATTTTAATGGCATTATATCTTTCACACGTGAAGGTTCTAGGAATATATGTTTATATGGTTGGATCATATTATGTAAATAGATAATATGGTCTAAATTTTATATCATGTATCTAAGCGTAGCAAAAGATATGATTATGCAAAGTTGGTCTTCTAGGTAGATAAGGTTCCCATAGTCAAATTTGCACATGTTAAAGTTTGAGAAAGATATATGGAGCACATTTTCTCCAAGAATTTAGGAAGTAGTGA
The DNA here is from genome assembly GCA_037957365.1 of Torreya grandis. Classification (NCBI taxonomy): domain Eukaryota; kingdom Viridiplantae; phylum Streptophyta; class Pinopsida; order Cupressales; family Taxaceae; genus Torreya; species Torreya grandis. The sequence goes on along the minus strand of JARHVA010003993.1, from coordinate 1,587,686 downwards.
GATGAGGAAAGGTACATGATGTTTAACATTAAGTAAAGATAAATATCAAGCTTCTTTTAAGGATCAATATTTAGTGGCAGATCATACAAATAGAGATCAACAATGCATATTAAAGTCAAGATGCCAAAGTGATAGTTGTCTAACATTGATAAAGAGAGTAAAATCTTGAATATATCGATGGAGCATGTGGAGTCAGCATTACAAGATTTCACAAGATGAGGTTAAAGTGACTGAGGCTTAACATTTGAGCATTGGTGCCTATGTATTAAAGCTCAGACAAGATCGATGGTGTGTATTTGATCTGAGTAGTGAGGACACAAGATGCAACCTTTGTGTTTGAAATTTAATTGTGACCATTGACATTTAAATATTTGAATTTTAACAAAGGGAAAAACTAATTTGTGTATTTTAGCTATAACTTTTGATCCAAGACAAATTTGCTCATGTTGTAAAAAGTAAAGATGAAGAGAACTTCATGGTGAATATAATGAACCTAATTTTAAGATCTATAAGTGAGTACATACAAATATATTGATCTCCAAAGTTGAATGTGTGTTCTTGCATGTTCTACAAGTAACCCTAGTAGGGTACCTAAGCTTGTTCTAAGGTTTTTTTGATATTTTATGGTGAATTGGATATTGAAAAGTATTATATACTTTATGAGGTTACTCTATGTTAATTTTTAATGTTTGACCAATTGTATGCAGTATGAACAAAGGTTTTGAAGTTGTCTATTTTTTCATTCATAATGACTATGTGTACAAAGAAGTATTTGAGCTAATTGGGCTTTAGCATAAGATTATTTTGGAAACTATGATCGTTTGAGAATGCTAAAAAGGGTCATATGGAAAGGGTCCATGTTATTATAAAATGTTCCTATGTTTTTGGTTTGCTTGAAGATGTGTCAAAGAGCTGAATGGGTCTCCATAGGACCTAAAAGTTACTTAAGCCTATTTGAAAGTGGATTATGCTTAAGTGTGACCCATGTGAGATGCCTTAAGGGTGAAGGCATGTATTGTGGCTAACAATAATTATTATGGACTTGATAATTCAAGATTTCTCTATATATATTAAAACCAAATGTGTTGATTTTTAGACTTGAATATGAGATTTTAGATAAGGCTTGTGTGATTAGTATGCATTAAAGCAAATAAGGAAGGATAGGTAGTGTGCTTGTTGGTTGAGTTAATGAGCATAATATTTTTTTGACCTTGTGTATGACCTATAGGACATGTTCTTATTATCAGGATAGTTCTCTTGTAATTTGAGGATATGCAAAGAGGTTCAAGTGTGCATATGAGGGCAGTTTGAGTGAAGAAGGAAAGAGTTTGTGACATGCCTATGTGAAAGGCAATTTGAGATAAAGACAGAGTTTATGAAGAGGTTTAAAAATAGAGATCCATCATCAAGTGGTAAAGACATCATTTCTAAGGTGGAGGTGTTCAAAGGAGGGTCTAAAGGACTTAGTCTTCCTTAGTGGTAGTTTATCCTTGTGAAATAGGTGTTTTACTAAATACCTTTGGTCAGGAGGATATGATCAAGTTTTGTTGGTTTAAAGGAGTTGTTTAGTCTCTTGTTTATAATTTATTATAGGACAATAGTCCATTTGTGTTATAGGCTTGAGAGTGGGTTTTATTCCCCATGAGGGTTTCCCATAGGAACTATGTGTTATGTGTTTGATCTTGTGTATGCATTGAATGTATGAGCTCTCCTATTAATTCTTCTTAATCAAGTTGATATATGTTGATTGGTTATAGTTTAAAGGATTATGATTGAAATTAAAATATTTGGGCTCATTGATTCACCTCTAAAAATATTGGTGCATAAGATCTACTAATCCATATATGTGGTATCAGAGTGGGATTATCTGATGAAAGGATTAAAAAAGAGGGTAGTTGATTTAATACTTGACCCTGTGTATGAGAGAAAATAATATGTGAGAAGAGATCTTTTATATAGTATATCTTTTATTTTTTAGTGAGTTCAGTTTGAATAAGTTAAAAGATTTCTTATTTTTATTTGTTATGTTGATTTGTTACATCACTATGGTGGTCATAGTTTTGGTCGCTCTTGATATCTAAACTCTAACTAGAAGATTTGTTAATCTCTTCAAGGTTCATGTGATTGAGATTTCATCTACCCCTCTAGCACTTCTAAGTCCTATAGATATTGTATGATGCTTGTGAAATATTTCCATCACTATATTCTTGTTCTTTATTAGACCTATGTGCTTGAATTTGAGATTATTTGTGCCCATCTATCATGTTGATCATTCACCATTGATGTGATTCCATAAAGTCTACGTTTTTCCATGAGTTCTATCTTATGTTATATTTTTATTACCATTTGTGTCATTCGTCTATTTATGTTTAATCTGAGAGTTTATTTTTGGTGTAAATGCTTTTATAGTTTTGTTAGTCAAAATTTTCAATAAATATATCTTCCTAAATTAAATTCTAGAATGTGTTACCTGTATTTCCTACTAGAGACAATGACTACAAATTGATTTTCCAAGTTGTAAAACAATCAAAAAAAGGTATGATTTCCATCAACCTATAGAATAGAAGGAAAATAGATTATTGTTTATGTCATCTCCATTTTCTAGAATAAAATAATTACATTTATTAATATCTAAGGAGAACAGTGTGAAAGTTGCATGCATTGAGTATTGTCAACTAGTATAAAGGGAAGGTATCTTCAAGGAACTGTGTCCTCATTTTTTTAAAACTGGTGTGCCATACATATACTCACTAGTTATGCACCTATTGACTATTTCATCCTTGATATGTTACCCATCTTCATGTACCTACCAGTCCTCATTCAATATGCACCATCCTTTTTGGGGTTAGTGGAGTGTAATTCATTGGTATGTTTTTGGTTAAAGTCTTTCATAAATCATGTTTTCTTATTAGCATTTTAAAGTGTTTAGTATATAGTTTTGTATAAGATTATTTTGATAATAAAATGTTGATGTATGAAACTTAATCAAAGATATTTTCTCATACTCAATTTTGTGTGATTATGAGTTTAATCAAGTTCATGTCATTATAAAAATATCAAAAGATTCATTTTTAAGAGTGTGTCAAAATTGTCAAAGTCAAAATTTTCTCCTTGTAATGGATGAAATTTTGGGTTACCCTGACATCCAATTTGTAATTCATATGTCTAAATTATGTGGGGGGTATTGTCTTCAAAAATCACATGCAAAGGTTGAGCCTCAAATCCAAATGTGTTGAGTAAGCAGTGACATGAAGGAGGTCAAAGGCAACAGAGGAAGGAGGCATTTTAGTAACCTCTTGTAAGTCATCAATGATAGGATTACACTTCTGGTATGGTTACTTATTTTTTCAATTTTGTGGTATGATGTATTTATTTTTAGTATGGTTTGAAAAATAAGAATAGCTGTAATAAATTCATGTTCATTTATGAGTATTCCCCATGTAACCCCTTTTATAGAAACATTGTAGAATGTTGATCAAAATTTATTGTAGTAATCATGATGATTTTAAAAGGGTTGGTGATGATCCTATACAAAACCATTTGTGAAAGGTTATTGGTAAACCTATGTAAAACCACTTGTGAAAGGTTATTAGTGAACCTGCAAAACCATTTTTGAAATTTTATTAGTGAACCTGCAAAACCATTTGTGAAAGGTTATTGATACACTTGCAAAATCAATTGGGTAAAGTTGTTGGTCAAAGTTGGTAAAAACCATTATTACATATGTGTAGGATGAATAGAAACATAGGTGCCTATTCATACCTAAATGATCATTGTATCCATTCAAAAAATTCATTTGTGAAGATGCGGTGTGTTGGAGTTTTGTACAAGTCCAATGTTGCATAGTTGAAGAGTTGATCATGAGCACATAGAGGTGACATGCTACAATAGGAGATCGAGATATGTTCTACCATATAAAATTTAAGGAGGGGAATGTTATGGATTAGTATTTACATTGGGTAAAACACTATTTACATTATTATTTATTTACCATGTGGTAAATATTAGTAGATTATTGGTTATTTGGTTAGTATATTATCAATGTTATGAATAACAATGATAGTTACGTATATAGATTGATATTGTTATAGAGATTATTTGGGAGATATTATAGGTAGTAGAATCTCCTAGATTATAGGATGATTTCCTATATATTTTTATAATGTTTTTTGTCAAAGTAATAAGAAATAATAGAATGTGAGAATATAATAATATATTATGTAATTTAAATTACTCTCTATGTTTAGCTCTATTACATTGCATTGTATGAGATAGATTAGTGCATAAGATTCACTAATCCCTATATGTGGTATTAGAGTAGGATTCTATAATGGGAGGATTAAAAAATGGGGGTAGTTGATTTAATCTTTGAACTTGTGTATGAGATAAAATAATATGTGAGAAGAGATCTTTTAGATAGTATAGCTTTTATTTTTAAGTGAACTCAGTTTGAAGAGGTTAAAATTTTTATTGTCTTTATTTGGTATGTGGAGTTGTTACATCACCATAGTGGTCACATTTTTTATCTCTCTTAATATCTGAACTATGGCTAAAAGATTTATCAAGCTCTTTAAGTTTTGCATGATTGATATTTCATCCAACCCATTATAACTTTTAAGTCATATAGATCCAGATCAATGATCATGCAATATTATACATCATTGTATTCTTGTTTTTTCAAACCTATGTGCTTGAATTCATGATTATTTTCACCCATATATCATGTTGACATCCATTCAGACATGTGTGTTTATCATTTGACATTGGAGTGCTTCCATGAAGTTTACATGTTTCCATGACTTGTATATTATATTACGTTACTAATACCATTTGAGTCATTCATATATTTTTCTTCAATCTAAGAGTTTATATCTAGTGCAAATTATTTTACCATTTCATTAATCACAACTATCGATTAATCTATCTTCCTATATTAACATCTAGCAGGTGTTACCTTTATTTTTTAATAGAGATGGTGACTATGAATTGATTTTCCAAGTTGTAAAGCAATCCAAAAAAAAGGTCTTATTTACATTATCTTTTAAAATAGAAGGAAAATAAATTTTTGTTTATGCCATCACCATATTCCAAAAAAAAAAATCCATTTATTAATATCTGAGGAGAATAGTGTCCAAGTTACATGCATTGAGTATTGTCAATCAATTAAAAGGGAAAGTGTCTTGAAGTAACTGCATCCCTATTTTTTTGAGATTGGTATACCATACTTATTCTCACCATCTAGGCACCTACTAAATATTTCATCTTTGATATGTTACCCATCCTCATGCACCTACCAGTCCTCTTGCAAAATTCATCATCCTTATTTGGGTTAGTGGAATTTAATTATTTGGTATAAATTTTGGTCAATGTCTTTCAAAAATTATGTTTTATTATTAACAATTTAAATTATTTAGTATATAGTTTTGTTTAAGATTATATTAATAATAAAATGTTGAGGTATGAGACTTAATCAAATATATTTTTCTCATACTCAATTTTGTGTGATTATGAGTTTAGTCAAGTTCATGTTAATAAGTTTTTATAAAAATGTCAAAAGAATAATTTTTAAGTGTGTCAAAATTATCAAAGCCAAAATTTTCTCCTTGTAATGGATGTAATTTTGGGTGACCCCAACATGAAATGTGTAAGTAATATGTACAAATTATGGGGGGGTCTTGTCTTCAAAAATGACATACAAAGGTTGAGCCTCAAAGCCAAATGTGTTGAGTAAGTAGTGATATGAAGGATTTCAGAGGCAATGAAGGAAAGAGGCATTTTAGTGGTCTCTCATTATTCATCAATGATGGGGCTACGCTTCTAGTATGATGACTTATTTTTTTAGTTGTGTGGTGTGATGCATTTATTTTCAGTATGGTGTGCAAAATAAGAACAAATTTATTAAACTCATGTTCACATAGAGTATTCCCCTCATAACCCCTTTTGTAGAAACATTGTACAATATTAATCAAAATGTATTGTAGCAATCATGATGCTTATAAGATGGTTGGTGGTGATCCTATACAAAACCATTTATGAAACATTATCGATAAACCTGTGAAAAACCAATTGTGAAATGTCATTGGTGAACCTAAAAATCCATTTATGAAAGTTTGTTGGTGAACCTAAAAAATCATTTATGAAAGATTATTGGTGCACCTACAAAATCAATTAGGTAAGGTTGTTGGTCAAAGCTGGTTAAAACCATCAATACAGATATGGAGGATGAATAGAAGCATTGGTGCCTATTCATACCTGAATGGTCACTATATCCATTCATGAAAGCCATTTATGAAAATAAAGTGTGTTGGAGTTTTGTGCAAGTCTGATGTTACACAGTTGAAGAGTTGATCATGAGTACATAGAAGTGGCATGTTACAATCAAATAATGAGCTATATTTTACCATGTAAAAATTAAGGTAATGTTAGGTATTAGTATTTATATTGGATAAAATACTATTTACATTATTATTTATTTACCATGAGGTAAATATTATTAGAATATTAGTTTGTTGGTTAGCATATTATTATTGTGAATAATAATAATAATAGTTAAGTATATAGATTGATATTGTTAGAGAGATTATTTGAGAGATATTACGTATGGTATAACCTCATAGATAATAGGATGACTTCTCATATATTTTTATAGTGTTGCATGTCAATATAATAGGAATAATAGAGTATGAGAATATAATAATATATTATGAGATTTAAATTACCCTTTATGTTTAGCTTTATTGAATTTCATTGTAGGAGATAGATTAGTGCATAAGATCCACTAATACGTATAGTCAACTAATCTTTCTCTCCTTAATTTATATCTTACTTCTCATAATTACAAGTTGATAAATAAACACTTTTGATTTTCCTATATTGGTTTAGCAGTCACTGGTATCTTTTTGAGTAACTTATTTAATTAGGATAAAAAATCCCTCATGGGTTCATAGGATTATTTTCTCATTTGGGTAAGTTGTAAACATAATGCATGTGCATCTTTAGTTGGTTTAAACTTGTTTTAGAACTTATTTGTCATGTTATTCTAATTGGTGGTAGAACCTAGAGAAATATGGTAGAATTAATCAACATCTCCATTATGAAAAGTCTTCATAAGTAACCTGACTGTAATGTCTTCATGTTCCACACCTAAGATTCCACATGCTACAAATAAGTCTATAATATGTTCATTTGGATGTTTTTTAGCATCACCTAAAATTTTGGGGAAGTTATATCATGAACATTTAGGAAGTTCATGTAATTTTCCTAGAGTGAATGACCTTATTTCATTACCACATGATACATCCATTTTTTAGAAGAATATCTTCAAAGGAATAAAAATCCTTGAGAGAATAAAAATTGTTCACTATAGAGCCACCCTATGGTTATTTGCCTTTTTTGGGATTGGATGAAAGGATAATTGATTTATTGATTTTAGTTTTATACTTAGGATTTAACTTAAAGTCAAAAATTTGTTGTAAATTATAGAAGGGATCTATGTTACCTTGAGATTTAATTGATCTAGTAAATTATCCTTTTGCAAATTTAGAAGAACAATATTATCACTAAGGTGTAGATTAGATTTGGAGTACCCTCTAAAATGGTCTTATTTGTAGAACTCTTTATGAAACTAATGCTTCATATTTTTGTGCAAGGAAATTATTCTCTTCTTCTTCTTCCAATATGTCAAAAAATATTTGAAATTGTGTGGCATTAGTTCCATTATCCCATGCAAAGGATCAAAAATCTATAGAATTATGTTATTATGTTTAGTTTAACCAATTAAGATTCAGTTGATAGATGGGAGATTGAACTATTGGGATAGTCATAATAATAACTCTTTATTGTATAATATGTTTGAGAGGCTATATGAATTGCTCTTCTTGCTTGCCTTTTTCTTGTCTCCTTGAAACAAGTTATGTAATCCTTTGGGAAATTAAAAAACAATCCTATTATTTTTTTGTTACTAAAAAAATGGTTTATAAATGATCACAACTTACTTTATTGCCCCAAGCAAGCAATTTGATACTTGAAGTAATATCTTCTTCTATGGCTTTTATCTAATAAAGACAAGGTTGATGATCAAGATCTTGATTTATAGTAATAGTCTTATGAAAAGTTTAATACTCAAGATTTCAAGATTATTTAATATATCTATGAGTTATTCTATGTTCAATAATATTGAGCACATTCTATATAGTCAACTTCTTGATTCAATATGGTTAAAATTATCTGAAACAGATTAGCACTAACTTGGTCACATTCTTAAGCACATTGTATGATATCAGAGATAATATTTAACTAAGTAGGTTGATTATAATAAATATTTGGTTTTTTAATATTCCATTTAGATATTGGGATCTTCATATGGGCTAAAAAATTTCATGTGGGTTGTATGAAAATTATTAAAACATGCCCCACAATGGGTACCAAAAAATGTTGGCTAAAAACATTTTCAGGGATACAAAAAATGGATTTTTGGTTAAAAACGTGGGGATAAAGTCCCTCTCCCATTATCATGAAAATATACCTTTATTAAAAATCAAATACAAAACTAAAAATTAAAATATATAAAATAAAAAATTTGTCTGTATAGGAGGTTTTATACTTTTAACCTGAAAGTATGAAAAGATGGTAGAAAAGAAAATAAAGAGAAAAGGAAGAAGTTTATAGAGTGAGGAGAGGGTAAGGAAAATGATAATAAATAAAGAGGATAGTTATAATATTTTAAACATATATAATTTCTATAATTACCCCAAGTTTATAGAATGGATGATCAATAAGATCATGAAAACCATTTTCTTCATAAAGGCAAAAAAGTCAGGCTTCAAACATAAGCATGAAGTCCATACACCATAGAGATTTTGAACTTAAAGGACTTAAAAAAAACCATGTATTCTTTGTATGGAAACAAATAAATATTTATTTCCTTAATTTCATTTAGTTTATTAATTTTAAATCTTATATATATGGACATACACATAAAGAATATCAAACCACTTGATGATTTGACAACTACATACTAGCAGATTTGATAGAAAATAACCAAAATAAATTAAAAAACTCACATATGTTATTAATTTAGAGATAAATTTCATAGAATAAAGTCCTATAATTTAATCATATATTGATTCTTTGTAGATATATACATACAAAACTCCTCTTACTCCTTTGCCAAAATGTATGTCTAGGTCAAAAGCCCTTTTACAATGAATATAACTTATATTTATAGGTTATGAGGGTGTAACTAGCTCATAAGCACCTAATAACCAGTTTATAACCACATTTATAGTAAAATATATCTATTTTAAAGTTAATTTTCAATAATGACTTAAAAAAAATATGGCCTTTTTAAGTTATTACAAAAAGTGCAATGTAGAAATGCAAAGTTGAAGAAAGAAAAGGTGATTTTCAATGATTATCAGGAAGAAAAAGCTATTTTGCTGAGAATAACCTTAATCAACTACTCCAACTAGATCCGAATCTTTTTTGTGATGATTTGAGCTAATGCCCTTTGAATATTTAAATATTTTGGATGATTCTTTCTTTTGTAGGAACAAGTATATGATTCAAATGTGTAAGCCACTCATTTGATGCATTAGTTTCTTCTTAAATATCCTTGAAGAAACCTATTAAATTCAAAGTGAGGTCTTTGATATAATAATGAATATTAATTAATATGTTCATGGTCTCTTTATTGAATGTCTTTACTCTAAACAAATCTAATTCAACTATTTTTTGAAATTGTTCTTTTAGTTTTGTAGCCATATGAGATTTTGAATCATATTCATTAAATATATCACAATGAATGGCCCATATGTTGGTTTTTACCTTTTATTTAATCTCATCATAACTTTTACCATGACATTACAAGTACTCCAAAGATTCTTATAGAGCATGAATCTTCTAATTCAAGCATTGAGAGCACAAGAGTAAATAATTATCTTCAAATTTGTCAAGAATTCCTTCAAAAACCAAGACATTATCATCTATGACAACCATATATTGAAAATATCTTATCATAATTTTCCATATTCCAAATTCCTTTTTGGTAGTAGTAATTTATCTATCAATTTTCTCTCAACCAGAATGAATCAAGTTATAGGCATTCCAATTTTTGTGTAAGAATTTCATGCCATCAAAAGTTATATCTTCTATTTATGACTCCATGACCTTTCCATGGTTTTTATACTTAAAAATTTTTACAATATTTTATTTATGAATCTCAAACTCAAAACTTGACATTTATACATTAGAAGAGGTCTATGCAGATGCGGTGATCAAGATTTTAGATGTTTCACCTATATTTAAGATAAATTTGATGTATGATGAAAGCATATGTACTTTTTACTCTAATTTTTCTTGATTATGTAACCCCTCTTATGTCATTTTAATCAACTTGGTCACAATTACTTTAAAATTTTGAATGTTACCTTAAGGATTTAATTCACCAAGATGAATCTTGTTGATGTTATAATCAACAAACTTCATTTCATCCTAATTATTTCCTATAATATATTATGAAATATCCACATATTTTTCACCTAAGGAATCAATCATAAACCTTGAATTAGTTTTTTCTTTTATTTTATTTGGAGGACATTGTAGTAGATTAGCAACAACATCAAAATAAATTTATATCAATTTTATTATAGTATTTTTATTAACTATTTATTATACCCATGAAGAATACATATCTCATTTCAACATCACTAATTGAGTGCTTGAGAAAATAAGAAGGGTCAATGAATAATTTAGTTGCAAGGGTGATACAAGTATGAATCTAAGTTTGACAATTTATTGAGGAGAAATAGCTTGTTGAATAGTAAAAATAGGAGGTGGAGGCAGAGGTAGAGCCTAGGATGAATATGGTGGAAGTGGTGGGAAAAATGAAAAGGGGGAATTGCAAATTATTGGTGATGCTATAGAATAAAGGAAAATAGGGAAATTCATTGAACCTATATCAGAAGCCAAGAACTATTGAATAGTTTTATTAAAAAATGATAAAGGATCAGTATCTTACACATAGTTTTCATTATTAGGTGGATTAGGTCTATTGATTTTAAGAGTAGATGATTTGCTGAGTGGAATAGAATAATTTTATTTCCACCCTCTCAAAATTTCTTTACCCTTTAAATGACTTCATGAAGTATATTCTCTCACTTTCCTATTATACCAAGTTCTTGATCTTGATAACATGGTTTGTGTGCATTATGCAATGTATGTCAATTATCTTACTAATCAATTCATTAAGGTAATAGTTTCAAGCTGTATTTTATCATTGAACACTTATTAAACATCATTAGTACCATCATCCTAAAATTATGTTTTTCACCATTCAATATTGAAAGCCTTCATTTATTTTAGGTTCATTCTTGACCAATCCCTTTTCCTAAATTCAAAATTATCTTCACAGTCATCCAAATAATCCTAAATCTTAGGAATATGAACGTGATTGGTAACCATCTTAATATTATTATTCATGAAATATCTACTATCAAAATAAAACCTTCTCATATGCGGTTGTATTGGTAAATCTACCATTGATTTATTAGTATTGGAGACATCTCTAGCTAATTTTTAGACAAAATAACCTAATCCAATGGGAAAGGAGATCCCTTTGACATGTTGGGAATTACATTTTTATAAACCTCACTCAATTATCTAAAAATTTCAATCAAAATGATATTATCAATGGGATATTTTGGATATCTAAGAGGGCCAATCTCAAATCCTTAAACTCAAATTTATGTGAACTTGGGAAACTAAAATAAATATCTCTCATTTTTATTGATTAGAGAATCTTACTCATTGCATATCATAGTTGTAAGGTGTACATCCAATGCTCTGACTAGAATCATAGAGACTGCATAATTTACCCTCTTGAAATAACTATTTCCTTTCTCGTGAGTGAGATGTGTAAATTTGTCTTATAACAATGCATCAAGAATGTTCTATTTAACTTAAGTCAAGACATGCCAAAATATAAGAACTATAATTGAGTAGAACAATTATTATGTCATGTAAAATTCTTGCATGGATTCTAACTTAGTCAAATACTCATGTATGTTGTCACTTATTAGTCGGGACCAATCAATAAAATGTTTTCCAAAGAAAACATTGTTGATGAACATGCACATCTATTTATGAAAAATATTTTTTATTTCATTTCCCATGATCCTATTTAATAACATGATTATATATAATAATTTTTATTTTAAGTAAAATTTGTATAAGTTTTTGGTAACATTAGGATTGGTATTATTATTTTTTATCAGCCAAGTCTGACTAAACATGTTTTCACATTTTTTATGATTATCAATCCAAAAATATTTGAGTAATATTCTAATTTATTTATATATTATCATCATAAGGCTCAAGCAAAAATGATTCCTATTAAAAATACATATAATTTAGAAACTGATTGACCATATGTAGACCTTATCTCTCTTATTTTTGTTTTTTATTATCTTGCATATGTGAGCACCAAATCTGCACATTAGAGGGATGTTGAAACCAAATAAACATGTGTAAGCCCATTGTCCAAGATCTGTTATCCCATGATAGTTATTTTATGAGCATACATTCTCTCCCATAATTCATTAATGTCTATATGTTTCATGTTTATATCCTTAAAATTGTAAATATGTGTCTCCAGGACATAAACAAGCTCATAACCCATATATTTTAATTTCATCTTTGATGAGGTGGTTAATAGAATAACAACTTGAGCAATCAAGTTCAGGTTTTTGAAAACCAAGAGAGGACAAAGAAAATTATGAGGATAGACAATTGAGACAAACACAGTGGAAATGAATCTTAGTACAGATTCTTGAGAACTTGTTTAGAGTTTGTTAAATCAAGTTTTTACCATTTACAATACCCAATTCATGTAGTTATTCCAACTCATTATGTAACCAAGGAGAAGTAGATAATAGACCAATATAAAATTTATTTTCTAAAAATGAATTCTTCTAAAATTTTATTCATTTAAAAAAAATCCTAGGACAAGCACAAGAGCTCAAAGATTTGATGAACCAACCTATGATATTAATCTAGATGCATTTTTAAGAACCTATTATCTCAATATGCTTTGAGGTAGGAATTGATTTGAAATGCAAAAAATCCTCCATGGTCTTCCAATAAATTTCTTGATTTCAAATTATATTTTGAAACATGATATTCATTGGGTTCCTATCTTTTGAATATATTTCAAAAATAATACATTCATTACAATACTTACATCAATCACAAATTTTTGAAGATGTTTCAAGGATCCTTGGATCTATTAAGAATTTATAAAGCCAATTAAAATTGTATAGAAACTTTTTGTTTTAACCTTCTAGTACTTAGAGTAATGTAAATCCTATGTTGTTAAAGAGTTGAGTATAGTAAATTAAGGTAGAAATATGCAATAAATACAACCATTGAGCTATAAAATAATTGACCTAGTTTGACCTTTTTAAAAATAGTAATAAATAATGTAATGAGAACTTAGCTAGAAAATGATTGAAAAGGGAGATATGGAGGCTACAAATTGAGGTAGACGCTGGTCTAAGTGTCACAAATAGGATCTAGATGTCAAAACCCCTCTTAGATAGTAATTACCTAATTTAATATTAGTTCTATATGGTGTTAGTGTCCTATGTGTAAAGATATTCCAATCTTCTAAGTGCACCTATGTCAGGGTCTATCAAACTTGTTCCTATGTGCATGTGTTTTTTATCTCTATAGATAACCTATTTTGACTAATTTTATATGTAAACCCTAATCCTCCATGTTTCTAGGGAATTAATTTTATACAAGTAGTAAAGTGTGTTGTTATTGGAGTAAGATGGACATCCTCAACACCCCACTATGATGAGATTTACTTATATACCAATACTTTGAAAAGGGATCAAGATCAATGTAAGTTTTCCCCACCTAAGTACTAGTGCAAGTGTAAGTGAAGCTAGTATGATTGTTGACTTGAGTGTTTTGAATGTGATTGAGATTGGAAACATAAGTAATATAAGCTTAGGAATGTTTTAGATGGTTATATGCAAAAGTAGGGTAGAATAGGGATTGATAGCCTTGATTTTGTAAAACTTATTCTAAGTTTGTATGTGTAATTTGTATCTAATTTTTAGAGGTCTAAAATTTATGTATGTATTATTTTAGTGTGTGTGTGTATGTTAAAATAGGTCTATGTTGACCCTAGGTGGTCTTAGATTTTAAAATATATTTATTGGTAGAAAAAGGAGGGAAATTAAAATATTGCCAAAATTGGGATAATAGCACCATGTGGCACTATTGTCCCTATTATGGAACTAGTGTCTAGGTGGTATAACTTGAGGAACAAAGGAATAAGATGTCAAAATGAGGGTCGAGGACTACTTTAAAGATGTTTTTGGCATGCATAAAGGTTGGATAAGTGTGAAAATAGGCCCTAAGATAGGTTTAGCACTTAGCTAAGGATGGATGGTCTCAATTAGCACTTTTAACACTCAAGTGTCATTTTTAGGTCATTACATTTTATCCCCTTCATTCTAGAAATATAGTAAAGTGAAATGACTAAGATAAAGGAAAAAAAGAATTGTACCTGAACATACATAAGAGGTGAATCCCATGAATCTATATCTGAGTATGTGAAGCATGATCCATTGCATGTCTTGCAATTGAAATGTGCATAAATCAATCCTTACTTAAGAGATGACAAAATCAAGGACAAAACTGAGTAAAGAGATAAAATTATGTAAATAGATAAAACTACATAAATATAAAAGAGAGTAAAGGAATGAATACACCTCACTAGGTACATGAACTAATACATAAACCTAGTGACAACCTATGTGTGTGCATGTATATAGTGATCAATCAGTGAATATCTTATATTGATTAAATGGCTTGTTGAATCCCTATGGGTGGGTGGCTCAAGAATTGAATCTAATTTTGACTCTATCATTACCCAACTCTACTTGGTGGATCATGACCTATAAATATCTTGGATTGGATTTATGGTATGTCTAACCCTCTCATGTAGGTGTCTCAAGATCTCAAGTAGATTATGGCTCCATCATTACCTACCTATGTGTAGTAGATGCATTTAAAACTAAAACTATGTTATGTAGCAATAAATGTGTAATTGGATATGTGTAACTAGAGATGTCAGATTTGTGGCCACTCAAGTATATTAGGTGGATCTAGGTCACTTGATAATTCTACCATTATAGATGGATTAAGGGATGAATCTAGTGTGTAACTTATAACATGGTGTCTGACGTGTACAACATAGAGAATGACATGGAATTTATCATTCCATCTCATCAATTTATTTATAAGTGAGAATACAAAAATAATGTGTCACATGTAGAGTGGATTACAATAAATAATTAGTCAATCATTAGTCCAAGAAATCAAATAAAAATGCCTAAAGATCTAAACACATCAAGCCAAACTATTCATGTGGGGGTTTATTAATGATAATGAAGAATAAAATGAAAGAAATCACTACTAGTTACCTTCCCAAATTGATTCCATAACCCAATAACGGCTCCAAATGTGTTCTCCCCTTGACCAAGCATCATTGTCTTCATCAGCAATGGTGGTAAACTCCTTTAATATCTCAAGAACACTCCACAAAACCTAGGCTCATGATATTGAAATTATCTAATTGCCTATCCAATAAAGCTAATCTAAATATGAATAATGCAATAATCAAAACACAAATGAGTTGTGAAGAGATTTTAGCATTATAAAATTACAATACTTGATATTAAAAATGATATTCATGGCCTATCTATTTATAGATTTTTGAGATTGATCAGAATGAATTGTGACCATCCATCTTGAGATCAAGATGCGTGGTTAAGAATCCATTCAATTTTGGAGGCTAAAATCAATAAATTCCCTCATAATGATTTGGGAAGAATGGGAATTAATGAGGCATGTAAGGTATTAATGAGGCATGGGAGACCCATAATCCTAATATTTTATGCATTAATGGATTATAAATGCCACATCATAGATGATGTCACTAGGTGATGTAGATATTTAAAATCAATTCCCAATATTGAAATAATCAACAACCTCCATGGAAAATCCACTTAAGCTCTTGATTTGACTTAATTATCCTTAAACAAGATTAATCAATATTTGTGTATATCTTTAGAAATTGGCCCTTAATTAATCAAAATGGTCAAAAATTCATAATATTGGGTCATAATTTGACTCGAGAAGAATTGAAAGGCAATGTTAGATGTGTTGGAACCATATTCCCAGTTAGGATGTTTCTAAAACAAAATAACAAAGGTGCATGATGTGTAATGACAAATTAGAAGAAAAGAGTGATCCAGAGCATAAAATGGCAAAATCATCATTTTTACTCAAAATGATTTGACCAAAGTTAGGTATCTCATAAAATGAATTGCTCTATTTGGGGATATATTAGCCTAAATTGGTACTTGTATATGATAAGTATGAACCATTTAGCGTATTTTATGGATTTTGGCCTAAAATGTGCATTAGAGTGCAATTTGAGTACGATTGAAAATTTTAAAATAAATGGTGTTAGGAATTAGATGTCTATATTTTCCCCCTATTTGAGGAGGCGTAGTGAGACATTCAGATGAAGTAACATCTTTTCAAAAAAAAAGTTATCAAGAAGAAAATAGAAATGACCCATGATGCCCCCTCAAGAGGACATGCTAGGATGAAAGAGAAGGATGAACTCTCAAAAAGAGAGGGACAATGAGAGATTAACCCATGGAATATATTACATCCAAATGATCTAATTCTTTCACATGTGGTTACCATCAATGACCAAAATATAATTAGAGTCATAATGGGCCCTAAGATAGGGGGAATAGGAAGTATTAAATCCAAACATATAAGGGACACACTTTGAATGTACCCAATTTGAGAGTGTAAGATGTGTGCTTATGGTATTGATCAATTTCGAGACAAGTTGCACACTAAAACATTGCCATCATGGGCAAAAATGTGGAGAGCTTGGAATTAGAGGAAAATGAGAATGTGGTCTCCATAAAGATGATAATAAGAAGTGCCTCAGTAGATCATATTTGATCATGATAAGAAAGTTTTTCCCTAGTAGGGATAATTTTGATCGTTGATAAATAATAAATAATGGTTTGCCCCTATAGGGATGATTTGATTTGAATGTTTTTCAAATGTTGTACCCCATCATGGGAAAATTGGTAAGCAAAATAGATCAAGGAAATAACCTATTATATAGAATAAAATGAGTGGGCTTAAACATAGATGTGATGGTGTAATGGCTTAGAAATCCATAAAAAATCAAGCATACAAGAATGCACAAAGTGATGAAAGAGATCAAAATAATAATAAAGATGGCTGACCTGACCTCAATATAAATTGAGCACTATCTACATAGTCTAGTAATACTTCAATTTGATGTATTTCTCCCAGAAAGGGAAGAGAATGAAATGAAGGATGATGAAAACTAATGAAGAATTGATTAGACCCACAATGTATATGAAGAGATGCATGTCTAAGCATAGATCCAAGTGATAAAATCCATGGTACCTAGATGCCTATTTTCATATCGTGAGCCTAGATTATGCAAAGTATTCTTGAGAACTATTCATTAGAGCGATGTTGACATGAAGACTTTGAAACTTGAGCACAAAGTGCTTGCTATAGAAAAATAAATTAGGCATCATAATTATTAATAACTTAGAATGACATAATATTCCAATTGCATTGAGTCAATTCAAATGTGAATACTTATAACTAAAGATAATGGTAAAAATGACCAATACCAGAGTTACAATTATTTACATTTAAATAAAAAAGCAAAGACAAAGAAAAAAGATAAACATAAATGAACCTATCTTAAAATCAAGATATAAACAATCAAGACTGAAGTAGGATAAAAAATGTTTAAAAATGGAAAGCAAGAATGTCGTAATGACATAGGATCAAGATATAAATAATCAGGATCTATATGGACCATTAAGACACTCTTGAACACAATAGAAAAAAGTAAAAAAAAAAAAAAGGGGAAAACAAGACACTAACAATAATTAAATAAATAAAATGGTCTGAGAACAACTTAATAACATAGGATCAAGATATAAATAATCAAGATCCATGTGAATCATTAAGATGTTCTAAGACATAAAAGAGATAAGCAAAAACATACAGGGAAACACAAGACCAAAATGAGACAAGAAGTAATAAAAAGAGAAAAGGAGAAGAAATAAAATGAGAGGTGTGAAAACACAACAAAACACCAAGAAAACTCAAATAAACACACACAAACAAAATCTAAGCTAGTATGCTTTAAAGAAAATTATTCATGCACATGTAGTAGAGGCATTACTGTCCACCACAATGTAATAAAGAATAAGGACATAAGATTTATTCCTTAATTAAATAAGAACAATGATAGAATAAATGGAGGAAGAGAATAAAATGAAGGGGTTGGCTGAGCTTACTCCAGATGTACAAGATAAGTGGACATTGCCTACATAGTTCTATGGATACATGTTCCAACGTGAACTTCAATCCAAATGTAGTTCTCCCAAGAAGTGGGATAGAATACATGATGATGACCAAAAATATATGATTAATATTGTAGAAGAAAAGGGAAGACTTGATAAATGAGATCAGTCTTATAAAACAACAAGGTGGTGGGAGGAGAGAAAATGATCTTACAAAATAGCAAGTGCATGGATGTAATGTGCTTTCAAAATGGTAATAACATGAGGATTAGAATGTATAAAAGTGTAAGATAATGTTTTTGTTCTTTTATAGATCAGTTATCTAATATTTTTGCTATTTTTACAAAGTATTTCCAATGTTTTTGGTTTTTTTTGGATAAAATATGCACAAGGTAGGACTATCTAATCAAGGAGATGCTCATCTAATAGTAAAATTTCTAATAAAATAGCTAATTTGGATGCAACAGCCCATGCTCACAAATTGGTGAGAGTGAGGATCCTAAAAAGATAGCAATAATGCTCACTAAAGAGTAGTAAATGCAATATAAAATAGTGTGTAGTGTGAAATCAATCTGAAGAACCATGTGTAAAGTAGATCCTAAGCTGAGAAGATGTTCTTGTTCACTTATCTGTAGAATAAGTTGTAAAATACTATTCTAGATAAACTAGTTTGTAGAACTGGCATTGAAGGTGTCCATAATGTTGATGAGACATAATCAGGATCATAAGTGGTCAAGGGATGAAATTGTTTAGGGTACAACAAGCCCAAGACATAACAAAGAATATGGTTCTAAAAGAGAATAGTTTAAATAATATGGTCCAAAAGAGGATGGTCTAGTATAGGATAAAAGGTGTTTAGAGTACCAGTGGTCCAAAAGCTTTCACTATCGAAAGTCATGAAAGTAATAGGGTTTATGCAAGGTCGGTCCAAAATAGTATAAAATGATAGGAAAAAATACTTTGGCATAAGTTTCCCTCAAGTAAGGGGTCTCATAGACGATGGTTCAAAGTTTTTCATACGTAGAATCTCTTAAGGTGCATGATATTCATGGGATCTAAAAGTTCTTCAATAGTGGGTTTAGCTAGTTGATATGCCCCGGATCCATAGTTTATCATGATAACAAATGGTCCCAAAAAATTATGTTGAAACTTACCTTTTTTTTGTATTTAGTATTTGTGTTCTTTTATTTCTCTTTTAGGACCAAATCACCAATCTCAAACTCCAAAGGGAGAATGTACTTATTTTAGGTTCTCCATAATCTATTTTGATATGCCTGTAAGTTTTTTAGGGAATATAAATGTTTTCCATAAAGAAGTTATAGTTCTTTTAACCTTGATACTCTATAGTCCTCATCATCTTCAATATGCTCTAGTGATACTTGCAAGGATGGTAGCTCGATCTCAATCGAGATAATACCTTCTATGCCATAGACAAGGGAGTATGAAGTGGATCCTATTAGGGTATGATGACTAGTTCTATAAGCCTAGAGGGTAGGAAAGATTTGCAAGTGCCAATTATAGCTAGCATCATTGAAAATATTCTTTAATATGGATATAATGGTTTTGTTTGATACCTCAGCTTGTATGTTGCATTGTGGGTTATATGGAGTTGATTTCTTATTCTTGATCTTGAATTTTTCATGAAGATATTTGACATCTTGGTTTATAAATGATCCACCATTATTGGATATAATACAAGAGGGGATGTTATATTGATAGATGATATGGTAATGGATAAATTTGTAAATTTTCTTTTTGGTAACATAAGTGAGAAGAATGGCCTCAATCTACTTAGTAAAATACTCGATAGCAGTCATGATATGATTATGGTCATCTAAATATGTTGGGTTTATTTTCCTAATGAGATCAAGGCCCAATGTTGAGAATGGCCATGGTGTTATAATTGGTTGTATTGATAAAGAAGGTACATGCATCAAATTGCCATGTTGTTGATAAGGAGTGCCTTATTCACATAATTTCAAGCATCGATCTCCATTTTTGGCTAATAATAGCCTATTCTAAGGAGATTCTTTTCTAAGACTACACTATTAGTGTGGGCCCCACATATTCCTTCATGAACCTCCCTTAGCACTTGCTTGGATTTTCTCAAAGATAAACAATGAAGAAGCGATCCATAATAGCCTTTATGATAAAACATGTATCCTAAGAGGGTATAACATGATAAATGGTGATGGAAGAGTTTTTACTAGCTATTAGATAGGTCAGCTGGGAAAACATGATCATGGAAGTAACTATAAAAGTCTTGGAACTAGGGTAATTCAGGTGGGGGATTGGGACCAACAATGGCATATACCCTTTTTGAATATGATATAACATGCATAAGTTGAATAAGATTTTCAATCAGGAACTAATACTTTTTATCTCTACCATCAATCTGAATCATGGAACCAATTGTTACCATTGCATCGATCGATCTATTATTTACTCTTGAAACTTATTCAAGATGCAAAGATTTAAAATGACCTTTGAGATTATCAACAATTTGCTTTTAAGGAATAATATTGTTGTCTTTAGTTTGATACTGATCAATGGTTTGATTGATGATTAATTAGGAATCACCATAAACCTTGAAGCTTTAAATATCCCATTATATGGTAAGGTAAAGCCCTAAAATCAATACCTCATACTCAGCCATATTATTTGTACAATGAAATTGTATATGAAATGTTTTGGGAATCAAATCCCCCTAAGGTGTAATCAACAATATGCTAGCTCTAGATCTACAAGATGTAAAGGAGACATCAAAATATAGCTTCCATTGTTTAGATTCATATGATGTGTGTTCTATTACCATAATAGAATCATTTAAAAATTTGAATTTCAGAGGTTAATTATCTATTATAGGGGATTCTATAAGTTGATCAGTAATAACTTGCCCCTTAATTACTTTTTGATTTTGATACTCAATGTCAAACTCACTTAGGAACATAACCCATTTGGCCATACATCCTTTAAGATCTGATTTAGATAAGAGTAACTTGAGAAGGTCCACCTTGGTGATGACAATAGTTTTGTTTTTTATCCTATAATTTCATAATTTCTGAGTAACGAATACCATAGCCAAACATGCCTTCTCAATAGGCATATAATTATGATCATAAGCCACTAGAGTGTCACTTAAATAATATAATGCATGTTCTTTACCTTGATCATCATGTTGGTATAAAAGTTCCCCCAATGTATGCTCTATCATTTATATGTAAAGAAGCAATGGTCTTCCAAGTGTTGGCAGTCTCAAGACTAGTGGATTAGCCAAATATGTCTTGAGTTTTATGAATTTTATTTGACAATATTCATCTCATCAAAAATTTACCCCTTTCTTCAAAATGTGGGTAAATGGGTGGCATTTATCTACCAATTGAGAAATGAACCTACTTATAGATTGGATCTTTCCTTGTAGGCTTCATAATTATTTAAGATTATTTAGGGGAAGCATATCCACAATGGCCTTAACCTTAGTAGGTTTGACTTCAATTCCTCTTTGTGATATAATTAAACCTAATAATTTCCTTGATGTGACCTCGAAGACACATTTTGTAGGATTTAAATGAACTTTATATTCACAAAGCCTCACAAAGATTCTTCATAGAATGTTAAGATATCCATCTCTTGTTATTAATTTTTCTAGTATATCATCAACATAGTCCTCAACAATATCATGCCTCATGTCATGGAAGATGACATTCATGGCACCTTGATATGTGGCTCTAATGTTCTTTAATACCAATGGCATGACTTGATAATAGAATGTTCCCCATGAGTTTTGTGTTGATCTTCTTAGACTATCTTGATCTAATTGTATCCATAAAATATATCCATTAAGGATAACATCTTGTACCCAGTAGTTCAGTCAACAATCATGTCAATGTTAGGCAAAGGAAAATCATCTTTGGGGCACACTTATTTGATATCACAAAAATCAATACAAATACATATACCTAGGGTCTTTTTATTCACTAGGACTATGTTTTAGATCCATTCAAAGTAATCTAGTGGCCTAATAAAGTTTGTTCCTAAAAACTTTTCTAGTTTTAATTTAACCAATAGGGTAATGCATGGATGCATCTTCCTTAATTTCTACTTGACTAGTTTAGCATCAAGATGGACAACAAGATGATGCACAACCAAGTTTGGGTCTAAGCTTGGCATGTCATAATATGCCCATGCAAAGAGGTCAATATAATCCCTTAGGAGGGATATAATTTTTTCATGTTCTACTTCAATAAGGGAAGCTCTAAGATAAACAATTTTGGGATCTTTATAGGTTCCCAAGTTCACTTCTATCATTTTTTCCACAATGAGTGTGGATCCATCTTCTAGAATTGTAGGAAAGGTATGACCATGATCATCTTCTTTTGCCACATCTTTTTTCTATTCCTCCCAAAGTTTTGGATAGTGTGACAAATCAGAATCCACCATCTCAAGTAAAGGCCAAATAGTAAAAACCTTTAAAAACTCAAGAGCAAGACTCTCAAACATTTTTTGTTATTCTAAATAGATGCTTGTACTATATATAGAACTTGGGCTAGATGAACCTTCTACATCCTAAGGGGATGAACAAACTTTCCCTCCTAAGAGCACCTAAAACAAGTTTTCACTCAAAGGCTTATATTTTTCGTTACCTTTTCCCTAATCAATAAGTGCCTCAAAGAGGTTTTCACCTAAATATGGTGATGTTTGTTCTTTATTGTGACAAATAAAGTTTTCATGCTCTCCAAAGTAGGTAGAAGGGTCCAATGAAAAAATAAATCCTTGTTTATGATTGTTAATGGGCAATCCATCTCTTAGGCCCATGTATTCTGCAAGTGATTCTTCATTATAAAACTCATCGAGGCATATGACCAAATTTTTCTAGTCCCAATAAATTATTTTGGGATGGTAAAGGCATGGTGAACAATGAGGGTTTGCTTTAAGATGGGAAGTTCCAATGGTAAAAATATGATGTTTTGCTTCAGGAGGGAAAGCACCAATATAATGGGTTCTTGTTTTAAGATGGGAAGCTCCAATATTTAAGGTTAGCCATTTGAATCAAATAGGTTTTTGTCAAAAAGCTCATCAAAAATTCTATAATGGGGCATTGCATCACTACTAGGAGTCTCGTTACTAGTCACTTCAGAAGAGTCACTATCAAAAGTCATGAGGTCACCCTTGAAGAATTGGAACGTGATGTTAGATGTGTTAGAACTGTATTACCATTTAGGATTTTGCCAACACAAAATAACAAAGGTACATGATGTGCACTAATGAATGATAAGAAAAGAGTGATCCAAAGCATAAAAATGCAAAATCATCATTTTTATTCAAAATGATTTGATCAAAGTTAGGTATCTCATAAAATACGTTGCCCCATTTAGGGATACATTAGCCTAAGTCAACACTTGTATATGACAAGTTCAAAACCATTTAGTGTGTTTTATGTATTTTGGCCTAAAATGTACATTTGAGTGCAATTTGAGTAAGATTGATAATTTCAACACAAATGGTGTTAGGAATGGGGTGTATACATCACACACATGCCCCCAAATCTAATATCTAAGTATATGTATTTTGGACTGAGTTGTAATAATATGTATATGAGTATCTGAACTAAAAATGGGAATGATTATGCCATGCATGATGCCCCCAATCAGAGTAAACTAGTATGAATCTGAGCTAAACTAAGCCAAAATTGGTAAACTATAAGTGAACATGTGCAAACTAAGATTGTATCTATTGTACTTTTGTGGTCAATCTAGAATTTCTTGAAACTAAGGATACTAAACAATATCACCATATCTTGGATAGTAGTGCCATGTGGTGCTACTGTCTCAATTTGGGTGTTATTATCTAACTATTTTGATTTTTTACAACTATAATGAATCTCTATGTCACTATATCCCACTATGTTTTTTTTGGTCTATTTTTTATTTTTTGAGCCTATGTGTTGTAAATTATACTCTAAGTGCATTGTAATAGCCTAATATTTTTAAAAAACCTTTGTGAATACCCCCTCTTTTAAGGTTATTTTTTGAACCTATTAAATAACTATCCTCAAAATAAAAATCTATAAAAAATATGTGTTAGCTAAATCATATAAGATATCAATGTAATAAACCAATATAATGTGCATATATAACATCATAATGTAAGATAATTTGAGCATAAGTTTGTAGTGTGTGATGTATGTTAAGTCTAGCATTCACAAGGTTTTCAAGGTATATATAATAATGTATATGAACAAAAAATCCAATTAATAATTGAGTAGCTACCTAGAGGGATGGGGTGTGATGTCCATCGTGGCACCCAAGTAGGAAGGGGAGATGCATCATATCCCTCATATAATCTAAAACTAGAGTGTGTAACATGCAAGTGACAAGTGTCATGACCATGATTCATACAAGAAAATATACATACAACACACATGAGGCATGCAAAGTAGTCCAAGGGGCCACAATACAAGGGACATGGATACATGTCACTAAATATAATAAATCAAGACATATAATGACATGTTAAAATGTCTACATACACAAACAACAATCAAGTTATCTTAGATCCACATGGAAGGAAATGTTAAAATGTTTTCATACATAATCATGAAGGCATGCACAAGGACATGACACATGTCCAAAGTATAAATATAGTGAAAAAAGTGGAGTAGATCCATAGAGAAATGGAATATTCAAATTCTTTTGAATATAAGAAGCATAAATACATGATCAAGGATAAACTAGTAAATCTATAAATGAAAATATACATGAACATGCGGTATAAATCTGTATAAGAGATAAGATGTACATAAGTTGAGTATAAAATAGTAATAGTCAGCAAAAAATTTGAGTAGGTGTATCATGATCAATATCAAGATATAAAAACACTAAATCTATGATTTAGACTTTAGAAATATATAACTTGGTAATAAAAACTATTTATAGGGTTCCCCCAAATAGGTGAATGTGTCCAATGAAAAACCCATGTATCTATGTGTATGCCTCTAGTGGATAGATAGTAGAAAATTTGGATCAATGTAGTGGACCTAAGTCCTATAGTAATCTAAAATCCCTTGACAATAATAAGTGAAACATGTATATATGATAAAAATGACTATATTAAGATAGTTATCATATGTAATATTTGGAAAATAGAAGAGGTGTAAATATGGCAATGCATACAATCTATAATTTATATTTTTTGAGTAAGTATTTGAATGATTTTATGTTTTTAAATATTATATTTTTTTGTATTTTTTGGATATAAATTATGTTCAAGCAATATGAAAATGAAATTATATATAAGGAGCAATAAAGGAGGAAATTATGTACAAGAAGGGAAGAACATACTAACTGATGAGTCTCATGGGAGACTTACCATCAATGTGGACATGTCAAAAATAGGAATGGTAATCTCTTATGCAGTGTGATTTCTATGTTGTATTTGAATGGTTTTGTAGTTTGAATCTAATTAATGCTCATTATCTATATCATAATAATCATAATAACCTGGAATAGTAGTGTTGACTTCTATTATATCTGGATGAGCATAGGGAATTGCCTCATACTATGGAGTTGACCTTTCTAAATTGTGCTTTGTGATATTAATTATGATTTTTTCCTTTGAAATTGTGCTTATTTTAGGCATATGGTGCTTTGGAGGCTCTTTTTCTATAAAACCTCTCTTTAGAATGTTTTTTGGCTTAGCTTAATTTTGAATTTGTAACTTAATTTCTTGATCTTTATGTAACATTTACTATGTATCTAGATATTTTTCCTTAATAATCTATATTTATGAATGATTTTCCTTAAGATGTTTAATAAATCCCAAACCTTGTTAACCAACATTATCAAATGCTAGAATAGTAGTGATGCCTTGGGCCTGCTTTCCCAAACCTTGACTATGACAATAAAACTATTGTATATATTTTTTCCCAAACCCATACTACTTTGAAAGCTAAGCCTTATTTTTTAGAGGTATATTTTCATCTTTTACTTATTTTACCTATACTTATTGTACATATTTTTCCTCTAATTATGCTTTGTGGACCTTTTGTTGTCCTGAGTTATGCTTTAGTAACCACTTTTGTATTGTTTTTGTATTTGACCCTTTTTGAATTTGTATATGTGCCATTTTATGTTATTTGGATGATGTGTTAATATTTGAGTCATTTTTATCCATCATATTTTGTATTTTCCTTTTTAATTATATACATGAATTGGTATGGTGCATATGCACAATAATATTTGTATCTCTTCACTAGTGTAGAGGATGTAGGTTGATCAAATTACCTTTAATAATTTCCATTAGTGCCTCACTTGAACTCTTATTGGACCCCTATAATCTTTTTGAATCACTTATAATTGATGTATTGTGTTTCACTTTATGATTTGTTTATGAAAGAGTGTTAGGCACCACTTTTCTAGGTGTAGATGCATATACATGATAAACACTACCATATCATGAAGACTTTGTACATGTAATGTGATTTGCCAATAATGTGACCTTTTCACTTAATAATTGATTTTGATTATGTAATTATGATATTATCTTACTCATATTGGTAATTTTATCCCTTGAAGTCTCACAAGTTCAAACCCTAGTTCCTTTTGATTGAACTTGTAGGCACACACCCTATAGGGGAGATGTGTAGATAGGCTAAGAATGCTCATTACTAATAATAATATAGGTTTATTCATCTTATTTAGGAGTTATATCATGGACCTATTTAGAGTGAAAGTATCTACCACCCTCATGGATATGAGGAGGAGAAGGAGATTCTTTCATGTGCATAATATATGACATTGAAACTTGAAACATTGTTAGCTTATGTATTAAATCCTCTATGTGTGTAAGGGTTTTTTTGTTAATATAATTTAACATAAGATAAATATAACTTGATATGAAATATGACATATATTTTAACTGATTTAAAGCATCATGTACATATGTGTTTATGTTATCTTTCAATTCATTCCAAATGAAAGGAAACAAGCAAGCAAAGGAAACTAGAAAACGTTGTTGGAGGTACAATCACTAGGGGTGAATCAGTGATGAAAGATATTTCAAACATAAATTTTAGTCCTTTAAAACTCTTAATCAATGACCATAAGCATTCATAAATTATACAAGATGTTCATAATAATGAATAAGAAATATGATGCAATATCATACACATAACACAAGATCTACGTGGGAAACCCTCTTGGGAAATAAAACCCACTCTCAAGCCTAAAAACACATGGATTACTTATCCTATAAGATGATTAAAAACATGAGACCTTTTAGTGAATCATCCACTTCACAAGGTTCACCCATCCTAAGTATTAACAAGCACCCACTTGTTCTAGATATTGAGCACCTACACAACACCTTATGAAATCAACAACTCTATAACTCTAATTACAATTCAATCTAATTGGAAAAATAAAGTATAACACTTCTCTTTCAACTCACCACACATACTCAAACTTTCTCATGTAATCAATGTATCCAAACACCCCTTTTTTATCACTCTAGGATTCTTTGCTCATCCTCAATCTACTTTGTACTTTAGTCCATCCACTAAACACACTCATTCTGATCTCTTTCCTTCACCTCTATCTTCTACTTTCTCAACACTTCTACATTCAATTCTAGAAACCATTGCCTTAGCCTTCACCTTTTATAGAGTCTTCATGAATATCAACATCTAGGTCAACCATAATACTTGCCTTAACCCTTAAGACATATATCATTATAATGCATATCTCAAATTCATTATCATAGGTTGGCCATAACATCTATGGGTCATACTTAAGTAGCTACACCTTTCAATTATGCCTTAGTAGCCCTTATAGGTCTCATGGAGACCTATTCGTCCATTTATCACTTCATCAAGCAAAACAAGAACACAAGATCACTCTCAAATACATGGGTCTACTCCATATGAACTCTATGACATCTTTAAATTAAAACTCGCACCAAAACACTCTTCTACTAAAGCACAAATTACTTAAACATAATTTTTTACATACAACCACCATGAACAAACATATATTAAACTTTGGAGCTCCATATCTATACATTTACAAACATTTAGACCTTATACTTAGATTCTATGGATGTGCCTTGAATTCTTATTCAACTTTTATTTTTACACTAATATCAAATTCTACATATATCAAAATTTATAGCTCAAAAACCCATCACTAGTTTTCTTTCACAAATTTAAATATTCAAATTCTAATAGTCATTATGCAAATGTTAAACATCAAAAACTTTGACCTCATCTCATGTTCCCTAGAAAATTTGAACAAATGTGTTCCATCTATTTCTTTAGGATTATCTTGGTCTTTAACCTGTAATCGCTCATCGTTGATCTTAGATATGTGCTTATGTAATCATGCCACTTGGTAGTTCTGCATGCCCTATAACATTCACTCAATGCACTTGTGCCATTTGGTATGTATGCATGAAATCTTGACTATTTGAATTAATGTGCATCATTTATCTCTAACTACATGATCATATGCTCAACATTGATCTCTATCTATATGAACACTCATATGTTGTTGATCTTATGTCACCTTAACAAGATTGAAACACATGTCACTATCATGTGCCTTCTAAGCATCCTTGGACATATTGATTTCATGTGTGCCATTAGATCATTACTGATAAGATCACATGCTCTATTAGATCCTTATCTAATCAAATAAATTTCTTGTTGTTAGATCTTTGATCCAATGTAATGCTCACCATAGATCTTCAATATCACAAATTTGGCCAAGTATGGGAACTTTAGTAAATTTTGTCTAAGAAGCCAACTTTACACTTTAATAAATTTTTATACACTTCATGTCCACACATAAAATTAAACCATATGATCTACTCACATAGGGGAATCTATCCATGTATCAAAATGCTCTTGAAACCTTAACACATGTGATATATGATGTCATCAATATTCTCACTTAGCTTTAACTTTTAAGATGACTACTTGAGCTTAGACCATCATATAACTATTCTAACTTCCATAAGCACTCATAACACTTCATAGGGTCTTTGAAACATATTCATATCATCCATCAATTGCCTTACTAAGTCAAACACTCTCCAAACCACCAATCTGATCATTTTGTCATTAATACACTATGAATCATGATCTCTTTGACATCAATGACAACATAACATCAATTACCTCACTCAAAAATATCCCCCTTTGTCATTAATGGAAAAGCACCCTTAGAATGACTTTATTTGAACAATGACTTCATTTTGATCTTTCTCCCCCTTTGACATTAATGACAAAGGGTCTCTTCTTCAACATGCCAATAATCATTCCTCAACATCATGTATGCATTCAAATAATATTTAATATTCTCAAGATACTTACATACTTTCAATCATATGAATCAATTTTTCCCCTTTGACATGCACCAATCTAAACTTCAACTTCTTTGATCCTTGGACATGACAAACTACTCATATAGCTTAGAAATCTCACCCTAACATTATGACCCATGTCATGTCATCTATTCTAAACCCATAATTATATACAAACATCTCACACATGCTCCCCCTTAGTCAATGCATACCTTGCATATTATCAAATTGAAAAGAATATGCCTTTGTATTGATTGGAATTTTGATCATTACCTAGAGCACACATACTTGCTTCCACACTTGAAAGATGTCTCCTGAGAATCATAGCTAAAGACACCCACTCATCATAGAGGGACTAAAGATCCAAAAACTTAAAAGGCTCCCATATCTACATGCTCTTAATTGACTTGCAATCCTTCCTCATCTTCAGATTGACTTTGAATGAGTTCTCAACCTTATTATTTTCTTTTATCTCAAGATCCTACTTGATTTCCTTGTCCATTTGGGTACATAAGGCTTGTTATTTAATACTTGAATGTGTTCCCTATTTTTTCATGGAAAATAATCTATTTTGAGCCTATTTTTCATTTACCTACTTAGGCCTCCATTCATTATGACTCCTCTTCATAATAGGATTGATAATTTTGAAGTAGAATATTGATCATTCTTGCAGAACCTTGTTATGTGACCACTCTCATGACATTTGAAAAAAATTAGGTTTCTTAGATTATACATACCTTGTGATCTTTAAGTTTCATGATTATGTACCTAATCATTTGGTCCCTTGATGAAGATATTACAAAACTTAGCAATATGACCAAATCCTTGACACTTGTATCAAAAGATGTCATTCTTTCTTTGTGAACCTGTTGACTATCTTGAGTGATTATGTTCTTCTTGTTTACAATTGTCTTTCTCATAATTCCATCAAAACTCATTCTTTGAGGATCTTTTACAATCTTTTGACCTATGACCAAACTGATTCCAAGAGTAATAATAACCATTGAAATTTTCATAACTCATAGCATTTGGTTGTCTGATCTAATTTGTCTTCATTATTTTAATACCTTCATTCCTTGATTGATAATTGATATTTAAATACTTTATCTTATATTGAGTTACATGTTTTTGTTCTTATTTGTATCCAAGACTAGATCTATCATTAGCATGCTTTTGACTACTCAGAATATTTTCAAGATCATTTGAGCTCTTTTCATACTTCACAAATGACTTTACCTTATAATATGTCTTGTCTAACTCAGCTCTTAATGACTCAAATTCAATCACATAAATTAAGCAAATTTTAGGCTTGTATACATAGTTTCTAATTGACTATTTATATTATTGATAGTATATTCATGTTCTCTAGTTTCATCATTCATTATTGCTTCAAACACATTGAATTATTCTTCATAGTCCTTGATTTGTCACATCATCTCTTTCTTCTTTTTCTTGTCAATATTTAGATCTTCAAGAGAATTCATCAATTCATCCTTATTATATAAATCATCAGCTATATCTTTACTCATAGCTTGATTTAGCTTCATCTGCAAAGACTTGATCTCTGATTGATACATGATACACTCTTCATCCTTACTCTTTACTTATTCATCAAGAGTAAAAACTTGAGTTTCAAGTTGTTGTGTAATCTCATCATGCTCCTTGACTTCATTACTCATCCTTCCTTTAAAAAGTCCATTTTTTTCTTATAGGATTTTATCAAGGAATCTTATTTTCTATTCATTATTTATAGTAACTTCATTTCTTCTATAGTATATAGATATTTATCTTCAAGATTGACTTTCTCATCTTCTTCCTCTGAGCTATCTCTACCAAATAAATATCTACTTAAAGAACATTCACCTTCATCATCACTAAACACCATGAACAATGTCTCCATGTCCTCATTTTGAAAAAATCATCACTATCAGATATGTTTACTTATTTTTCTATAGATGAGTTACTATCTTCTTCATGGTAAAGGCTCTTACTACATTTATACAATTCCTTCTTTCCATTTTTATTATTTAAAAACTTTTTTTTACTTCCTAGGACCCTCAAATTTCTTGTGTTCATCCTCATGAGATTCCTTCATATTTCTAGATATTTTGTTGTAAAATGACCAACTTTACCACATGAAAAAAAATTAAAAAGAAGTTTTCCTTCATACTTACCTAATCCTACATTTAATATTCTTGCAATCATGGCTTCAAGTTGATCTTCATTAAGATCAAAATATTCAAGACTTCACTTTTTCTCCTTAGCTTCCTTTATCACCTTAAAGGATACTTCATTCTTAGGAGGTCTATCCTCATCAACTCTCATCTCATAGGTAGTAAGGATGCCATGTAATTCATCCATCTTCAACTGAGTGAGATCATGAATTTATTATACAACAAAAAAAATTGAATCAAATTTGAGTGTAGGAGACATCAATACCTTTTGTACTACAGTAGCTTAATTAATCACCTTTCCAAGATCTCTGATCATGTTTACTACCTAATCAACCCTTAGAAGATAGGATGCCATAGTATCTTCTTTTTTCATTTTGATACCTTCAAATTGCCTTCAATAGGTCTATAACTAAGCTAGTTTTACCTTTGAGTCTCCTTCATTGATAGTCTATAATTTGACCCAAATTTCCTTGAAAGACTTGCAATGGATCACTTTAGTGAACTCAGCCTCGAATAGACTAAAAATGATAGAATTCATAGCTTTAAAATTATTCTCACTTAATTTTTTGTCAATAACACTAGTTGGAGTAGTAGTTGGTGTAGTATAAGCATCCATGATAAATTGCCAAATATCAAACCCTAAAGACATGATGTATGTCCTTATCCTTGTACTCTAGAAAGCATAATTTGACCCATTAAATAATGGTGCTTACTTTGTAGAGAAACCATGTATCTGTTGACTTGCCATATTATACCTCAGATCACCTTTAATTGGTTAAAATCACATGAAGGCCCTTATCTGATACCAATTGTTGGATGTAAAATCACTAAGAGGTGGGGGAGGTGAAATAGTGATGTAAGATATTTCAAACTTCAATTTTTATCCTTTCAAACTCATAATCATTAAACACAAGCATTCATAAAGTATACAATATGTTCATAAAAATGAATAAGAAATATGATGTAAGATCACACACATGACACAATATCTATGTGGGAAACCCTTTTGGTAAATAAAACCCACTCTTAAGCCTAAAAACACATGGATTACTTATCCTATAAGATGATCACAAACAAGATACCTTTTAGTGAAGCACCCACTTCACAAGGAGAACCTACCTTTAAGTATGAACAAGCACCCACTTGTTTTAGATGTTGAGTACCCACATAATAACTTATGAAATCAACAACTCCAGAACTCTAATTAAAATTCAATCTGATTAGAGAAACAAAGTATAAAACCTCTATTTTAACTCATCACACACTCAAACTTGCTCATGAAAGTAATGCATCCAAACACCCCTTTTAGATCACTCTAGGCTTCTTTTTTCATCCTTAATCTACTTTATACTTTAGTCCATCCATTGAACACACTTGCTCTGATCTCTTTTCTTTGCCTCTATCTTCTACTCTCTTAACACTTCCACATTCAAGTCTATAAACCACTACCTTAGCCTTCACTTTTTATATAGTCTTCATGAATATTAACATCTAGGTTAGTCATAATATTTGACATAACCCTTAAGATATCTATAATTATAATACATAACTCAAATTCATTGTCACGGGTAGCACATAACATCTATGGATCACACTTAAGCAGCTACACCTTTCAATTAGTCCTTAGTAGCCTTTATAGGTCTTGTGGACACCTATTCATTTATTTAGCACTTCATCAAGCAAAACAAGAACACAAGATCAATTTAAAATGCATGGGTCTACTTCATATGACCTCTAATAAATATTCAAATGAAAAATCCCACCAAAACACTCTTCTAAAAAATCACAAAGTACTTAAACATAATTTTATACATACAACCACCATGAATGAACATATAGTTAACTTTGGAGATCCATATCTACACTTTTACAAACATTCAAACCTTATAAATAGATTCTATAGATGTGACTTTAAGTCCTCTTCAAATTTTATTTTTACACCAATATCCAATTATACATATATCAAAAGTTATATCTCAAAAACCCATCACTAGTTTTCCTTCACAAATTTGAATATTCAAATTCTAATGGTCATTGTGAAAATGTTAAACATCAAACACTTTGGCCTTATCTTGTGCTCCCTAGAAAATTTTAATAAATTCACTCCATTGATATCCTTTGGATTAGCCTAGTATTTAACCTACAATCCCTCACCATTGATCTTAGATCTGTGTTTTTATGATTGTACCACTTGGCAGCTTTGTTTGCCTTTTGTGCACCCTGTACCATTCAATCAATACACTTGCACCACTTAGTATTTATATATTAAATCTTGACTTTTTAAATTAATTTATACCATTTATCTCTATTTATATGAACACTCATGTGCCATTGATATTCTATCAACTTAACGATATTGAGACACATGTCATTAGTGCATGTTTTATGAGCATCCTTTGACATATTCACTTCACATGCATTGTTGGATCACTAATAACAACATCATGTACTCTATTTGATCCTTATCTAGTTAGATAAATTTCTTGTCATTATATCTTTGATTTGATTCAACACTCACCATATATCTTCAATGTCACAAATTTGGCTAAGTATGGGAACTTAGTAAATTATATCTAAGAAGCCAACATTTCACCTTAATAACTTTTGCTACACTTCATATCTAGACCTAAAATTTAAACCATATGATTTCTTTACATAGTGTAAATCCATACATGTATCAAATTTCTCCTAAAACCTTCACATGTGTGAAATATGATGTCATCAATCTACTCACTTAGCTTTATCTATCAAGATGACTACTTGAGTTTAGACCATCATATGACTATTCTGATGAATTTCGTTCACTTCCATAAGTACTCTAAGAACTCACTACACCTCATAAGGTCTCTTCAACATTTCCATATCATAAATATCATCCATTAATTACCTCACTAAGTTAAACACTCTCCAAACCATCAATTTGATCAATTTGTCATTAAGGCACTATGAATCATGATCTCTTTGACATCAATGACAACCTAATATCAATGACCATGCTCAACAAAAATTTTATTAAAAAGTGATGAAATTCATATGTCATTATTGTCATGATTATATGAAATATAATTCATACAATACAAGGATTTTAAATTTGATTGTGGGTCTTATAATTATAGAAACATAAACCCTAGGGTTATCTAGGGTTAGGGTTTGAGTAGTATATAAATTCAAGCTCACCAAATATTTTAACCTTTTAGGAATTAAATCAAAGTAAATATTATGTTGTTAAATATATTTTATACCTCAAAATTTAACCCTATGAGATGGTGATTCAATCCCTCTCATCTTGAGCTATGCAATGGTATTGACTCTAGGTTGTGGGTGACCTCTAAGTGAGTCAAACATGTAGATTTTGGGCTAGATCCCAAAATACAACACCTATACTAATACTACGCCACTTGATTTGACATGGAAAATGTAAATAATAGTACTAATTTAACCTAACAACTTGGAGGTGATGCATCAAACATGAAATCCATAGCTTATTAAATATGCACTATGAAATATCAACTTATAATCTAATTATGCTACTCTAAATAGCCCCTACCACACTAGTATTTCAATATGAAAGGTTATATGATTGAAAGAGTAATAGAGTGATTAAATAAGATGTGATAATATAAAAACTAATGGTATATCAATTCTCTAAACAATAAAACAAAGTAGAACACTTCATATGACTTTTGAAAGGTAGAAAACTTGCATAAGGCATGAAACAAGAAAGATAAATGCAAAAGATATGACTATCACTAAACACTCATCAATACAACCTCATTAAAATCACTCTTTAAAAGATATAAATAAAACATCCATCTTTAATTCACTTTATTAGACAATTACAAGTCTCAATTTTGGTATGGATTCACCATAACTAATGTGTGGATCCTTTTCAAAGCCAAAAATGGCTTCTTAAATAGAATAATGTGAAGAGAGGGAGAGTGGGACATAATATAAAAGGGGTGACAAGTGTCAATAATGAGATAAATATTTAAAAATAAATAAAGATTTATGAAATAGTCTATTATGCATTCCATGCCATGTGTCGACCCCCTTAATATGTTTCATCCTTCCAAGTGGTGTAGGAGTTAAAACTTGGCTTGACACCTTGACTAACTCTTATAAAATGCCCTTATTTACATGAAAGGAGTGAAAAATGGACATTAAAATCATGAATTATCCTTTAAATTATCTAAAATAAATCATTGAACATATAAAATGCCTTAAGAAACTCCTCTAGCCTACCATTCCATCATTCAAGTGCATAGGTGTTTTATAACTCTCCATTTCTCACACCTAGTTTGATCCAAGTGGCCTAAAACTCAAGTTCATCTTCTTAATATCACATAAAATAGATGAATATTTTTCAAATATGTTATCAAGATTTAAACACACCATTTTTATTCTTAGACCAACTCCCAAGAACTCATTTTGTTCCTTAAGCCTTCACTAGTCTTAGTTTTCTTGTAGCCCTTGTTTCCTAAAAATATTCTTATGTAATATTTGTATGAATTATCTTGAAAAACTAAGGTAATATTCTAGGACCCTCTATGTCCTTATATCTCTATGTCAAATTTCATCTTCAGACTTTGAGTGGAAACTCATTTTTTTATGCCTTTCTCTCTCTTAAATTAGGCCTTCTTACTTTGGACTTTATTTTATTTCTCCAAACTTATACCACACATTTAAACTCACCTAAGATCATGTTATTAACTTTTCCTAGTCCATTACCAACCTCCATGTCAATTTTGGGGTCCTAAGACCCTGTGGAAGTATGTGAACCAAAAAATGGCCTTACAAATTGTCTCATTTTGAGCCTATTTGAGACTACTTTGAGAAATGGGCCTAGTTTGATCAACTCCAGAATATATATGCAATTTTTTTGAATTTAATGTCTATTAAAACAACCAAATTTCCTTATCCCGTGATTTGGAATCTCTTCCCTTCTAAAAACACCTATAAAACACCAAAAACATGTAAAAATAAGGTATATGTACCAATCTATATAAGTGATGTCAACATAAAATTACATGGGGGTAACCTTATTGGAGTCTTAAATAACATCCAATAATTTTTAGGATTAAACTAGGTCATTAGATGTGCTTTTTATCTCTTTTTCCAATGAGTGATCACTATCAAGATTTAAGAGAGGTTTTAGACTTGTTTGGGGTCTTAATGATTATTTATAAAGAATATGCCATTAAATAAACTAATTACACTTATAAAATATTATTTATAGACCCCTTAAACTATTATAAAATTCTCATAATCCCATGTAAAGTTTTGGAAATGGTATGAACATCTGAAGTTATTCTTTGAGTGGCCTGCTTAGCATTCTTGGGCTTAGAGAGGGCTCTCCTTTGAGTTCTGGGTCTTGAAACTCATTCCCACTATTTTTAGAGGATTATAAACCTATATAAAAAAATAATCCATGATTTAACATTATTTTTAATTCTTAATTACCCCTTTATATGTTCAAGGTACATTGGTCAAGGTATTGGGGTTTAAGGTCTATCTCTTTCTTACTATCCCTCAAGGGCACTTGGACTAAAAATAGAAATGATTTGCCAAATGTGAATGTATTGTACATATTATTTTAATTTTCATGACCTAAATTATCATTCGTGATCTTTTTTAAATCTTTTTTCATGCGTTGATTCAACAAAGCTCTCTTAGTCTCATGGATGCCCTTTGCCCAAGGAGTGGGTAGGGTCTGATACAAAATAGTGAATACTAAAACTATGAGTTTGACCTTGAAATTTCCATGAAAATCCTTTCCAACACATTAAAACCATCTATACCAAATTTCAAATCATGATCATGCCTTTATATTCCTCAACATAATAATTTTTGTCATGATAGGTAGGGTCTACTAGTGTGACTATGAGGTTTTAGGCTTAGACTAAGTTTTGATGTTTTTCCCCATATTTTCATTAGGTATATGGATTATATAGGATATCCATAGTATTTCATAAATTTTAAAACTTCCATTTCTCCTTATCATACCTATTCATAGTTATCATTCTCCAATCCAAGCAAAAACTCCCCTAAAAGAGCAAGCAAGCCCATTTAGAGTGTTGACTATGTGTAAAGAAGTGAAACCTAGTTTAATCAATCTTGTTTAGTTTCACTTTTGGTTTCAAAACTCATTTATGACATTTTTTTTTGTATTATATGGAACTTATAGTTTTTTATATGTTCGTTGTCTCCTTACTTAAGCCCAAGACTAGTTTATGCTTATGTATACCTGTAGATGCCCTTTAAGGTCACCTGAATGTGTTTGGTATTTCAGGACCTCATCTCCCACATCAAGCTCTATTAATGATCCATGAACCTATTTTTATTCTTATATTAGGCTCAAATTATCTTTTAAATCTCTATCTTCCTTATGATGGAAGTATGTTTGCTCCCTAAGCCACTTGTAAGTGCTTATTAGAGGATCTGACTGTGTTATGTGCTTTGAACCTCACTTTATCACTAGCCCTACTTTGATTTTGGATTTAATTTTAGTATTTAAAATAGGTTCAAACACTTCCTCATACATTTTATGTTAGATTCATTTAGTCTTATCACTATCCCCTCTCTTTAGTAGCTTGTAGGTGTTCTCTTAGGGGCTATTTGACTGTGTATTATTATTTTTTATCCCTCTTCCTTGTATCACTAACCCTTCAAAGGTTTATGAACATTGTTTTAATTTCCCATTTAGTTTCAAAAAATTCCTTCAAGGATATTTTTCATCTCTCTTTTAGGTTTGAACCAACCTATCATTGCCTTACATCCTTTAGGTGGCTTTTTAGGGTCAATACTACATTTTGTATGTTTGGGACCCTATCCTCACACCTCAGTAGTCTTCTAATGGTCTATTAACTAATATACAGTCCTTAATTAAGATCATATCATCTCACATAACTTTTCCATTCTCTTTTAGGTTTGAAACTATGTTGACCCTTCAAATAGACCTATAAGTGGTGCTCAAGGGCTATGACTATCATGTTTGGGTTTGATACCTTACTCTCACATCATCAAATTTTCAACACTCTTGAATCTACTTGATATCTCAAAATAAGTTACATAACCCTTCAATCATGTCTCAACACCTCTACTAACACTTCAAACCATTTATCCTTGCTCATTCTATATAGGTACTGTAGATGTTTTTTGATTATGTACTTAACCCCTTAATTCCCTTGACTATACTATTGGATTATATTCTCTTTGAGGGTTTATGTGAAATTGTTTCATCTACAATGAATAACTTAGAAGAGGTTTCACTACCTTAACTTGACCTTGTGTTTGAATTATGTTTGCCTTTGGTCCAAAATGTGGACCTATAGGCTTGAGGCCTGTAAGTCTCTACTTGACTGTCCTAGGGATACACAAAGCCACTCTTAAGTTTCTAAACATATTAAAAAATTTCAAACCCTTATATACTCTCATCATTATTTCAATGGCCTAGAGAGTCTCATGACAAGGCATTTCCATCTTAAATTTACCCTATAGATTTGTACGGACCTGTAGGTACCTATTAGACTGTGAATAGGGTATGTATGATTGTACCAATAATTTAGTCATTTTAAGTAATTTTTAAGATGGTAGTGAGGTTATTAAGGCCATATGAGAACATGAGGATACGTATCAAGCCTCCACCATATAACTGAGCATCTTTCATGCACTCTATGATCTATGCAACTACATTTTGAAGAGACAACTATGACCTCTCATTAAAAGTGTGTGTTTGGACTTATTTCTTCACTTTTATCATGATTCAATAGTGAAATATGATTTAAGAAGTTCACAACATGATGTGCCACTAGTTCTTGATCCAAAATTAATAATAAGACTCTATTAGACTTGTTCAAACACTGACAATGTCTCCCAAATAGCAAATACTTGAAGATATGCACAAGAAACACATTTTAGACAAGTAGGACATGAAAACCATGAAAATAATGGGTATCCTATGAAAAATTAATCATTAAATACCTCTAAGAAAGATCACCATGAAGAGGAAATAGGAACTTATAACAAGACTGTCTGAAATAGCTTGTATACCAAGACCTTCCCTCAAGTGAAATTACTTCATGGATATGATTCAACTAATCAAACCATCATTAAAATTAGATAAAATTTCTCTAAAAACCACCCTTAAAATAATTTCTCTCTATAGATATCTGAGCTGGAGAAACAAGTGCAAGAATAGACTCCTATTAGATGGGTAGGCCATAGTGACCTATTGTCACTCTTAGCGATTGTTCATAAAGAATAGGCCATCATTTTGCAAAACAATTCCACTAATTTTAATCTCATTATAACCCATAACAATGTATAAAATTTAATCTCCTAAATCTCTCTCTCTCATGGTCGTAACATCTACTTCAATTTTTCCTTTCTAAGCTTGTGAAGAAGGTGATGGAGGACAAAATATGTTTGGATTATCATTTTGACTTAAAACTTGGTAAAAATATTTAAAATTATGTTATGGATCCCAAAATACACTTCTAAACCATTTATAATTGACAATTGATTCTCTAAGGCCATACAAGTGCCCAAAAGTGTTTAAAAGTGTTATTTTTCCTATTTACGAGGTTGAAACTTCAATTTTGTCATTACCTAACTGAAACTAAACATTATATGACCTCTTTATGACACCAAGGTAATTTTTAATATTATTGAAACGTTTTCTTATTTAAGTGGTATGTCCCATTCCTCTATATGGGCCAAAAGGTGGTTAAATTGACATTTTTTGAATTTGAGAGTCAAAAAAAGGTTAGAGCATGATAGGATGACATTAATGACATTTAAATAAACTTTTTTTAATTAATTTGAACTATATTAAACATTTAACCAAGTCTTACATAACAATATCTTGTAATTGACCTCTTGGACTAGATAAGTGTTCATCAGACTAGAACTTGGACAAGGCTAAGGAAGGGTAAACATGACCCTATGGGACTCTTTAGGATAATTTTAGACCATTAAAAAACCATATGACCACCCTATAAAAGTTTAAATTTAGATGGGTTAACCTATTTTGACTTGGGGTAAAAATTTGGTCAATAGAGATGAGTATAGTAAATTAGGGTAGAAATATATAATAAATATAGCCATTGATCTATAATAGAATTGACTTAATTTGACCTTTATAAAAATAGAAATAAATAATTTAAATGACAAATTATATATAAAATAATTGAAACTAGGAATTTTGAGGTTGAAAACCAAGATAGAGGTCGTTCTAAGTGTCACAAATAAGATCTAGGTGTCAAAAACCCTCTTTGACAATAGCACCCTAATTGGATAATAGTGCCATGTGGCACTAGTGTCCCTATTTTGGTGGTATTGTATTTTATGTATTGTTGGGAGATAATGAAACCGGAAGCACACAATTGATTACCAAACCAAGCAACTTAATATGCGGAAATTAACCAGATTCACCAAGTAACTAGAATTCAGAATAACACATGATATGAGAGACAATACCAAATTGTATTAACACTTTATACAGAAAAGAATACAATAAAGAAGATGCCACTTCTTCTCCACCACCTTACAGAGGTTTCCCACACCTCAAGTGAACAGTAGTTCTTCTCCCCAAAGCTCTCCCTCTCAGGTCCCAACACCCAACTCAAATACAAAGTTGGTGTTCACCTCCTGTGCTCCACGCACACCACAAGTGTTCCACGCACTCCACAAGCACTCCACGTGCTTCACAAGTACTCAAGGTACTTCAAGTAGATCTCCCATGAACCTGCAATAACCTGCAATTCAACAGACCATACTTATGGAAGGAACTCCCTTGCCTTCCTCTCTTGCTTTATCCGAGTACACACCTGTACTCCAAGTAGATCCTGCCTGATACTGCTCCCTGTTGTGTTGCTGTCTATATGACCTTGCACACCTGCAAATCAAACAACGGTTCTACTCACCTGTGAACCTCAACCTTGCACACACATACACCTGCATATCAACGATCTTACTTACCATGTAGATCTCCTATATAGGCCATGCAACTGTGACCAAGATCCTACACTCCTGAAGAACCCAGCTGGCTCTCCAATCCAGCACCAACACACCTGGTACTGAGGCACTAGGAGGAACGCACCATTGCTCTACCTCACACACAGAAGGAGCTTATAATTATGCTCTCTTACTCCCTAGCACACTTTTCCAATACAACCATGAGTCTATTATATAGATCTCATCCAAACAATAATTAGACATCTAATTACAATAATTAGATCCGCAGCTATGAGTCTAAAATTAGCACTCATCATGCAAACACTTGGTTCATCAACCCACTACCCGTAATTAACTCGTAGTCTAACCACACAGGTGACCGACGTCGGTCCCTGTCCGCCTGGGGTTCGCCGGCGCTGGCCGATCTCTAACCGATGTCGGTTGCCTTCCTGCCCTATCCTGCCGACGTCGGTTGGCCTGACCGACGCCGGTGTCTCTGACACTCAGCAACTCTCCTGCAACCTCCTCCGTGTCTGCATCAGTGAAGCTTTTAGCTCCACAATCCTAACATGTATAACTATTCTAAGCTTTTAGGTTCACCTATGTTTAGGTTTTTCAAGCCTTTTCCTTTGCACATGTGTTCTGGATCTCTGTAGATGACTTATTTTGACTAAATTTATGTATAAACCCTAATCCTCCATGTTGTTAAGGAAGCCATTTGATACAATTAGTAAAGTGTGTTATTAGTGGGGTAGGTTGGACATCCTCAACACCCTAATATGATGAGATTTTCCTACATTCCAATAATCTGAAGAGAGATCAAGACCAATGTATTTTTCCCCACCTAAGTGTTGGTGCAAGTACAAGTGAAGGTAATATGATTATTGACTTGAGTGATTTGAATGTGTTTGAGAATAGAAACCTATGTAATCTGAGCTTCGAAATGTTTTAGATGGTTTTCCATAGAATTAGATTATAATAGGGATTTATAAACTTTATTTTTCACTTGTTCTAAGTTTGTATATGTAATTTACATTTGATTTCTATCTAGTGGTTAGAGGGCTAAAAGTATGTATATATACTATTTTGGTGCTTGTGTGGATGTTAAAATAGGTCTAGGTTGACCCTATGTGGTCTTATATTTTATAATATATTCATTGGTTTAAAAATGAATGAAAGGATAATAATACCAAAACTAGGACAATAACACCATGTGGCACTACTATCTGTCTTATGGCACTAGTGTATACATAGCAGAACATGAGGTATGAAGGGTCAAGATGTCAAAATGAGGGTCTATGACTAATTTAGGGATATATAAGGATTAATATGTCCTACATGAAGGCTAGATAAGTTTTAAAATATGCCCTAAAATAGGTCTAGGGCTAAGCTAGGAATGGGTGGTCTCAAGTATCACTCTTAGCACTCAAGTGTCATTTTTAGGTGATTACACTTTACTATTAGTTCAAGGTATCAATATTCCCTTCCTCAAACATATATCCAAATATTTTATGCATTATATTCATTTAATTATATTTTTTTATTTCATGAATGGTGAATACTCTATTATCATTGACTTATCTAGATTTACAATAATCTAAGAAAGGTTTTTTGAAAAAATAATATATAATAAAATTGTATCATATAATATCTCAAGGTTATGAAAGATATATGTTTTTTTTAAATAATACCATAG
Organism: Torreya grandis; assembly: GCA_037957365.1. Lineage (NCBI taxonomy): Eukaryota > Viridiplantae > Streptophyta > Pinopsida > Cupressales > Taxaceae > Torreya > Torreya grandis. Next base: position 1,544,046 of record JARHVA010003993.1, on the reverse strand, counting down.
AATGCTCAAGTTTAGTTCATCAAATAATATAACATCAAATTTTCTCAAATGTGCACCAACCTATTTATGCATGATATAATTGAAATAGTATTTTTGGAGGAGATCAATTTCTACCATAAACTTGTGTAGATTTCTAAGATCTGGTTAGAATCATTCATCCATTTTTAAAGACCACTTTAAAGAAATAAATACTTATATGGGTTTTTAATACCATATAACATTCATTTATCAAGAGGAATGAGTTGTTCCATCCTTCAAAAACTAATTAGAACTTTTTAGAAAGCTTTGATAATGCTATAGACTTAGCCGAGTTTCTAAATGACATTAAATATTATGCATGCATCTATAAAAATTTATTAAAATTTCCATGGACTTATAATATTATGTGTAAATTTTTTATGAATATTAATAGGTTATTCATACTTGATCGTACCTAAAAAATGTCAATTGTAGGTGTTTTTTTAATTTTTGATGTTATCACAAGATTTGCATTATATAAAAGTTGTTTTGATCAACTGAAGATGATATTCAAGATTCAAAAATACTTATAGATTCATTTTAGACTTGTACCATCTAATATAACATATAAGGTAGTTTTGATAACACCACATACCCGTAGAAATTGAAATTGTTGTTGAATATTATGCAATCATCTTGAAAAATTGTTTGAATCTGCTAAGGCTAAAATAAGTTCTCAACAAATCTACCTTTCAAAAATATTACTTATATGAGCACATTCAAAACATTTATAACTAATTCAGATCTTTAATATCCATTTAAAAGTACATGAAAACATTGAAATTCATTCAAAACTTGGAGAGTAAGCTAGTTAGCCTTGAAAAGATCGTTTAGAACTCATTTTAATCCATTTGCCATTATCATAGACTTGTGCTAGTTTTAAGCACCATTTTCATTAAATTTATCACTTAAATAGATACTCTTACACTTAATTTCATCTCATAAAATACATGGAAATCCATTACAAATAATTTTAAGTCATTCTAAGCTTTATAATCCAATTTATATTTGAAGACAATTTTCAACTTTACTAAGCACATTAAAATCTTAAAGGCAACTTGTACGGTCTTGGGAGGCTAGTTTGAACTTAAGTGAATGGTTTTGATGAGTTTGAGAGATATTGATAATTTAATTATTAGTTAGAATCATTTATAAACTATTATAAAATTAATCTACACCCTTGTAGAGATTTATTTAGGCTCCCTCTGACTAAGCCATAATATGGGAACAACCCCAAGTTGTGGGTAACCTATGATGGGGTTGAACCTCTAGAGATGGTTGTCTTCCTTATGATAAATCACATAAACTAATGTTATCATATATAAAATGGATAGAAAGGGGGAAATTTCTCCTAATAAGGCTAAAATGTGATACACCAAATAAAAATGGGAAACTCCCATAAGCTTGAACCCATACTAGATTTATAGATGATAGTGTTACCTCACACAACCTCACAATATAGCTCAATGCATAAGTGTTTCATGGACTAGGTTTAGATAGAACACTATTCCAGACTTGTAATATCTTGAAAACATCCTAAAGGAGTCAAGGAATGAGGACAATGGATATGGAAGAATATCTCTCACAAGGCCATCATGCACAACTCACTCAATACAGATCCAAGACAAGAGATAGGTAAATAAAGTCTCTTATGGCATTAAGAGGTAGTTCTTGTAAATGGTTTATAGGGTTTAGCCTTATCAAGATGAACATATTTTACAATATCTTATATATCCCATTTCTCTTCAAGATCAAAGAGTCCTTATGATATTCTAGACTCTGAGAGAGAGAGCCTTTGGCAAATGAGAAAGAATGGGGTGATATAGGAGAAAGGGAGAGAGAAGACGGAACATGAGTATAAAAATTAATAAATGAGGTCCATTCCCTTAGATAGAGTCCCAAATAGATTTATTTATTTCTCTACCACCTCTTGATTCAATAGCATAGCCTTCCTCAACAAGCTATCCTACATTTGTCCCAATAGCCTTCAAGCTTTTCTCATTGGCTGAGAGATCCACTAGAAGACAAGGGTTTGTTTTGCATGATGAGTCATGACTAAGTTTATTAGATAAAATATATTTATGGTTATAAATATTATCAATGCTTCAAATAATTCTCCAACCACCATCTCTCTTTATTTGTATCATATACACCATTTCCCCTTCATTATGAGGGTAAGGTCCTTATATCCATGGACTTGATAGAGTCATGCTTAAGTCTACTTTTAGTAGCTGCAATTACTTTCACATCAAAGGTATGACCATGTCAAAGGATAATACACTCCAAGATATCTCATTTATGTTTACATCTACCCTAACATATATAGATATGTACTATAGATTGAAAACCAATCTCATTTATTAGTTTTCATATAGTTATCCTACAAATGAAAAGCCGACAAGTCACATAGCTTCCTTCTTAATCTCTATTAGGTCTAAATAGACCTATTCTTCCTCTAAACCTTGCAAGAGCAAATAATCCACTTCACATGATGATATTCCTTCTAAAATATCAATGAACACACCATGGAAAAATATTGTAACTTTATAGAGGACAGGGTTGATAGGTTCTAAATCATCAACCAGAGGTCCTGTCTGAGCTTTAATGATGATGGAGATTCACCATTAACCATCATGACTATATGACTATATCTCATACTTAATGGTGTTCAATTTAAATCTAATTTTGTCATATTCCTTTGAGATATTTTCTCTAGTTTGATCTTAGTCAAATTTGTTCTCCATTTGAAATATTTTAGCTTCAACTTTTAATATTAGCCATTAATCTTAAACTAGGCCTTCCATAGTATGACATATGTCAACTCCACATTCATCCTATGGGTCTTGTAGTTAGTCTTAGCTAGTTCCAACACTTATGCCATGTGGAATTATTATATTCATACATAGGATACATTGACTCTTTTACCTCTCACTCATCATCAATTAACTTTGATATGATGGATCATGCAACATTGATTTACTTAGACCTACTAGATTTATCAATCTTTACACACCATTAGATCTTTGCTTAAGATCCCATGATCTTGATACTTATTATACCCTCATTCATTATTGAGATCCATTTACTATTTGACCTCTCACTCACCATTGATCTATATATTGGCACCTAAGATCTTTCCACTTATCAGTCATGCATTCAAACTTAGGATACACTAACCTTTTGAGTACAATCTTATCATTGATTTTTGATGCTTGATTTAACGTGCTCCATTAGATCTTTTGGACCCACTAAAACTATCCTCAAACATGTTTTGTTATATTTTATCTGAGTTTCCATCTTGACACTTACCATATTTACATTCAAACTTATAACATTTGAATTCAAATGGTTATTTATCGTAGCTTTAACTTTACATCCCCACGTATGTCTCATTCTGCTTATTTAACTTTAAATGCTTGTAACTTGAAATATCAAGCTCATCAAGATATGAATTTTTTAAAGGATGATTTAAGCATGAATAACTTCATGTTCATGTGATATTTTGGCTTGATAGGCTTTCTAAGCATACTTATAAAATGCACAATCGAGCTGACTAGTCCATTTCTTCATGACATGTGAGATGGTCTAGCTCTTTAAAGCTTATTTTTTCCATATTTTTATCATTTATGGGTTATTAACTCTACTCAACTTCTATATCTATGAATAATCTTGGTATGTGGGCCAAACTTGGCCAACATATTTTGTGACTCAACTAGGAAGCATGCATATTATGCTTGAGAACCTAGACCATTTGCCTTGTCTAATCCATTGGGTATGGATTCACAAGTCTTTTCTCTTAGTTGACATGAAATGATGCAAGGTTTTTCCTCTAGATAAATTCTTCTCAAATCAAAAAAGACAACAAGAATAAAACAAATAAAGGCAAGTGAACACAGGCAATTGGAGGAAAGAAAAAACAACTAAACTATTAAATCAATGTGCACATAGGCACTTAGAGAAAAGCATGAAATATACTCTAATATATACAATATTATATAAAAATTTAAAAGCACATCCCTTCTAGGTCAAATGGAAAATATTTAACATCACTCACTTGTGGTGGACCAAGATGGAAAACACCTTGCTTTTGAGAGATCATGAAAGGTGAGATAAGATGCCTAATTATTGACTCTTTTAGCATGTTCTCAAGAGGATTAAATGGGATAAACATGTCTCTAATGTAGACATATTGGTCCATTTATTCAAGGATTACTCCAAAATGGACTATAAGATCACCTAATACCTCCTCATAGTATGGTTCATTTGAAAATGAAGTTGACTATCTAAGCTTGGGTAAAAAATATATAAGTCATCGCAAAAGGTAACTTCCTCTTGGTCATCTGGGACAATGACAACTTCAACACTATCCTTTCTTCAATTACTTTGAAAGGATCCATATGATATCTCATCAACCCATTTGAGGTTCAAAATTTCATGGTATTATGGCTTTGGATTTGACCATTCTCCTTCATTATTGAAGACATTAGTATTGCCTTCAATATACAATTCATCTTGAGACTGGTTCAATTCTTCAACCTAATTTTCAATTTCATTTTCATGCTTTGGAGGAGAAATAGGCTGGTTATAACCTCTATTTGGTCCATGAAGTCATGGTATAGTTATTACCATACTTCATGTTAAACCCCCTTTTTCTTTATTTATTCCTCATCTTCATCCTTACCCATACCAAATGGAAGTTCCTAGAATAAATCAAGATCCCCTTTGCTCTCAGTTGCATCTTGAATACACATCTCTTCAAATATGAAGGCATCATTACTATTTTAGGCTCTAATTCATTATTTTTAAATCCATGCCATAATAGTTGGTCCAAAATTGATTTCTACTCCTCTAAATGGAGTGGGATTCCTATCATGATCTCCTCATCATATACACTTGTGTTGTCTTATTTAGGTTAACCTATGCTTACAAGTTCCTCCTATGTTCTTTGTAAAATAGGCTCTTTATCCAAAAGGGATATGGTGGGAGGGTGAAGAAGTTCACCTTGCTTGTAGCTTAGGAGATTATCCTTCTAGCTAGGGATATTGAAGGATCTCTTTAGTGGATCTTGGGGGAGTGAGATAGAGTCATGAAACTCTTGTATGGAAAGCTCATTGAGTTGAGATAACACCTTTTTTTCTTGAACTGGTTCCTGGACTACTTCATCTAGCACTTCCTCTCTCTTCTTTATGCCCTCCTTGATTTATTTCCATGAGTGGAAAGCATAAGTCTTGGCCACCTTATCCTTTTCTTGAATGGGTGTGGGAGAGGGTGGTTTCACAAAAGAGAGTATGACACAGTCAGGGTCATTAGCATAGGAGAATATCCAAGATGGGATAGCTTCATATTCTTTAGCTGAATGGTTTTTAGTGACTTATTTGGCTCTTGATGAGTATGATACTTTACAAGGTGGACTAACGGGTTGGGTTTGATCATAAAAAATAGTAGGAGAGGGAGATTAGGTTCTATGGTTGGTTTTTCTCATTCCTAAGAGCAAATGATAGTTATTTTCTTTTTTGGCTTGATCTTACCTAACCAAGCATTCTTCCTATAACCTCAACTCCTACTCCTGAACATAAGCTTAGTGTTTAAGATTTTATTATTTTGTATAGTAATATTCTTCCCTATCAACCTCTCTTAATTATTTTTCAAGATCAAGCCATATCTCCCTAAGGCTCTTTTTTGGTTGACTAGAGAGAGGCAAATTCTGATAAAGATGATGCATTGAATCTTGAGGGCCACTTGGGATGAAGCCATGAACATTTATAACTTGATATGAAGGATAAGGAATGAAATAAAATGAATTTTAATAAAATAAAGGGATGATACATACCAAATAAAGGTGATTAGGCACTTTGGATACTTATAATAGCTGATGTTCATAGTGGAGTCACCATTGGTGTTTTTAAATGTGCCTCCAAATACTGATTGCACTGAAAGGCAATACTAAGAACCTTTTTAAAAGATGTAAAATACAATAATTTCTCATTGAGTATGCCAAAAAATATTATGACATTAATTTTCACCCTTAGAGAGAATTATTTAGGATCCCTCTAACTAAGCCATAATATGGGAACAACCTCAAGTTGTGGGTAAACTATGATAGGGTTAAACCTTTGGAGAAGTTTGAATTCCTTATAATTAATCACCTAAACTAATGTTTTCATAGGGAAAAGGGTTATAAATGGGAAAAGGGCTCCTAATAAGTCCAAAATGTGATGAACCAAATAAAAATTAGAAACTCCCATAAGCTTGAACCCACACTAGATCTATAGAAGACAATATTATCTCACACAACCTCACAATCTAGCTCAGTTCATAAGTGTTTCATGGACTAGGTTTTGGTACAATATTAATCCAAACTTTAAATAACTTGAAAACACCCTAAAAGAGGCAAGGAAAGAGTACAATGGATATGGAATAATCTCCTTCACAAGGCTATCATGCACAACTCACTCAACACATATCCAAGGCAAGAAATAGGCAAAGAAAGCCTCTTATTACATCAAGAGATAGTTCTTACAAATTCCTGACAGGGTTTAGCCTTATCAAGATGAGCATATTTTTCAATATCTTAGAGAGTTACCTACTCTTCAAGATCAAGGATTCCTTATAAGAGTCTATAATCTGAGAGAGCAAGAGAGAGCCTTTTAAAAATGAGAAAGAATTGGGTGATATAGGAAAAAGGAAGAGAGAAGAGGGAGCATGAGTATAAAAATTAATAAATGAGGTCCAATCCCTTGGATATATTCCCAACCACCTTTCTTTAATTTTCCACCACCTTTTGAGTTAATAAGACTAAGCCTTCCACAACAAACTAGCCTACATTTATCCCAATAGCCTTCAATATTTTCTCATTAGTTGAGAGATCCACTATAAGACAAGGGTTTTTTTTGCATGATGATGAGTCATGACTAAGTCTATTAGAGAAAATATCTTTATTGTTTTGAATAGTATCAATGCTTCAACTACTTCTCCAACCACTAGCTCTCTTTGTTTTGATCCTCCATGCCATCTCCACTTGCTTCATTATGAGGGCAAGGTCTTTATATCCATAGACTTGATAGAGCCATGCTTAAGTATATTTTTAGTGGCCATAAGTACCTACATGTTAAATCTATGACCATATCTAAGGATAAGACACTCTACCATATCTCATTTATGTCTACATCTACCCCAACCTAGATATAGATTTACTATAGATTAAAAACCAATCTCATTTATTGTTTTTCATATAGTTATCCTATCAATGAAAAGCCTACAAGTCAAATAACTTCCTTATTGATCTTTATTAGGTCTAAATAGACATATTATGCCTCTGAGCCTTATGGGAGTGAAGACATTTCACATGGGTCTATTCCTTCTAAAATAGTAATGAACATGCCATGGAAAAATCATGCAACTTTTTAGAGAATGGGGCTGAAAGGTTCTAAATTATCGACCAAAGTCCTATCTAAGCTTTAATGTTGATATAACTTCATCATTAACCATCTTGACTATATGACTGCATCTCATGTTTAGTGGTTTTCAACTAAACTCTAATGGTGGCATATCCCTTCAATAAATTTACTCTATTTTGACCTTAATTGAAAAAAATTTCCATTTAAAGTCTCCTAAATTCAACTTTTAATGTCAACCATTGATCTTGAACTAGGCCTTCCATATTATGACAACTATCAGTTCCATATTCATCTCATGGGTCCTGCAGTTAGTCATGGCTATTTTTTATGCTTATGCCATGTGGTATACTCATATTCATCTATAGGATATGCTGACTCTTTGACCTCTCACTCTCTATCGATCATATTTTTTATGATGGATAATGCACTATTGATTTACCTAAACCTAGTAGCTTTGTTAGTCACCATGTGTCATTAGATCTTCATTTGAGCTCTCATGATTTTGACTCTTGTTATCCCCTCATTCATTCTTAGGATCTGATGACTAGTTGACCTCTCACTCACCATTTATTTTTGTCTGGGAACCTAAGATATTTCACTTATCAATCACGCATTCAATCTTAAGATACGCTGACCTTTTGACTACAATCTCATCATTGATCTTTGATGCATGATTTAACATGCTCTATTAGATATTTTGGACCCATTGACATTGTCCCCTCCCACATGCCATTAGATTTTATATGAGCTTCCTTGATCTTAACACTTATTATATATGTGTTCAATCTTGAAACATTTGAATTCAAATGGCTATTTTCTACAACTTTAAATTGACATCCCCGTGCACGTCTCATTTTGCTTGTTTAAATTTAAACATTTGTAACTTGAGATAGCAATCTCATAATGATATAAAAATTTTAGAGGATGATTTAGGCATGAAGGACTTCATTTCCATGTGATATTTTAGCCTATTAGGATTTCTAAGCATACTTATAAAATGCACAAAGCTGACTAGTCTATTTCTTCATGATTTTTGAGATGGTTTGGCTCTTTAAAGATTGATTTTACCATCTTTTAATCATTTATGGGTTAGTAAATCTATTAGCTTATCTATCCAAGAAAATTATTGGTATGTGGGCCAAAATTGGTTAATAAAAACCTCTTGGTAATCACAAAAATGTCGTTACATGGTAGAAACTTGATTACAAATTGAGAATAACTCATTGAAAATTGCTTTGAATAGTTGTTAATATTACATTTATGTGGAGTTTATTTCCATACTCCAAGGAATTTATTATATAGGATCTATAAAAATATCACAAGACCTATCTGAAGATTAGATTAGAATATCGCCTCTTGAAAAAAAAATTGTTTTGACCATACAAGACATAATTGGACTTTGAAGGCCAAATAAGACTAAATAAAAACTTCTTTGAAAGTAATAAATTAAATCTTTAGGCTTCAAAGACCAAATATAACTAAATGATAATTTTGAAAGCTATTATATACCTATACGACTTCAAAATCTTGGTTAGGTCTATTAATAATATTTTGAGACTTTAAAATACCATTCATTTTTTAGGCCTTATCACTTAGATTTTATAAAACATTTTATAACCATTAAGTGTTTTTAATGATATTTGAAATATATTCAAAATATTATTTGTTATTACTTCTTGTAGACATGTACTTAGAACATATTTTATATAAAGGAAAATTTACAAGACCCTACAAGTAAAATTTACAATCTTTTTGACTAAACATGACTTGTGACTGCAAAAAGTGAAAATTTTCAAAAATATTATTTTGATATTAATAGGGTTATAAGGTATGTTGGGCTAACTTAGAGAGTTGTATATTTTTTAATACCCTATAATTTGATTATATCAAGTAGGATATTAGGGTTTCATATCCACCATGTAACCACTTGTATATTAAAACATGTGTCATTTAGACATGTGAGTTTGTTTGGATGTATTATGCATCTTATGCCATGTTTTTGGCTAGTAAATGGGTAATGAAACTGTGTAAAATGTGAATTATACATTCACAAAAAAAAAATTGGCCTATTTTTGTGTGAGTTTTATATGTTTTAGTTTTGGTCATATCAAATAGACTACATCAAACCATTTGATACAATTTGACCTTAAAAGGAGAAAAAATATTATACCAATATAGTTGACATATTAGGAATCGATCGAAGGAAATAACCTATATTGAGTTAACTACTATAACTATGAAAATAAGGAATTATAATAGGATGGTAGATACCGTTGAGATATTCAAAAGTATATAAGTAATGATTTATTAGGATCTAATAGATAAAAATGATGTAGAGGATTATCCTAGACTATTTTAAATGATGGATAAGGAAATGAGGCTTAATAGGATAAATATCAATGTAGGATACAACAAACTTCATGTTGTTCATATTTACTAAGTTTTCCTCATTATTATAAGGATGAGATTTAACCAAGGTTTTAATAACATTAGTTGCTTACTGGGAAGGAGTTTGATTTTGATTGTTAGATTATTTGCTAGAAGTATGATTTGGAAATAAATTGAAATAGATGGTAAGGTGAGCATTGGCTTGGTGAAGTGCTTCATGTTTGAACTTTTAGATAGGAGCCTTAGATAATTTATAATATGATTTGTTATTCTCTCCAATAATGGCTTCATGATCAAATTTTAGAAAAATAAAGTTTGAAAATATATATGTTTAAGTTACAAGTTTTATGAGAATGAATTTAATTTGCATGAAACCAGAAATATTTTTAGGATCATTTCAAAGAACATTGGGATGAGAAGGATCAAAATATCTTGATGATGGTTTATGAATGAATTTCCTAATCTCATAAATGGAAAGAGGTTGATGAATTTCAAAAAAATTGACTTTTGAGGGAGGAGGATGTTGGAAAGGACTTCCCTTGATAAGTGGGAAGAGATTTTTTTCTCTAGAGCTTCCTGGTGGAATAACATTTATGGTGGTATTAGAATCATAATTATAAGAAACACAATTTTCTATAACATTATTATTTTTAAATCACATAAGCATTTGAATTAAAATCTTGGGTTGGGGAGGCTTAAATTATATTATAAGGTAATATTGATGTTTAGCTTGGTTGAAGGCTTCCTTTAATGATTTTGTATAAAGGGTCCAAAAAATCTATTGTAATTTATAATTTGATGCATTGGTGAAAATTTGGAAGAGATTGTATTTTTTCATATTGTTATTACCTTTGTTGGCTAAATATTTCCAATGATTTATAAAGGTTTGGGAAATCTCATTTTCCACTTGTTGACAATTTATGAAGTGGGATAAGTTGTTTTTCTAGAAAATAATTACATTGAAACCCTTTGACCAATGCATTAACTAAGTCTTCAAAACTATAAATTGAGTTAGACTTTAGTTTATTATATCATTTTAAATCATCAAAATAAAAGGGTTTACAAATTAGTTTGGTAGCTACAAAAGTGTTGAGTTTAGTCCATTATTTTTAAATGTTACCTTTGAAGCCTTCAAATTAAAATAAAGATTGGTGGATCCATTATACAATATCATAGGATGGATATCATTTATGTTAATGTTTGAAATTTAGGGACTAAAGGTTCATTTTGGAGGTGTTTGATGACTTAACTACAAAGTGGTGGTTGTGAAATGAGATTTACAAGAGCATATTTAAGGGGGTTTTGGGGGGATTTTGATTTTGCACTCCCAACTAAATTTTTTTAAGCCAATTTTTAATTTTAAAACTTTGGTTTTGAATTTTCACTATTTAAGCACTATTATTAGCTTGAATTTTATCCATTTGACTCATTGATTGTAAGATAATTTGGTTAAGATCAATAATATTTGGGTTGGAATTAGAGGCTTTAATGGTCTGGTGGGATGCAATAGGCATGTAATTAACATTGATATTAATGTGATCACTTTAAGCATGCACACTAAAAAAGAGACACATCATGTTATTATTTATATTAATCATGGAGGATGAGGAATGAAATAGGGAAGTCACAAATTTATTTTCCCCAAGTTATGTGGAAAAGTTGAGAGTAGGGGAAGGGGGATATTCCATATGGGGTGCCATCATTATGTGATATAAACCTTAGGGTATTTTCCTTGATATAGTAGGAAATGAATTGATAAATCTAAAACATATCAAATTGACTGATGTAGTTATAAAAACACTCTAAAATGTATCAAGTTAGTTGATGAAACTGGGAAAACACTTAGATTTATATTGATTTTACCAATGTAATTTTCAAATAAAATACATAATAGTATTAGGTTGTTTGATATAATTTGGAAAAGAAAATATATCAGTTCATTGATATAGTTTGGAAAGTTAAAAAATTAATAATTTAACCAAGTAGTAATAAAATGAATAAATTAGGAAGGTAAAACTAAATTAGGTGTGTTTGACTTGTAGGCTCTCAAATACACACTAATACCAAGTTTAAATAGTGAACATGGCCCAAATAAAACTTACTATAATAGATTCCACCATCCTATAGCTAGACCATCATGTATTGGAGGTATGTTGATATTAATTTTCAAAGGATAACTACATACCGGTGCACTAAAAAATAAAATAGTTGAAAGGCTTCCTATTGGTTGAAAAATAAAACCTAGGTTCTTTTTATATACCTTGAGGTAATTTGAAGTTTAGTTTTGTGGATAGTGGTTTCTAATGGATTGAGTATTTGATAAATACCCCTCACACAACTACTCAGGTAAAAATGATGACTACTTGTCCTAAAATGATAGATCCTATAAGTTTTATAGCTATCAAAACATAGTTCTAGGAAGACAAGAATAAATATAGTAATAAATATTATTCATATTACATGTGAAAGATAAAACATGCAATGAAATAAAAAACACTCAAAACTATATTGTGTTGGCTGATACAATTAGAAGAAAAATTATTTAAGCATAATTGTATTGGGTTGGATTATATAATTGGAATAAAATACATAATTGTATCAGGGTGGCTTATATGACTCATAACAAACACAGAACTATTTCAGGCTGGATGATACAATTTCATACAACAAGAAACTATATCAAGTTGGTTGATGTAGTTAGACTAAAAGATATAAGATGTTTTTTAAATATTATATGAAGAACATAAAACTATAAACATGAAAATGATATAACCAAATGTGGGATAATATTCATGTTGAGTTCATTATAATGTAGGAAAAATCTAGAAATACATATACTATCAATTTTATATCAATGGACTAAGACTCAAATAAGGTCAATCAATATAGCCGACATATACTAGGACAATCAGGTTATAACTTAAAATATGCATAGACCTAGTATAGGGTAATCTACACTCAAATGTCAAGAGAAAAGAGTTCCAAATCCTAAGATTATGACATGGGGTATATCTCTAACTAGGATTTAATATAGATAAGTGAATGTAACAATGATTGTAAAGGTGCAAGTAAATCAAATGATGGGTAAGTGATTGTAAAATAAGGTAAGGTTCCATGGTCCAAAAAATTGAGACATATCCAACCTAAAGTGATAAATGCAAGCCTAGGAAATTATATATCTATATCAACTTATTCAATATAAGGAATATCCTAATTAAGGATACACACATACATATCCACAAAGTAATAAACAATATCTAATATTCTAATTATGGGAAAGAATGTAGGGATATAAATACTAACATGTGGTTAGACCCTTTGATGTTTCAATCTCCCCTTTTTTCTCAAGTTTCCATTTACAATAGATGGTTTAGGTTTAAGACCTCAAATGGTAAGATGAGGACACATATATCTCTTTTTAATAACTCCAACGACCCTCAAATTGAGTGTTAATGACACCATAATACAATACCTTCAAGATAAGGTTTCAAACCTCTAACCCTCCCAAATAAGACTTAGGGCATAACTGTCAGTGAAATAAGAGTGTATGTATGTGGTATATATTTTAGAAAAAAATATAAGCCTTATCTTCAATACCCAATACTAACCCTAAACTCTAAGCCAATGGTATTGACCAGGTCAGTCTAGTTGGAAGATGTAGACTAACTTAGTAAACTATTAACTAGGATTATATAGTATAGATGATAGAATAAAAAATAAAAATTATATTAATATGGTTGATAAAGTATAGGGAAGACAAAGTACAAAACAAATTGTATCATCCAAGTTGATACATTAGAATATAAGGAAGCTAGCAAATATATATATGGAAAGTAGACAGAGAGGGAAGATGGATATAGACTCGTAGGAGGTTATATGGATAGTGTGGTGGTGTAATAGAATAATATGAAATTTTCTCTTGAAAAGTATCACAATTAAATCCCACCCCATTCTCATTTCACCCTTTAAGGAGTGCACTTAGGGAGATTGATATGTCAAAAAGATATTGTAAGAGAAAGCATTATTAAAGTGATGTAATTGAAAATATTAGGTTTATACACAATGACCTTATTTATAATGAATAAAATTTAAAATATAGATAAAAATAATTAAAATTCAACTCTTATGTACAAAGTACATGAGAATTTGATTGAAAAGACTATAAATTTTAGTCTTATGTTGTCCATCTTGTCTATGTCGTTGCTCAAGAAATAAAATTCTCATATTTCCATGATCATGCCCAATCTTGTTTTCTATAGTTTTTTTTTCAAGCTTGACCATGTTATACCATATGCTCTATTTTGACTTTAGGTTACTTTATATTTAGCAAAATCATTGATGAAATCTTTCACCTACCCATAAATATTCTTTGAAAATGTAAAGATTTTAATTATAGCTTGGGAGCATGTGCTCATTTTTAAATAAAACAAGAGCGTTAATTAGTCTTATCTCTAGAACTACTTATCTATTTAATTAAATTTATTATAAGTTGTGATAAATAATTTAAATAATGGGATAATATGATCATTAAATAGATTTCAATTTTTATAAAAATAAAAATAAATATTTTTAATCCTTATAGAATTTAAAGATGAGAGATAATGTAACATGGTGTGGGAAATTGTTAACACTATGTTAATAACCATAATGGATAACCACAAATTGAAAGATTCACATCGTTATGGTACCACTATGAGACTACAAAAAACACTAGATAATTTTGATATCTCTACACATTGTAGGATCCCCAAAAATAGGGATCCATTTTTTTATTTTTGACCCTTGATTACACAATTTATCAAGTAACTATAAGTTAAAAATTATTGTAACACAATGTAATATTTTGTGATATAATTTATCTTGTTAATGTAATTCAAGCATTAAATTCATCAACATCAATTTAGTTTAATAAAATATTCACTCCCTAGCTTATATAAGTGAATGAATCTCATCATTATGTTCTAAATATTAAACATACTTTGCAATACATGTTTACTTGTGCATGACTAATCCTTGGTCCAATTAACCCCATACCCTTAACCCATAAGTCATAAGTCCTTTATGTGATTATTAAGGTATAGTTTTTGGAATTTTTCATTATCCTACTTGTTTTTTTAAGTCTGATTATTAGATGGAGAAACTATTATTTAGCTATAATGTGAATATAATTATTACTCTGTTATCCAATATGTTACTTATGCCAAGTAGTGAAACTTGAAACCCTTAGCTAACTTTAGCCTTTAAAGTTTATAATCATTAACTTAAGACAACCTCTACATAACCCATGATTATATCCTTATCTTTCATTTCCTTTGTTCACCCAATCAAGATATTTAAAATACTTAATTAGTATAGCCTTTTATTATACCATAAAAGTAAATTTTCACATTCAATTTATACTTATTATTGTCTTCCAAGGCTTCATGTTCTTGAGTTGAGATTCCATTAATTGCTTCAAAAGGTTATTAAGATTTTTCACTAATGGATAATTCGTTTAAACATAAAAAAATAGGTTTATACCCATCTTACTAATGAGTTCAAGAATTTGATACTTCATCCAAATATCTAACCCTTTATATTGAGAACCCATCTATGTATATGAGCATAAGATCCTCTAATTAATTTGGATGAATTTATGTTCATATACCTAGATGTTTATGCTCTCTTAATTATATTTAATTATAAGTGGAACTCAAAAAATCCATTTTCTATAATTAAAACAAATGTAACATAAATTGATCAAGTCTATAAGTTGAAATAATGTTTTCCATTTAATTTAGGTTTCATTCTTTTATATATAGTCATCCATTAATGACAATAACATCATTCAAGAATGACTATCATTAAACATTTATAATTAAAATTTTCCATGTAAATTCTCTATCTAAAAACCTAATTTTAATGTATGCTTACAAGTTTTCAATGCATAAATATAAGAGTTTTGAAATCAACGAATAACTAGAATACTCCTAGGAAACAACTTATTCCATTCAATTTTTTTTGCATAAAAAATATAAATAATTTAACAATAATTTATTATCATGGTTCATTATAAATTTAATTTTTTCAAATATTTACCATTCTAATTAATTTAAAATACATTTGACTTGTTTCATTGATTTCAAAATGAAATACCAAAATAGAAGATCATTAGGCCTAAACTAGTCTGATATTTGATCCTTGCAAGTATCACTTCCTTTCTCAAGGTTTCTTAGTAATAAAATTATATGCAATCCATTATAGTTATATCCAATACAATTACTTCATAAAATTAATCCCTTTATTTAATATTCCTATTTCAATCAAGGAAACAAAACCTCATTTGATCTTAAAAACACATAGCATTCATAATAAGATAAACAAAACATTTTCATTAAATGAATTTTCATAGAGAGATTGTTTACAACTCATGATCAATCAATTATAATATTAGTTATTGTATTTAATAAAATCTTATTTATGTAGGATCTTGGTCATGTATGCTTGATAAATACCTATCATTATTTTACCTTTTAGTTTTATACCTATCTATTGCCAAAAGGATTACATTCACTGTATCTTTGTGGCAAATTTCTTATCTCTTTATTTGATCACTTTTATTCAAATGACCAGGCCTTATATATTATGAAAAAATATCTAAACTTGATTATTATCCTTCACTACTAGTTCTGGACCTCTACCTATTTTATAGTTTCCTAGACACTTGTATCCTAGATAGACAGCTACATTGATGTAAGTATCCACTTTTATTATAAAGTGCCCAGTATCCAAAAGCCATCTAATTTACAAAATAAACATATCCTAAAGGTCAACCTAAGTTATTTAGTGAGATATATTTATATTATGGATTCGTATATATAAAATATCAACCCTCATTCATTCCTCACCTAGAAATCACCTATAAATCATATACAACTCACAAGGCCATATACCAAGAAGCACTCAGTCAATAATTAACATGAGAAAACCTTCCTTATTCATCCCTATTTCTATATCAACCATAGATTATTATTTCTATAGGTCTTAATAATTCTAATAGTAATTCATGGGCCATATTTTCTAGGTTATAAATTAGGTCACTACATTCCTTTGCTTATCACACATTTCACCCTTATGCACACACAAGATAACACATAGGGGATAAACACATAAGTTTGAGTGCCTCTTTAGAGTATTATCTATGTAGGTAGTACCCATTGACAAAGGGTTCCTTGGGGTATCTTGACACCATGAGCCCACTAACCCATTTTTTCCATGATCACTATAAGGGTGAAGAGCAAGGGTTTGATCATTTGAAAAAGAGAGATAGACTATACATGTAAGCTATATACATTAGAATAAAGGTGACAGAAAACCCAAAAGGATCCAATTGGTCACATCTAGATTTGGTTAGTATTCTATATATGGTACTTGCATCAAATTTAGACACTTATGTTAATGTAATAGTCCAAATCCAACACAAGCATCTGATGCCACATAAAGAACATTTCTATAATTTGATAATCGTTCCATGATCATATTCCAGTCCACTTCTAGCATGTTCTAGGTTAGAATTTCATGCGCATATTAAACCAACTAAGTTTCATTTGTTTCTAACTCATTAAAATATATATCAATAGATGTACTTTACTATTTTTAGCAATCTCAGTTGTATAGATTCAAAATATTATTTGTCTAAATTTTTTATATTAATTAGCCTATTGTAAAATCTAATCTAATACCCCTTAACCCAAGATAAACACACATCTAAATTTGGGTTAAAACATTAGGTGAACCTGGACTCTGTGTTTATTTATACAAACTCTAAATTCCCCTAGGGTATATCACCTTTTGAATTTTTTATTATTAATTTCATATTTATTCTATTATTTGTATACAACCTAGGCATAGCCCTAGATTAGCTAGTGTTTTTATTGAACACTTGGAGATTCTTCATTTAACACATAATATGGATCAAACTAATGAAGTATCAAATTTGTGCCTAATAAAAGTTCCAATAATTAAATTAAACCAAATACTGAAGAATTATTCATAGAAGATGATTTAGGAAAATAATTAATATAATGTAAATAATGAACCTAAATAAATAGACCATGATAAATTACAATATTTTGCTATGTTTTGAGAGAGAATCCATCAAAACCCTAAATATCTTGATGATAACCTAAAATCCATATTAGAAACTAAAAAAATTAAAAAAATATATAACAATAACCAAGTGAATATATTTCTCATGCTATAAGGGCTATGGGATATGCCCATATTCCTATAATCCCCTTAAGCACATCATTACTTAATATTTCTAATGGGGGCATGAGTTATGTTTTTACACCATTGTTCCCTAATATAAATCATATTATTGTTACATCCTCCATGGAAATTGAAAACATTGGCACTTTAACCTAGTTATCGATTTCAATTCATATATCATCTCAAACAATGGGTACACCTCCTTTGGTGACTTCTCAAACTTCAAACCTTAGTGATCAAAATGTGTAATATCTTATCCAAATTATAAAACCTTTTCATGCTAAGATTAAATATATTGAGAAAAATTCTATGAAGTTGCCTTATGATATTGATTCACAAGAGGTGTTGTATAACCCTCTTTTACCTGAGATATATTTACACCCCTTAATAACTAATTTTTTTGCACCTAAGTTCACATTTTATGATGGAAAGGGTGATCCCAAATAACATATTCAATATTTGTATATGCAAGCCTTGATTATGCTTTCAATGACAAAATTTTGACTAAATTATTTTTTATGAGCCTCAAGGACTATGCTCTAACATGGTTTTATGATTTACTAATATAATAAAAATAATAATTGAAACCTTATGTGGAAAAAATTTTGGCACACTTCTTTATCAATATTAATGAAAATGTATCATATGCCCAAATTGTAAAAATAAATCAAGGAATCAATGAACTTATCAATGAATATGTCTTAAAGTACAAGATAATATTGGCCAAAATTACAAACCAAATCAAAGATAAAGAGCTTCAAGACATCTTAAAACAAGCTTTTCATTCTCCATTACATGAGTCCATTATTTTTTTTAAACTCAAAACTTTTGATGACTTATGCCATATTGTGCGAGATTATTAAATGAAACTAATACCAAGCTTAATATCAAACCAAGATACAAGGTAAAACCTACATAACATAAAAATAAAACAAATATAACTATTAATACAATATCATAACAACCTAATCAACTTGTTTTATCTAATGCACCAAGAAGATCATTTACACACTTACTTGAGTCTCCATCTTTACTAATTGAGAAGCTTGTAAATTTCCATATCATATCTCTCCCTCCTCCCATATATTTTGATATGATTATACCTATACCTCATGGATATTATGTCAATGATTAATGTAACTATCACCAAGGTGCCAAGAATTATACAAACCAATGTTATACCTTGATGCATAAGATCCAATAATTTATCGATAAACAATAACTTACATTTAGTAGTCCTCTCAAAGATTTAGGGTCACAACCTAGTGACCATAAGAACCAAAATATTTTTAGTGATCCATTAAAATATCATTATCAAAATAATATTTAAATAAAAATGGAATATAATGCACATCCTCCTCCACCACATTATGAGAACCCTTTAGATGAAATTATTGGTATTTATATATAGAATATATTTCATTTAGATTAGAGACCATTTATTAATTTTGACTAAAATGAGATTGTGGATGATGACTCATATTAATTCATTATTTATTTGAGCATACATTGATCACCAACCTATTCACAATTTTATTATTGATAATGGTGTTATCAAAAATGTTTACACTATATTATTACTTGCACATTTGATATATACACATGATTATTTACACCCTTTAGACAAAATTGTCACAGCATTTGATAGGACCTTACAACATTTTATTGGTGAGATTGAATTACCTTCTCATGTTAGCCTAGCACATGTAGGAATTACCTTATAATCTATATCATACATGAGAGTATTTTATATTTTATTAGGATGACCTTGAATACATAAACTCCATGTAGTACCTTTAATATTGCATTGTTGTATTAAATACATTCATACCAATAGAGTGGTCACAGTTCCTATAAATTCATATGAACATCCACTTGAAAAAAATTATTCCAAGGCAACTAATTATTAAACCTACTAAGGTTAATCCTCTATGAAATGGTAAGCAACATGCAATCCCCTTTCTTAGGTACCCATACTCGGGAGACCATTACATTAGACATACATAGTGGATTCCATGTAATCCTCATGCAATATGATATAGGATACTCAATTATCCAAAGTAATTAAATATGTTATTATTATTATTATTATTATTATTACATTAGATACATCATAAATCACAAAATGATGGTTATAAAAACACCTAATTCCATTATATATTTGATACCATAGAGTTATATAACACATATAAAGAGCATTATAAAGCCTATAATGTTGTTATTACACATATATATGTTCCTCGATAGTATCATCAGTATGTTATCCCATATCTAGTGTTCAAAGAACTTTTAGATGAGCATCCATTATATGGGACAATTGGAACCAAAAAATTCAAAAAAAATCAAATATTAAAAAATAAAAAACATTCAAAAAATTAAAAAATACCATAAAAATTCAGCATGTTCTTAGTTATACTATTTCTTCTGCATATGTTATTTGTTTCATGTTAGTAGATAATATCATTCTTTTCCTATATATGTATATTTTTCATGCATTATTTGAGTGTGATACATGCATACCCAAATACAAGATATTTATACATATATATGCTGGCCTTTCCCTCCACTCACATTCTAATTATGTTGGGGGCATCTGCTTGTTTAACCTATTTATTTAGGCTCATTGTTTGCACCATGTAAAAAAATTAAGCCATTACATGCAATCCATAATAATAACCTTGTGTGTAATCCATTATAGCTATATCTAATCCAATTACCTCCTCAAATTAGTCTCTTTCTTTAATATTCCTATTTCAATCAAGGAAACAAAACTTCATTTGATATATAAAAACACATAACATTCACAATAAAATAAATAGAATATTTTTATTAAATGAATTTTCATAGAGAGATGCTTTACAAATGATCAATAATTTATAAGATAGATATTTTAGATAATAAAATATGATTTATGTAGTACCTGAGTCTTGTATGCTTGAAAAATATCTATCATGATTGTACCTTTTTTTTATATACCTATCTATTGCCAAAAGGATTGCATTCACTATATCATTGTGCCAAATTTCTTATCTCTTAGTCTAACCATTATTATTCTGATGACCATGCCTTATATATTACGTAAAAATATATATAATTAATTATTATACTTCACTACTAATTCTAGAATTGTAACTATTTTATATCTTCCTACACACCTGCATCCCATACAAATACCTACATCGATGCAAGTGTCCACTTTTCTTACAAAGTTTCCAGTATACAAAATTCATCCAATTTATAAAAAGAACATATCCTAAAGGTTAGCCTAAGTGCCATAGTTTGATATTTCTAATAGGGATTGATATATATATATATATATATAAGATCAACCCTAATTCATTCCTCACCTAGAAATCACATGGAACTCATAAGTCCATATACCAATAAGTAATCAATCAATAATTCAAGTGATAAAACATACCCTTTTCTTCCATGTTTATATATCAGCCATAGGATTAGAATTTCCATAGGTCTTAAACATTACAATAGTATTTCATGATCCATATTTTCCAAGTTACAATTTAGGTCACTACATATATTTGATTATCACACATTATATCCTTGTGCATACAAGTTTATTACTATGGATTTCATATATTGGCTATGTGGGGGAGAAATACATAATTGTGAGGCCATCTTCATATTATTGTCTATGTAGTTAGTTCCTATTAACAAAGAGTTCCTTGGGGTAGTTATACACAATGATCACACTAACCCATTTTTATCATAGTCACTCCAAGGGTGAAGAGATAAGGTTTTATCATTTGACAAAGAGAGATGGACTATGGATGTAATTTGTATACATTAGAAGAAAGATTAAAAAAACCCCATAAGGCTCAAATTGGTCACATTTATATTTAGTCAATATTCATTATAGGATACCTACATCAAATTTAGACACTAGTGTCAATGTATTAGTCCATATCTAACACAAGCATTTAAGGCCACATAAATAACATTTCTATAATTTTATGATTGTTCCATGATCATCTTCCAGTCCACTTCCAGCATGTTTCATATCTTTGCATGTTTATAGTTCATTTTTTTTTTAACTAATTGAAATGTTTGTGTGTGTGTGTGTGTGTGTGTGTGTGTGTGTGTGTGTGTGTGTGTGTGTGTGTGTGTGTGTGTGTGTGTGTGTGTGTGTGTGTGTGTGTGTGTGTGTGTGTGTGTGTGTGTGTGTGTGTGTGTGTGTGTGTTTAAGAAGTTTTTTGTTCATTCTTTTATAAAAATAGACTATTAAAAAATTGAATTGAAATACAACATTTTAAGGCATACATGTGATTTGGAAGATTGTACATCATTGATCTAAGGAATGTGGGAGGTCCTTTTTGGATAGTAAATACTACCTATTCACATGAGAAAACTCGGAAAATATTTGATTAATAGGATATGTTAGTGGGTTACCTAATGCTAGACTAGTCCCATGAATTAAAAAACTTCCTAACAAGGATGTCAACTTATTTTATGAAGTAATTAAGGGGATAAAAATAGTAAAATAATTTATAATATGCATATAATGATATAAATATGAAATTGAAGTATTTTGAATTAATATACATCCATTTCATTAATATTAGAGAAGCAATCATGCCAATAGGCTTCAACAAAATCTTTAGCTTCTTGTATGATTTTTAACTAGTTATAAATAGCCTCTACAGTAGGGGAAAACATGATGGCACAGAGCCCTATCTTAAAATCAATGTCACTCTGATTGATGAAAAAAGGTTGAAGGATAATTGGTAAACCAAAAATAATAATAACTTCATATGAAAATCTAGGCAGTGTCATCTACAAGGAAAATTCATGGTTCAGGAATAGAAAATTAGGATTAATTTAGATTTGCTAAAAAAAATAAGTTTTGGATTCAAAATAGAGAATATTAGATAGGGATCTATGATGATCTTTCAAGATCAATGTCAATTTTATGAATTGATGTTGATTTTGATAGCAAAGACAATACTTTGAAAATAGGAGGCTAAGGGTTGGTTTAGTGAGGTTTCATATAATCTAAGATAGTCTAGGATAGTTTAGGGATGATAAGGATTCTTAATAGAAACATAAAACATAACTGAGAAATATGAAACTATGATAAATAATGAAATATACTTACCTTTATAGTGTTCCATGTCTATGATAATCATGAGGTTGATATGTTGGTTTCTGATCTTTTGATGAATGTTGAGGGGCTAAAGTGGGAATGTGTCTTTCCAACAAAGGGGTGGCCAATCATATACTAGTCATCTCAAAGGAATTCCTTCAGTGTTTGGAAGCAAAATCATGGTCCTTTTCTCAAATTAAGTCAAGGAATTAATCAACATCAATTTTAATGAATCAACATTAATCATGGGGATGGTTATTGATTCCTTCCATTTTATAATAAGTTTGTTCTGATTGTTCCAATCATGAGTTAAACTGTGTTCTAAGCTATTATATGGATTTTAGACTATGAGGGAGGTTGTTACAAAATTTAAACCATTTTTATTTTATTATATTTTGGTATATTTTATTAGATTTAGTTGTTGGTAATTAGTTAAATTTAATTACGTGGAGTAAAATAGTAATTAGCAAAACTAATTACATGGGGTGAAATGGTAATTAGTGAAACTAATTAAGTGGGGTGAAATGGTAATTATTAAAAAAATTTACATGGGATGAAATGGAGATATGATGATAAAAATGGCCTAATATATACATTATCACAAATATTAATCAAAATCTTATTACCTAAATTTACCCCTTTTTGTTGAGCAATTTGTAATAACCTACCACAAGACAAAAATTAAGATAGTTATAATGCCTTGGGTTTATGTGAGGATGTATCCCCCCTTAAAATAGGATCTATAATAGGATGATTACTTGGTGATGGGTTTGAAATGATGTGGTAATTGGGTAAGATAAGGATAAGATAGATAAAAAAAAATGAGCACCAAAGCTGCAATGGTAGCAATGGAGTAATACAAATATAAATTCCCCAAGGTAAATAAGTAATGTATTGACACAACTATGAATAAGTGGGCTCAATCAAAGTTGATAAAGAGAACAAATTCTAGGATGGGCTGACTAAAGCATCCATTGTGCTTGGGACATGTGAGTTTCCAAGAGATAGTTGTTCTCAAGATGAGGTACACTCTCAAGATTCATAAGGGATATGTTCCTAAGTAATTTTAATCCTTTTAAAATTTGAGGGACCAATAGGGGACCTATGTCCATGAGCTATTAATGTAGTGTAAAAAATACTAAGATAGTTTTAATAAAGATAACTTATGTGACCTTGGGTCAAGACTAGTGGTATGTAAAAAGTTTGTAAGTAGTGCAAAAAATAAGCCAAATAGAGCAAATCAACACCAATCTATATGGATCAATGTCAATTACACATAATTGATGTTGATCCCAATAGAATCAATGTCAATCACTAGGATATATATATATATGGACCAATGTCAATTACACATAATTGATGTTGATCCCAATAGAATCAATGTCAATCACTAGGATATATATATGGATCAATGTCAATTACACATAATTGATGTTTATCCCAATAGAATCAATGTCAATCACTAGGATATATATATATATATATATATATATATATATATATCTTAACATGTTAGGTACTCATTTATAATCGACAATGTGTGCAAGTGAGTAAAAAATTGATAGTCATTTACACATATTTGGTATTTAAGGGTGATGAAGGCTAGCGGGAGTGGGTAGAGGAGGAGGAAGAGGTCACATGATGAGGTAGGATTTGAATTTTGTTGAGTTTTTCTAATTTTATTACATTTTATGTTTAATTTTGGATTATGTAAATGGTATGATAAGTTACAAGGATTGATGTCGATCAATATGAAATCAATGATGATCTTCTGGTATCAACATCGATTGATATCAAATCAATGATGATCCTTAGGTATTGACATCAATTCCTTAAGATCATTTATGATTTAGTAAAGATGATTAAAAATAAATTAAGCTAGGAATATAGGAAATAAAATTATGATGGGGGACCTACAATTACAAGAATGGACCTTATTGATGATACAGGACCAAGTACCACCCCTACTAAAGTAGTTACAACACTGTATTTTTAGAAAAAAACACTTAAATCTAGATCTATTATTACCATAAACTAGATCTAAAGCTATGTAATAAAATGCATCACAGAAACATTCCTTAATTCACCATTAATATGAAATCATAAATGAGAAAAAGATAATAAACACAGATAACATATATCTAACATGGTTCACCCAATGTGGGCTACATCCACCAATGAAAGTTCTCAAATAAATTAGTAATCTAAAACAAGATTACAATGAACTCTCATAGAGATAGAAAAAATATCTTGTAGAAAGTGTTGCATAAAAAGTTTTACTTTCACATGCACCTGCACCTGCACCTGCACAATGATGTATATCACAAGTTGCTAAACCACACCCTATAATGAATACCTGTACTTTGAGAAATACTTTCACTTTAACTCTAATCCTCAAAGCCACACCTTGTAAATAAACCATCAACCTCTAAAGGCCACACCACATTCTATATATAAAAAAAATGAATAAAATCTATAAAAGGAGGAGAAAATATGCAATGTTTATCCAAGATAAACATTATTCAACATGTGACAACCCTTTTCCACCTCATTAAGCCTATCTAAAATATATCCCAAGAATAAACTCACCATATTCATCTTCTCCACCTTCTAAGGGCACATTTTACCATGAACAAGTGATCACAACCAACTCCACTCAACAAGGAAGGAGTTCCCTTTTCCAAAAAACAACTAGTTTCCTCAAAACAAGGAAGTCAACATGGGATAAGGCATCTAACAACTAACTCCATGAAATATGGAATACATATAAATTATAAATATTCCACTCACATGTGGAGAATATGAAAATTACACCCCCCACATCCTTGGAGCTCTTTAGACCCCCAAAATTTATTCCTATGGTCATGTGATATCCCTAAAGGTCTCCACACTCAACAATTTCCCACTTGGAGACTATTTCTCTTGAACAGAATCTATCACTGATCCATGACCCCTAAGGCCAACCAAAATTGAACATAGTCTCAATATATCCAATGTGACCACCTTGTTCATCATATCCATAGGATTATGTATAGTATGAATCTTCTCCAGCTTCACCAAGTTCTCCTCTAAAGCTATCCTAATGAAGTGATAATGTAATTGAATGTTTTTCATCCTCAAATGGAAAGCAAAGTTCTTTGCCAAATGAATAGCACTCTGACTATCACTGTGTAGTCTCCCAACTTTCTACTCATTCCCTAACTCTCAAAACAAATCCTATAACAAAATCATATCCTTGTTATCCTCTATGGTAGCAACATACTCTACCTCTATGGTTGACAAAGCCACAACCTTCTGTATCCTATAAATCCAACTAACCGTTATATCTCCAATAGTAAATATATATCCTATCATAATTATCTTTTTATCAATATCCCCTACCATATCTAAGTCCACATAACCATGTAAAGTGATATCTGATCCACCATAACATAATACAAAATTAATGGTTCCTCTCAAATATCAAAGAATCTATTTCATTGCCTACCAATGCTCATAACTTGGATCACTCATATACCTACTCACAACTCCCACTACTTGGACAATATTCAACCTAGTACAAACCATGGCATACATCAAGCTACCAACTACTAATGAGTATGGTACCTTGGACATCTTAATATTTTCATCTTCTATCTTGGGGCATTACTCCTTTGATAATCTAAAGTGGCCTGCCAAAGGAGTAACAATAGATTTAGCATCCAACATGCTTAACCTTTCCAAGAATTTCTTTGTAGCACCCAAGTCCTTCATAGAAAAAGAGTCACTAAGCTATTTCTTGAGCATATGAATATGTTGTATGTTCTTTCCTACAACTAACATGTCATTGACATACAAGCATAATATAATAAAGGAACCATCATCAAAATGTTTGATGTACATGAAATGGTCATAATGACACCTTTGATATTCTTGTTCCAACATAAAACAATCAAATTTCTTATACCATTATCATGGAGCTTGTTTCAAGCCATACAAGCTCTTATTTAGTCTACACACATAGTTCTCCTTCCCTTTGACCTCATAACCTTGTAGTTGCTTCATATATAACTCTTCATCCAAATCACCATGAAGAAAATCAATTTTCACATCTAACTATTCTAAGGGTAAATCCTCAACTGCAACTAAACCAAGAATAGTCATAATAGAAGTCATTTTTACAATAAGAGAGAAAATATCATCAAAATCAATACCTAATTTTTTTACAAAACCCTTGACCACCATCTTGGCCTTATACCATTGTATCCCTTCATCCTCTTCTTTTATTATGAAGATCCACTTGTTTAACAATGCACTCTTACCCTTGAGTAGCCTAACCAAATCCCATGTTTGGTTCTCCATGAGATATCTACGTTCTTCATCCATGGCTTGTTCCCATCTCAACTCGGCATCTACTTGCATTGCTTTGTCATAACACTCTGACTCTCCATTGTCAGTGAGTAATAAATAATTCAAAGGAGAAAAATGTTTAGGTACTTTTCTTACCCTAGAAGACTTTCTTACCATAGGAGTTTAGGGTCCTTGTGTAGAAGGTTCCTAAACTGAATCCTTGGATACTTTGCCATCTATAATGTCATCCAATGTTATGTACTCTTTTTATTCCTGATCTTGTTCATATAACTTATCCTTATGCATGACTTTTTCATTAAAGACTACATCTCTAAACTAAAATATTTTCCTATCTTTAATGCTCCATAAATAGAAACCAAAGTCATCCTCACCATAACCAAAAAATGTGCATTTCTCTAATTTAGCCTCTATTTTGTTCCTATCCTCTTTATTGATGAGAGAAAAAGATTCACATCCAAAGACTCTAAGAAAATAATAATCAACATTATTACCATACCAAGCTATCTTAGGAATGCCTCCATCCAAAGGTATAGAAGGTCCTCTATTAATCAGATATACTATCATGCTAACTACTTCTACCCAAAATTGTAAAGGCAACCCTACATGTAACCACATGCTTCTAACACTTTTCATTATTTTTATGTTCATCCTTTAAGATACCCCATTCTATTGTGGAATTCTTGGAACCATCCTTTACCTACAGATTCCATTGTTAGAATAATAATCAAAGAAAGCATTACTACAATACTCACCTCCATTATCTGATCTAAAACATTTCAACTTGAGAATTGTTTCATTCTCAAACAAGGATTTCCACTTCTTAAAAGTGTCAAATACATCATATTTATTTTTAACGTAATAAATCCAAACTTTTCTAGTCACATCATCCATAAAAGTAACATAATAATTAAATCCACCAATAGAAGATACCTAAGCTGGTCCCCATACATTTGAGTGTATAAGATCTAACTTGTGATCTTTATTTTTGGGTCTAACCTTTAGTAACTTAACCTACTTCTATTTCCCATACACACAATTTTCATAGAATTCTATATCTATGTCTTTTAATCTAGGCAACTTATCTTTTAAGATCTACATGCCCTTATAGCTCATATGACTGAGCCTGTAGTTCCACATAGTTGCATCTTAACTTGAACACAACCTTTCCCTATTATATTTCATGGTTCATCATCACCAAGATATACATGTTTGAGATTCTCTTGAACATAATTAGTAAAATAATGCCTATGTGGGGTGGCATGAAAATACACCTTTGAATCTAATACCCAAGACTCAAAAAAACTATCCATAAAAAGAATTAAGGCATCTTGACATGATTTACCTAATGTCACATTTACCTCATTCATTTCCTCCTTGTTGGCATTCTTATCTTTAAGTGACCAAAAATCCTTCTTTGAGTGTCCACTCTTCCCACGATGCCAACATATCATCTTGGATCTAGATCTGCACATAGATCTACCTTTTGAATTTCCTTGGTTGCCTTTGCTCTTGTCCTTTTGCCTCCCTCTAGTATAAATGGATAAATAATTACTTGAATATGATTCACCAATGTTTTTCCTTCATATCTCCTCACTAGGATCACACCTATAGCATCCTCAAAATTCAAGCTTCCCTTGGTAGGAACTGCATTACTTACAGAGATAACCAAACTATCCCAACTATCAAGCAAAGAACATAAGATTAGCAAAGCTCTAACTTCATCATCAAACTTAATTCCAATTTAAGTGACCATACTTACAACCATATTAAAATCATTTAGATGATTATTTATTGAACCATTCTTAGACATTTTCATCTTAAACAATCTTTGCATAAGAAAAAAATTATTAGAAGCTAAAGGTTTCTCATATAACTTCCCAAGTTTATCCATGAGATCCTTTGTAGTTATCTGATCTACAATGTTAAATATAATAGAAGATGCAAGGCATAACTGTATGACTCATAATGCTATCCTCTCAAGTAATGACCAATCTACATCACTCATACTTATAGGTTATCCTTCTTTCCACTCCAAAGGGAGTTGAAGTTCCTTTTAATATAGGTAATCTTCCATTTACATTTTCCATAAACCAAAATGCTTACCATCAAACTTCTCAACTCTGAATCTGATCTCTTCTCTCATAACTCCCACTCAAGCTAATAACCTTCATGTGATTTACCACTTTAGCAAAACAAATAAACAAATGGCTCTGATACCAGTTGTTAGGAATAAAACACTTAAATCTATATCTACTATTACCATAAACCATATCTAAAGCTATGTAATAAAATGTATCATAGAAACATTCATTAATTCACCATTAATATGAAATCATAAATGAGATAAAAATAATAAACATAGATCTAACATGGTTCACCGAATGTGGGCTACATCCACCAATAAAATTTCTCAAATAAATTAGTAATCTAAAACAAGATTATAATGAACTCTCACAGAGATAAAAAAATCTCCTGTAGAAAGTGTTGCACAAAAATTTGTACTTTCACCTACACCTGTATAATGTTGTATATCACAAGTTGATGAACCACACCCTGTAATGAAAACCTACACTCTGTAAAATACCTACACTTTGACTATGATCCTCAAAGCCACACCCTACAAATAAACCATCAACCTCTAAAGGCCACACCACACCTTGTATATATAAAAAATGAAGAAAATCCATAAAAGGAGGAGAAAATATGCAATAATTATCTAAGATAAGCATTACCCAACATGTTACAACCCTTTTCCACCTCATCAAGCCTATCTAAAATCTCTCCCAAGGATAAATTTACCATATTCATCTTTTCCACCTTCTAAGGGCACATTTTCCTATGAACATGTGATGACAACCAACTCCACTTAATAAGGAATGAGTTCCCTTTTCTAAAAACAATTAGCTTCCTCAAAACAAGGAATTCAAGATGGGAAAAGGCATCTAACAACTAACTCCATGAAATATGGAATACATAGAAATTAGGAAATATTCCACTCACATGTGGATAACATGAAAATTACACCCCCCACATTGTTGGAGTTCTTTAGGCCCCTAAAATTTATTCTATAGTCATTTGATAGTCCCAAAGGGCTCCATATTCAAAATAGATGAGTGATGAGAATTGGGAGCATATAGGTGCCATCAGGTTTGAAGGGTTGCACCATAATCATCATGTACATATGGATGTGGGTTTGTTGGTAGATTTACTAGAGCAATGGGATGAGGTGATAGGGACCATTTGGTTATCGACAAGGGAGATTATGATGACTGTAAAGGATATCTATTTCATATTATGACTACCAATATAGGGTGTAGTGATTATACCTATGGAT
Organism: Torreya grandis; assembly: GCA_037957365.1. Taxonomy (NCBI): domain Eukaryota; kingdom Viridiplantae; phylum Streptophyta; class Pinopsida; order Cupressales; family Taxaceae; genus Torreya; species Torreya grandis. The sequence continues at coordinate 1,513,208 of JARHVA010003993.1, read as the reverse complement.
GAGATGAGATGTGTATCAACATTGACATAGCTTTATCTCCAGAGATTATCATATGGATATTATATTCATAATTGAAGGATTTGTTTTTGATCCACTATATGAGGAGCATGCAGATGGGAGCTAGTTATGACTATGATGATGCTTGTCATTTCCCATTATGCATTTCCAAATTTATGGGGAGGTCAATTTCCATGGATATTGATAGGTATTATGGTTGATATGCTTAAACATTACATAATTTTTTCATGGGCCCTAACCATTTTAGCATAGGTATATAGGGAGCTATGGGGGTGGAGGATTTAATAGAGATTTGGACTAAATGTGATCTTTGTATTATAGTGTTGGGATTTTGAGAATATTAGAGTGGTTTTCCCACTTGGAACTCCATGGGCATGATGGAACCAAATAACTTTTAGTGTGGGATTCCTTCAGTAGAAAGAAGACCTTGTGAGACCCTTTACTAATGGGGTAGTATGTTACTTGGATTATTATTAATGGGTTCTATCAAAGATATAGGAGGGAGATGTGGTTTAGAGCTATATGTGATTTTTTTGGCATGGCCTAAGATGGAAGGAGAGTTAATTGGGGGATAGTAGGATAGGTGGTTATGGGGGAAAAGATCAGATCACCTAGAGCTGTTTTAGTTTGATAGGGTTATGAGGTAATTTAGCTTGGTATAAATTATTCTAGATGTGCCATAAGTATATAGGCAAGATGATATAGAAACTAAGCTATCATAGGATCATTATGTTGATTTTCAAGTGGATCCTAAGTAAGATATAGATGTTATAGATGTGAAAGATGTAAGATGCACCCTAACATACTCTTTAAGATGGGGAGACCAGTTAAGGGAGAGACAAGAGAGGATGGTATGTCCTCGCTAGGAGGGAGTAAGTGTGGAGATGAAGGAAGCAAAGGATGAGAAGCCTACCTATGGATAGGCCATTATTATAGAGTAGGATGCATTAACCACACAATGTAATGTACTACAAGGATAGGTGACTAAATTATAGGGAATTTTGATGGAGATACATGGCAGCCATGATTCTTTATAAACTTAGATGGATTTACAATATGAGAGCCATGATCAAGTAGTGTGAGATTGAGATAGGTGTCGATTTGAGTAGGATATACTTCAAGGAGGTGGTATGGTGGTTTTAAGGTAGCCAAGGTTATTAGGGGTAGGTTTGTGTATAAGATAGGCAGGGATGGTGAGCCTAGATAGATATCAGGATATTATTTTAGAGTTTTGATTTTATGATTGGATTATAGTAGAGTGGCTTCTTGAGATACCCCAATATGCCACCCATGTAGCTACACAAGGTAGATCATCATGATAAAATTAGGTTGTGTCAGCCAATATGGGGAGTGTATCACAAGGTAGAGATGATAGAGATAGAGGGGGGAATATGGTAGGAGATGGAGGCAAGGATGGAGGTAAGGATGGAGGTAGTTGGAGCATCCATCTAAGTCACATTTAGTTTACTGAGTAGTTATATTTTTCTTACTATACTATCTAGAAGCCACCTTGTATATTTTTATATTATGAGACTTTAGATGATGTACATTTACATTTTAATTATGATTTAACATTGTTATGTGATGCATTATATGATTTTTAATTTAGATTGTCAGATTATGTGATGATGTCATGTGGTTTATGGATTTATATTATGTGATGTATTTAATTTGTGCCATGTTTATGGATTTATTATCTAATTTATAAAATGATGATGTATATTACACTTTACTTTATGTTTTTATGGATGATAATTTATATGATCAATGATTAAATGGCTTGATTTTTATAAGATTTTTGGATAGATAGTGATGTTAAATGATGGATAATTTTATTAGATTTATTTGATTTATTAGTGATTATGATAAAGAATAAAGGAGTTTTCATTTTCCATAATTGGCTTGGACCCTAACTAGATATGGACAACTTGTTACATCTGCATGCGTAGCCTTTATCCACTTTTAATAAGGACTCTTAACAGCCCTATGTCAATTAAGTTCATGACCCCTTAGTTTTAGGAAGGGAATTTATATGGACTTGATTTTCATATAATATAGGTCAAAGCTTACTTTTATAGGAATATATGTCTTGTCTCATGTTCTATAGCTTTCAAGGATAACCTTAGGACCTCCATGTAGACTAATAAATGTAGAAAGTCTATGACTTTTGAGTAAGTTGATCAATGTGGGAATTTTTCTTGGGATACTTTTGATTTTCCTTTTTAGGTATTTTGAGAGGCATGCTTATAGAAAACTAATCAATATGGGAAGTTTTCTAATGTGTTTTATTATTTAGATAGTCATCCTTTGATGGAGTGGTCTATAATTTAGGATATATTCTTGTGTAGTTGTCCTTAAAGGGAGTAGTCTATGATTTTTTCCCTTTTATAGCTATCCTTCAAGGAATCAGTCTAAAATTTTTCCCTTTGCCTAATTTTTATCTTAGATTATTGATTGGATTAAGGCAACCTAGGTGTATTCTTATAGACAAATCTTTTTTCACAAGATGATATTTTTATCCCAAAAACTAATCTTTTTAGGTGAGATATTTCAAGAAATAATGATTTTGGGTTCCTTTCTATGATAGGCAGATATTATCCATTTAGAACATGCTATGAACAAAGCTAGGGTGTTCATATTTAAGTTTAGGATAGGTATGTTGTCAGATAACCACATGATTCTTCATCATTATTGGGTATTTTTAAATGATAGGGGTGTGATTTTAGTTTTTTTAACAAAGGAGGAGATCTTATGCTAGTTTTAGTTTATTTTAAATATTATTAATAGTAGAAATGATGTAGATGCAAAGTATTAAGAGTTTCACTTTCTAGTTCCCATTTAAGAGAGGCCAAATGATATGCCCCAAATTTATATTTATGAGTAATAATGTATGGTTCAAGATAATTTGGAGAAAATTTTCCTCGTTTACTTATTTCCATATTCATGACATGTTGATTTTAATTAAGGACAAGTTTACAAATATTAAACTCTCATTAATTTAAATGTTTATTATATGGGCATTTTATTCTTTGTTGATATACATGGAGATGATTGAGGGTCATTGATCATTTCTCATATAAGAGTTCAAGTCATGTTAATTACTCTTGGAAATAATCCTCCTCAAAAATGATGTCTTTAAGATAAATCTGAAGAGAAGGAATTTGGATTTATAGAGGAAGGACAACTTCTATGTGATAGACCAAAGAGAAAGGGGTAGTACCCATAGGGTTTTGAATGCTAGTTTGATAATCCCATAAAGTAAAATAAATGTGAAGATGTCAGTTCTTCTTGACCTCATTGACTATTTTTGTTAGCATTTTGATAAGGGTTTTGTTAGATGCTTCAGCCTATCCATTATCTTGAAAATAATATGATGAATAAAAACTTAGCTTAATGTTAAAACAATCATAGAGCTTTTGGACTTGCTTATTTTTTAAATATTTTCCATTATTTGTAATGATGTGAGGAACACTGAAGTGAGAGATAATGTTGTGGTTAATAAAATCAACAATATTGTATTTTTTGGTCAAAATAATGGGAATATCCTCCACCCATTTAGTGAAATATTTCATGGTGGTAATGATAAAATTATGCCTTAGGGAAGATTTAGGATCAATATATCCTATAAGGTCTAGCTCCCACTGAGAAAATGGATAAAATTCCTTGGCTAATTGTGATGCATGACTAGGGACATGTGATAGATTAGCTTGTTATTGACATTTATGAATTTCTTGACACATTCATAATAGTCATGATTTAGAGTGGGCCAATAATAACCTATTTGTAGAATTTTCTTGGCAACAACTAGGTTGCTAAAGTGTCCATCATATTTCTCATCATATGTTTCTTTGATAGCAATGGTAGCCTCAGAGTCTTGGAGATAATGAAGGAGAAAACCATTGAATCCTCGATTATAGAGAACACCCCTCAGTATAACATAATGGGTGGTTCACTACTAAAAATCACGTTTACCATTTTTAAATAGATCTAGAGGAAAATTCCCTTAGAGAAATAATCAAATATTTGCATGTACCTATTTTAACCTTTTAAGGTTTTAGCTATGTAAATCCTAAGTTAGATTAAAGTACTTAGTTGTCTAAATTAGTGAAATAATATGCAATAAATAACTAATAATTTGTTATAAATTTTGACTTACTTTGACTTTCTAAAAAAAGTAATAAATTTGTATAAAAAGAGACTTATCTAGAAAACAATTGTCACAAAAGATTTGGGTGCTAAAAATTGGGTTACAAATAGGTCTAATTGTCATCAACATGATCCCTGAATTATATACTCTTCTAAATAATAGAACCTTACTTGGATAGTAGTGCTTTATGGCTTTAGTGTCCTGAAAATGGCACTAGTGTCCTCTTTATAGGATTGTTCCTAAATTATGGATGTACCTACCTATGTGTTTCTAGGTTCTATTCCTATGTGCACAAAATATATAACTCTATATTGTGCCTATAATATTTGATTTAAGTTGTAAACCCTAATCTTCCTAACAAGTATGGCATGAGATAAAAAAAAATTGTTAGTAGGATAGGCTGGACATCCTTAACACCCCACTATGAAGACATTTTCCTACATGCTAGTACTTTAAGGATGGATCAAGCCCGATGTAATTCTCCCACCTAGTGCTTGGTGCAAGTGCAAGTGAATATTAGAATGATAGTGGTCTTGAATGCCTAGAGTGTACTTGAGATTGAGAATATTTAAAATCTAAGCTTAGGGTTGTTGAATTTTGCATGTATTTTCCATCTATTAGATATAGGTCTAAGAGTATTTTATTTCTAGTGTTTTATATCTTGTGTGGATAATAAAATGTGCTTAGGCTAACTTTAATAGGGTTACATTTTTGAAAATATTTTCATTCATGAGAGTTAGGGAAAGGGACACTATCACCATATTAGGGATACTAGCACCATGTGGCTTTAATGTCCTTAATATGGTGCTACTATCTAGCTAATAGGATTTTATAAATAAAGGTCCACGATCTAGGAATGTATATCTAAGACTATTTTGGCTTACTAGAGATGTACGTGGTCCACAAAATTGATAGAAAAATGTGATAAAGGCTATATGATAGGTCTAGGGCTAAGTTAGGAATAGGTTATCTCAAACAACACTCTTAACATCTAAATACCACTTTTAGGTGATTAAATTTCCCCCTTTATGCTATAAATTTAGAAAAGTGAAATAACTAGTATAAATAAAAAATAAGTGTACCTAGACTTACCTAGGAAGTGAAGCTCATGTAGCTAAGTCTGAGTATGTGAATCTAGGTCTGTGTATGTGAAGCATGATCTAAATCATGAATTATAATGAAACATGAATAAATCAATCCTTAATTAATATATATAAAAATCAAAATACTATGTTGAAGAAAGTAACTGAGTAATTTTGAGTAAAGAGATAGGAAAGAGGAAAGGAATAAATACACCTCATTAGGTACATGAACCAATGCATGAACTTGGTGACAACATGTGTGTATGGTGATCAAATAATTAAATAGATTAGATTGAGATAATATCTTTCTCAATCCTCATGTGTGGGTGGGTCAATAACTCAATCCATTTTTTACTCCATCATTACCCACCCCTTTTTGGTGGATCATGACCTATGAATAGCTTAGATTAGATTGAAAGTGTGTCTAATCCTATAATGTGGGTGGATCTTAATTAAGATATGACTCCATCATTTCCCACCTGTGTATAGTAGATGCATCTAAAACTAAACTATATAAAGTGATGAAAATACTAACTAGTTATATTTGACTATGTATGTCATCTATGTGGCCACTCAGGTATATTACATAGCTCTGAGCCACTTGGGAATACCAACCACTATATATGAAATAAGGCATGAAACTAGTGACAACTTTGAATATGATAGTAAGTGTATATATCATAGAGAATAACATGGATTGTTTCATTCTATTTGATCAACCTATGTGTAACTAAGTATTTGGAAACTATGTGTCATGCACATGCCCCCAATCTGATATTTGAGTATATTGATTCTAGATTGAGTTTTAATAAATGTATCTATGTATCTAAACTAAATGTGGGGGTGATCATGCCATGAATGATGCCCCAAATATGATAAATCTAATATGAATTTGAGTTGAAATGAGTGTATTGGAGTAAAATCTAAACATAATTATCAAACCTATAATTGTGTCTATGCAAATCTATGTTATACCCTGTGTATTGTTCTAGCTAATCTAAACTACCCTAATACTAGGGATACTAGATAGTAGTGACATGTAGTGGATAGTATAACCATGTGGCATTAGTATCCTAATTTGGTTATTAATGCCTATCTAGTCTAAAATTTAACTCTTTGAATTGCTTTTTGAGTCCCTATTTTTCTTGTATCTTACCTATGTTTGATCTTATGAAACTGAGTCTCTATGCTAAAATTGAACTATGAATAGAAATATAAGATCTTAATCTCTATGAAAAACCCCTATGAATTCCCCCTCTTTTGAGGGTATTTTTTAACCTGTGCAAGAACTATCCTCAAAAGAAATAAATCTATAAAATGTGTTAGCTAGAGCATATATGATAACTAAATGATAATCTAATACAATGTGTAAATATAAAATTAGGATGTAAGAGAATCTAAGCATAATTATGTAGTGTAATATGTATGTTGTATCTATCATTGCACAAGGGTGTCAAGATATATATAATCAATTTGTATAATAAAAAATGTGAGTATCTACCTAGGGGGATGGGGCATGATGTCCATCATGACACCCACGTAAGAAGGGTAGATGCATGAGGTCCCTCATGGCATCAATAACTAGTGTGTGTTATAAGAAAATATAAGTCTCATGGTGATGATGCATACAATAAAGCATACAACAAAACACAAATCATTTAAAATAGGCTAATGGGCCATAATACAAGGGATATGAGCACATGTCACTAAGTATAATAAAAAAATACATACAAGGACATATTTAAATGACCACATACACAAGCAATAACAAATAGACTTAGAGCTACATAGAAATACATGCTCAAATTTCCACATACATAATCAATAAAGCATACAAAAGGGATATGGGTGCATGTCAAAGGCATAAATGAATAGAAGTGGCATAGAGCCAAATAACAATGGCATATTCAAATGCCCTCGAATAAAATAATATTAAGAAATACAATAAAGTCTAAACTAGGAAAGCTAAAACTAAAAGTATATGTGTAAATGATAGGATGCACATATGTTGAGACTAACTAGTGATAATCAACAAAAAAATTGAGTATGATTAGCAATGATCAATACCAAGATATAAAAATCCTAAAATTGGAATTTGTAGAATGTAAGGATAGACCCTAGTAGTATAAATTATGTATGAGATGCCCCTAAGTGGGTGGATGTATCAAATGAATAAACCTAGATCAGTGTATATTCCCCTATTGGGTAGATGATAGTAATTATAGATTAGTTTATAGGACCTAAGTCTTATATGTAATCTTCAAGAACTCAACAAGAACAAGTGAAGCATGTATGTATGATAAAATTGACTATACTAAGATAGCTATCATATGTAGTATCTGGTAGATATAATAAATGTAAATATAACAATGCATATAATTTGTAAATTTTGTGTTTTCTAAGTAATATTTGAATTTTTTGTGTTTTGGCACGTTATATTATTTTTGTTTTTTTTGGATATAAGTTATGTATAATCAACATGAAAATTAACTATGTATAAGAAGAAAGAGAAAAGAAATTATGTACAAGAAAATATAAACCATACTAACTGATGAGTCTCATGGAAGACTCACTATCATTATGGACTATGTCAAAAATAGGAATAGTAATCTCTCATGTAGTGTGAATGTTATGTTGTAGTTGAATATTGTTGCTATAGGAATCTAAATATTATTCATCATCAGAATCATAATAACTTGGAATGCTAGAGAGAATTGCCTCATACTATGGAGTTGACATTTATTAATTGTGCTTTGGAATATTGATTATGAGTTTTCCCTTTCAAATTGTGCTTATTGTAGACATATGGTTCTATGGAGGATCTTTTGATATAAGGCCTTATTTGAGAATGTTTATGGCTTAGAATGATTTTGACTTTGCAACTAAATTTATTATTTTTTTGTAATATTTCCTATATATCTAGATGTTTTTCCTTGATAAATTATATGTTTGAATGATGTGCCTTAGGATGTTCAATAAATACCAAACCCTGTTGACCAATATTATCAACTGATATAATAGGAGAAGTGATTCCTTGGGCTTGCTAGCCCAAACCTTGACCATGATAATCAAACTGTCATAGATAGTCATGGCCAAAATCATCCCATTTTGAAATTAAAGCCTAATTTTGGAGAGTTAGCTTTGCATATTTTACTTTATTGACTTGTACTTGTTGATCTAATTGTGCTTTATGAACCTTTTGTTGTTTTGAGTTATGCTTTGGTAACCATTTTTGTACTATTTTTGAATTTGACCCTTTTTGAATTGGTAGATGTGTTATTTTATGTTATTTAGATAATGTGTCACTATGTGAGTCATATGTATCCATTATCTATTATGTTTTACTTTTCAATTCTAAATGTGAATCAGTGTTGTGCTTGTGCATTCTATGATATGCAGAAAAATATTTGGATCTTCTAATTGTGTGTATAGAAGGTAGGTTGATCAACTTAGTTTTAATAATTTTCCTTAGTACCTCACTTGAAATCTTATTTTATCTTTGAATTATTTTTGAATCACTAGTTGTAGATGCACTTTGTTGTGATTTCATGTTTTGATATGTAACATTATTTTCCATAAATTGACTAGATGAAGATGCATATACATGATTTACACTAGTGTGCCCTAAAGGCATATGTCTTGTAAATTGATTTTCAAATGTTTTAATATTTTCATGTAATATTTTATTCTAATTTTGTAAATATATAATTATCTTTCTCATACTAATAATTTTATCACTTAGAGTCTCATAATTACAAACCCTAGTTTTTTTTGATTGAATATATAGGCACACACCCTATAAGGAAGATGTGTGAATAGGATGAGTATAGGGATTAGTGACATTTTTATAGGTTACGGCATCTCATGAAGGAAGGATGTCATGGACCTAGTTAGAGGGAAAGTATCTATCACACTCATGGAGATCAGGAGGAGAAGGAGATTTTGTCATGTATATAAGATATGACATTGAAACTTGAAACATAGTTATTTGCTTATGTCTTAATTCCTCTATATGTGTATGGGTTTTATCATTAATGGAATTACACATAGGATAAATATAACATGCTATGAGATATTACATATATTGAAATTGATATAAAGCATCATCTATACATGTGTTTATGTCTTTTTTGAGTTCTTTCTAAATTAAAGGGAATAAACATCTAAATAAAAGTATTAAAATTTGCAATAAAAGTGATTAATTTCTTTTTTAATTATTATCATGATTATATGAAATGTAAATTATAAGATATATAGATCTAAAGTCTAAGTTTTGTAAATGTAAACCCTAGGGTTATATAGGGTTAGGGTTTTGAATTAAGGTTGCTTGGAAAAAAATTTAATTACATTAAATAAATGAAACCCTTATGTGGGATTGATTAATTGAGTTAGGTTATGTCAAAAAATAATAAAAATAGAATTTTTTAACCTTAATTTAATGAAAAAAAATTATAATAAGGTAAACCCTATGTAAAACCAGGGTTTTAAGCAATATTTGAAGTAAGTTGGGTTCACCAAAAAATTTAACATTTTAGGGTTTTAGCTATGTAAATCCTAAGTTAGATTAAAGAGTTGATTTGTATAAATCAATGAATAATATGAAATAAATAACCATTGATTTTTTATATAATTTAACTTGCTTTTACTTTCTAAAAAAAGCAATAAATATGTGCAAATAGAGATTTATCTAAAAAACAACTGTTGTAAAAGATCTAGGTGTTGAAAATTGGGTTATAGATAGGTCTGAGTGTTGTTAATAATATCCCTAAGTCATATCATCTCCTAGACAATAACTTCCCACTTGAATAGTATTACCATGTGGATCTAGTGTCCTAAAAATGGCACTAGTATCCTATTTGCATAACTATTCCTAAATTTTGGGTGCACTTATGCCTATGTTTCTAGGTTTTGTTTGTCCACACATGAAATTTAGAACTCTATATTGTGCCTATAATAGCTTATTTAAGTTACAAACCCTAATCCTCTTTACAAGTATGGAATGGGATAAAAATGTGTGTTAATTAGTAGGATAGGGTGGACATCCTTTACACCCCATTATGAAGAGAGTTGCCTACATACCAATACTTCGAGGAGGGATCAAGCCTGATGTAGTTCTCCCACCTAGTGCTTATTCTAAGGACAAGTGAATGTTATAATGATAGTGGTATTGAATTACTTGAGTGTTTTTAAGATTAGAAATCTTCGAAATCTAGGCTTAGGGAAACTATAGATGGTAGTATGTAGAATTAGGGAATAATAGGTATTGGTAACTTTGATTTTTCTCAACGTGTTTATTGTTTTAATAGAATTTCTGCTTCTATTTTCCATCTAGTAGAAATAATTCTATGAGTCTTGTATTTATAGTGTTTAGTAGTTTGTGTGGGTAATAAAAAGTGTTTAGGCTGACCTTAGGAGGGTTACATGTTTAAAAATATATTCATTTAAGGGATTTAATAAAATGGGCACTAGTGACATGTTGGGGACACTAGTGCCATGTGGCTCTAGTGTTCTTAATGTGGCACTAGTGTCCAGCTAGAAGGTTGTTAGGCACAAAGGGCCATAATTTGGGAATTTAGGTCTTGGATTATGTTTTGGCTGACTAGAGATGTATGTGGTCTACACAATGGCTAAAAAAGTGTGATAAGGCTCTAGTATAGGTCTAGGGCTAAGCTAAGAATAGGTTATCTCAAGCAACACTCTTAGCATAAAAATACCAATTTTAGGTAATTATAGTACCATAAATCTAATTGATTTTCCTCCACATTGTGGATATAAGGAAGATCAATTTTGGTATAAGATGGGTTGGTTGACCTTATGGATGAGGAAAAAAATTAGATTACTAATAGGAGGATGGGATAAAAGAAGCCAAGGAGGCCATGGTATCTATAAATGTTTTTGTTGACTGAGGAGTGGCTTAGATGGCATAGTGATCAAAGTTGGTTAATAATTGATCTGATAATGTTTTGTATTTTTTGAGGATGTCATTCTTGCATTGATATATGTCATTTATTTGATTGACCACCATCTAGGAATCCCCAAAGATACTAAGTGACTTAACATCTAGGGTTAAAAGAGTTTGAGGACCTATGATTAAGGCTTCATAATTATACCATATTATTAGCACAGTCAAAATTGAGTTTTAAATATAAGGTTATAGGAGATCCTCTAGAGATATTAAAATGATTCCAACCCCCCTCCATGCTCACATTTGGATCCATCAAAGAATAAAGTCATATGATACATAAGATCTCCCTAGGATGTGGAAGTGATAGATTCATCAGGGAATTTAAAACTAGATGGTTGACCACCTACAAGAGTTAATTCATCTAGCTAATCAATGATGATCTAGATTTTGACTAACTTTTAATGGAGAAAATCTAGGTTAAACTTGGTTAAAGCCATGAACCATCTGGCCATATGCTAATTTTGATAAGGATTCAAATGCATAAACTTAAGGGGATCAGTGCTTATGATTCATAGGTTTTATGATTAAGCAGATAATGGTGAAGCTTAAAACCCATAAAGACATAAGCAAGGTATAACTTCTCTATATGTGTATAGTGTGTTTCATATTCAATGAGATTATGACTTATGTAATAAACTACATGTTCTCTATATTTCTCATCATGATGGGAAATCATAACACCTAAGAATTGATTTGTGGCTGAGATATATAATAAGAAAGGTCACCCTTCCTCAGGAAGAATAAGAATTGGTGAAGAGAGGATAGATGGGAGATGAAAATATGAATAGACTATATTTTTTCCTACAATCTATAGAGTTGCTTAAGGCTGGATGGAGGTGGTATATCTATAATAACCCTAATTTTAGTGGGATCAATTTCTATACCATGAATGGAGATTATGAAACCTAAGATATTACCTATCAAGAATCCAAAAACACACTTTTTGGAAATGACATGGACATAGAATTGGATTAAGCGGTCAAAGATTATCTTAAGAATAGAGGAATGGTCTTTTCAAAAATTTGACTTGCCAAGAAGGTCATCCATATAATCTTAGATGATCTTTTAGACTATATCATGAAAATTATAACTCATGGCTCGTTGATAAGTGGCTCCCACATTATTTATGGAGAAAGGCATAACCTTATAGAAAAAATTCCCCCAAGGGGTAATAAAAGAACTCTTATGTTGGTCTTTTGGGGTAATAAGGATTTGATTATATCCAAAGAATCCATCCATTAGTGATAACATTTTGTGGCCAGTTATTAGGTCTAGTATTTGATCAATGTTAGGAAGATGAAAATCATCTTTATGACAAGTAAGGTTGAGGTCTCAAAAATTAGTACAGAGTAGAGTCCCCTTGTGGGCTTCATGACAAGCACAATGTTAGATACCCATTAAGGGTAATCAATAAGTTGGATGAAATTAATGGATAAGAGATGTTATAGTTCTTATTTAACTAAAAGTACAATATAAGGGTGAATTTTTCACAATTTTTGTTTCACTGGCTTGGATTTAGGGATGGTGACAATATTGTGAACAATGATAATAGGGTCGATACTTAACATGTCATTATACAACCAAGAAAAATCCTTGCTATGGTCTTCTAGGAATGTGGTGATGTATTGATGCTCCTAAGGGTCTAAATATTTACTAACTTTAATAATATGTGAGACCTCTTAAGACCTTATGTTTATATCCATAGTAGTTTTGTTCAAACGGCTAGACCTTTCATCCAAAAGAGAATTACATAGGTACAAGTTTTATGTGCCTAAATAAGTCAAGATAGAATCATCATCTTGACACTGAAGAATAGGTATGGTATAATAATATTTCTCTATCATATTAGGGTAAGAAATTGGAACAAATTTATTTTTTCCATTGATACGATACATAAGAGTTCCTAGGTTGAGAGTATTGACTAAAAAAAAAGTTGGGGTGAATGGAAACAACATCATTAATCACAGAGGGAATGTTAGATGGTAACAACATGATATTTTATTTGGGATTAGATGAGGAGTGGCTTCAAGATTTTTATTAAACCCGAGGCTATGTTTTTTTAGGGTTTCTTAAAGTATCCTTTGTGTGATATCATGAGGTCCTTGCTCATAAGATCCTATGCCAAAACATTTCCAAGCCTAATACTGTAAGTACATCTAAGTAAAATATGGTTTTTTTAGGAACAAGAAATTCAAGGAGAATGGTTTAGCATGTGATTTGATATCAAGATATAAGGAGGATTTATTGATCCCCCCTTAGATTAAATGAGTATGGAGAAAAGGAGGACTGAAGGGAATAACATCTCTAAAGTTAGGGTGATAGGTGCATTTTTTATCTGAGCATCCATACTCTTGAATAATAGTAAGGGAGTTAAGTGTCAATAACTGATACTCTTCTACTAAGAGTTATTGCAATATAGAGTCAATGGAATTCTTCTTAGGATTCATGATGATGGGATTATTGAACTAGTCGATACTTCATTAGATGATGGTGATAGGGTTGAATTTTTTAAAGGGAAGAGAATGTCATTGGGTTAAAAGGTTAGGTTGTATTTTTTGAATGGATGAGGATTGGTTGGGATGATATGTACTTGGCCCTTATGCTCATATTTGATGCATTGGTTCAAGGTGGATGGAACATAATGCATATCACAAATCTAAGGACATCCTACAAAGATATTATATTGAAATTCACCCTATATAATATAAAATAACTCATGAGGGATATGTGAACCTATTTAGATAGGGAGGATGACAGTTCCTAGATTAGGAGCCACTATATAATTGAAAGCCAATAAGACATTGGAGATGGGCCAAAATTATTTATAGAATTTAGAGTTGCTTAAATGTGTGTGAGGAGATAATATTGATGTTATCCCCATTGTTAATCATGACTCTTTGATATGATTTTAATTAATCTGATCAGTGACAAATAGGGGCGGATCCTAGTCCTCAAATGGTAATGGGACTATTTTTGAATTATTAAAACTAATAGATGAATCCATTTTCAAAGCTCCAATAAATGCTTTTAGAGGTTGGGATTCATTAGATTGCACTTGAATGGACTGAAGAGATTGTATCATGGTTTGACCATGTTGTGGGGAGTTCTCAATAAGTTAATGTAAGGACATCTTAAATAGGGTTTGATGGAATTATTTCAGAACTAATATCTATATTAGTTTTGAGGAATTATTCTTATATGTTTTCCATAGAATGAAGATTTTTTGTTTTAGAGCGGAGGGATTGGAGGTTTATGTGGTTGATGTAAGAGCCTTTAAAGTGAAAACTTTTACCTTATTTGGATTATAGGTTTTTGGGGTTTGTGTTTTATATTGTGTGGTTACATTTATCATATCAATTTGAAATAAAGGAGGGCTTTTCAAAATTCTAGAGTTATCCATTTTTTGAGGTCTCAAGGGGATGCTGGAAAGGGGTTGATTGGGGATTGATTTGAGGTTATTAATCATGCTTTTTGATGTTTATTTTGATCTTTCTTGTAAATTATTTAAGGTATTTACTATGTTAGTCTTAGGGATGGTTATGGTTTTAATGTTTTGGTTGAAGAGAGGATCAACAAAAGGATACTCAATTAAGAGGTCATGTTCATCTAGGAGATTATGGATTATGAATTTAAGATAATTGTAGCTCTCAATATCATGTCTAAATATCCTATGGTAAGTAGACATCTTATTCTCCATGTACCATGCTATTTTTTGGATATGGATATTAACTAGTTTGATAGGTGGTAACATTATAAGGGAAGTTTACTTAAGTTGATTGAGGATGGTGGAATAGGATCCTTGAAAGGGATCCTAGTGAGATTTTATCATTTTTTGGGGTATTAGTTTTTGGACCATGCTTAATTTTGCACATTAATTTTCTTTATTGATTGTACAAGTGGTTTTAATGGGTGATAGGGGTATTTTCAGATAAGTTTTGTGGGTAATAGAATGGTTCTTAATATGGCCAAATTAGAATGGTGAGGTTGATAGGTTCATTGCAAAAAATTCCGTATGTAATCATGTTCCTTTTCACATAGGTATAAGCTTATAAGTTCACCATCCTATCCATGAGGATGCACATGAGTTAGGTTGGGAATTATATTGAGGCATACCCCATAAAATATTTTTATGTAAATGTTAATAATGGAGTAGTGAATTTGGGAATGATTGTGAAATAGGATAAATAATAGAAGTGGTAATGGTTAGTTGAGATATGGCTACATACTATGAGAACAGGAGGGGTAAGATTTATTATTTAGATGGGTTAAGATAGGTAGTTATGATGGGTTGTGATGGAATCAAGTTTTGAGTGGTTAAAGGGATTTGTTGTTAGATAGTTTGACTTGGGGGGATTTGTTGTATGGATTGTATTGGTTAAATGATGTGTTTGGGATTTGAGGTTACATGTTTTTGGATCTATGGGAAATTCATAGGGATGGAGACTACTAAATTATGGATCATGGGAGAGGGTGGTTGATTGGATGTGACTTGTGGTATAGTAAAATTTTAGGTTTATATAATGGTTGCAGAGGGGTTACATTATGCTGGTATTAGAACTTGTTGGTGGTGGTGGGTTGACATAAGAGGAAAAAAAATTGGGAGGATTGGACTTGAGGAAAAATAATAATTTGTATAGATTATGTAATAAGGTAATAACATAGGGCAATTGGATTGTTATCCAATGTATTTACAAATTCAGGTTCACCTTATGGGTAAAATTGAGGGAGGTCATCCTTGATGGGTTTGAGAGAGGTAGGGATCTTGGTGAATGTTCCATTTATTAATATTAAGGTGGTAATTTTGTTTGTCTCTATAATTTTTGTCATGTTACAACCATGTAATACTAAAATAAAAAAACAAAGAATAGATGCAAAAACACAAATCTTGTTTTGTTTATCTCATTTTAATGAGGATAAAACACAAATTATAATTAAATGTACTTAATTATTTTTATTTTTTCATAAAAAATATCTTAGAATGTGATGGGGAATTTGATTAACAAAGGTAATAATAATAAGTAAGCTAAGATTAGTTTTGGGTTTGTTTAAAACTAGTATCCTCGATATACATGAAGGTATAATGAGGCTTGAATCTGTGTTGGTGGAAGTACATGGCTTGGTATTAGGGTATAACCCATTAATTCATGGTAATATAATAATAATTGTGTTTATTTATTAGCCTTTATACTTACAACCAATTATTTATACTTAGCCTTAACATCGAATCAGCTTTCCCCTTAATGACGAAATCTAAATGGGTCTACTTGAGTAGGATTTATTTGATTGTTTATTTTAAGATTATTTTGGTTTGGTAGTGTGTGAAAAAGGAGTGAGAATAAAATGGTGAATTAATCTTACTAATTACATTACGTAAACTAATTAAACAAACAAATTGATAAATACAACTTCTTTCAAAAATAAATCAATCTATTTTTTTAAATTTTGTTATTTTAATGAAAACGAAGAAAATATTTTGCTAAAATATAATGCAAAATCAAAGAACTAGAATGATAAAATAGGATGAATGAGGCCCAAAAAGGGTCCCATCAAGCATGCCAAAATATTGAATTAGTTTTTCATTTATTCCTTTATAAAAATAGACTACTAAAAACTTGAATTGAAATATAGGGTTTTAAGGTTAACCTATTATTTGGAAGATTTTGCACCATTGATCCAATGAATGTGGGATATCTTTTTGGCTAGGAAGGATTACTTTCACACATGAGAAAACTTGGAATACATATGATTAATAAGATATGTTAGTGGGATTATTGGTGCTAGACCAGTCCCAAGACGTAATGAACTTCCTAATAAGGATGTCATCCCACTTTATGAAGTAATTAAGTGGATAAAAATAGTAAAATAAATTAAAAGATGCATACAATGATATAGATATGAAATTAAAGTATTTTGAATTAATCTACATCCATTTCATTAAGATTAGTGAACTAATCATGCCAATAGGCTTCAGTGAAATCTTCATCTTCTTTTATGATTTCTAACTGGTTAGAAATAACCTCTACAATAGGGGTGAATGCATTAGCATAAATCCCTAACTCAAAATTAATGTCACTCTGATAGATGAAGAAAGGTTGAGGGATAATTGGTAAATCATAAAGAGTAATAACTTCATGTGAGACTCAAGGTATTGTCATCTACAAGTAAAATTCATGGTTTAGGAACAAAAAATTAGGATTAATTTAGATGTGCTAATAAAAATAGGATTTGAATTCAAACAAAGAATATTAGACAAGGTAACGTGTCTTTCTAATAGAGGGTGAGAAATCATCTATTATTTGTCTTAGAGTAATTCATTCGGTGTTTGGGATCAAAATCATGGTCATTTTCTCAAATAAATTCTAAGAATAAATCTATGTTGATTCTATCAAATCAAAATCAATCATGGGGATCGTTATCTATTCCTTCCATTTTTATAAGAAGTTTGTTCTGATTATTCCAACTATGGGTTAAATTGGGCTCTAATAAGTTATACAAATTTTGGATTGTGAGGGAGTTTATTAGGGAGTTTAAACCATTTAGAATTTATTGTAATTTGGTATATTTTATTAGATTTAGTTATTGGTAATTAGTTAAAATTAATTACGTGGAGTAAAATAGTAATTAGTAAAATGAATTACTTGGGGTGAAATGGTAATTGGTGAGACTAATTACGTGGGGTGAAATGGTAATTAGTAAAAACTAATTACATGGGATGAAATGGGGATGGGATGATAAAATTAGCTTAAGACATATATTATCACAAACATTGTGTGAAATCCTAGTGCCTACAATATTTATAGATGTACTTTACTATTTTTAGTAATCTCAAATGTATAAATTCATAATACTATTTATCTGAATTTTTTCTATTAATTAGCATGTTGTAATATCTAATCAAATATGCCTTAACCCTAGATAACCACACATATCTAAATTTAAGCTCAAAAATTAGGTGAAATTGACCTATGTGTGTATTTATACAAACCCTAGCTTGCCCTAGGGTATTCAACCTCATGAAGTTTTTTATTTTTTTTCACATTTATTCTATTATTTGTATGCAACCTAGGCGTAGCCCTAGATTAGCTAGTGTTATTATTGAACACTTGGATATTCCACATTTAACACCTAAGATGCCTCAAACTAAGGAAGTTTTAAATATTATGCCTAAATAATGTGTCAATAATGAAAATAAACCAAATACTAAAGGGGTTATCATAGAAGATGATTCTTATCATGAAAACAATGAATCTAATGCAAAAACAAACCTGAATAAATAGATCAAGAGAAATTATTATCTTTTTCTATTTTTTGAGAGTGAATCCATTAAAACCCTAAAGATCTTGATGATATTCTAAAATCCATATTAGAAACTAAAAAATCAAAAAACATATAAAAACAACTAAATGCATCTATTGATCATGTTATAAGGGTTATGGGATATCCCCATATTCTTGTAACCCACCCCTTAAGCATATCATCACTTAATAGTTCTAGTGTTGGCACAAGTTATGTTTTTACACCATTTTTCCCTAAAATAAATCATACTATTATTACATCCTCCATGGGAAACATTGGCACTTCAACCTAGTTACATGTTGTAATTCTTATATCAAATTAAATAATGGGTACACCACCTTTGGTGAATTCTCAAAATTCAAACCTTAGTGATCAAAATATGCAAGATATTGTCCAAACTATAAAAAAACTTAAAGATAA
The DNA here is from genome assembly GCA_037957365.1 of Torreya grandis. NCBI lineage: Eukaryota > Viridiplantae > Streptophyta > Pinopsida > Cupressales > Taxaceae > Torreya > Torreya grandis. The sequence continues at coordinate 1,494,280 of JARHVA010003993.1, read as the reverse complement.
GATTAAAAATATTGATAAAAAATCTATGAAGTCACCTTATGCTATTGATTCACAAGAGGAGTTTCCTAACCCTCTTTCACTTGAGATATATTTACACCCCTTACCAACTAGTTTTTTTAGACCTTAGTACACATTTTATGATGGAAAAGGTGATCATGAACAACACATTCCATCTTTATATATGGTAAGTCTTACTTATGTATCTAATGATAAAAATTTTGACTAAACTATTTTCAAGGAGACTCAAGGACTATGCTCTAGGATGGTTCTATGATTTACCAATCTAATCAATAAAATCACCCAAACCTATTGTGGACAATATTTTGGCACACTTATTTATAAACATTAATTAAAATGTATCCTATGCCCAATTTTCAAAAATTAAATAAGGAACCAATGAACCTATCAATCAATTTTATTGAGATACAAGACAATGTTGGCCAAAATGACAAACCAAATGGAAAATAAAGAGCGTAAAGACATAATCAAGAAAAGTTTGTATTTTTCATTACATGAGTCCATTATTTTTAAAATTATCAAATATTTTTATGACTTATGCCATATTGTGTGAAATCATTAAATTAAAGTCATTTCATTAAAAAAGCTTAAGTATGTATCAAACACATTGATTACATCCAATACCAAGTTTACTATTAAACCAAGCTATAAGGTAAAATATAAAAACCCTAAAAATGAAAAAACTTCAACTGTTAATGAATTATCATAACAACTTGATCAGCTTGTCTTACCCAATTCACCAAGAAGATCATTTACACACTTACCTGAGTCTCCAAATTTTTTACTTAATAAATTTGTATATTTCCATCTCATATCTCTACCTCCTCCCATAGAGGTTGATATGAGTATACCTCTACCTCATGGATATGATGCCAATGTTTATTATGACTATCACTAGAATCCCAATAATTATACTAACGAATGTTATACATTGACACATAATATTTAATACCTTCTCAATAATCAATAACTTAATTTTGACAATCCTCCTAAATATTCAAGGTCACAACCTGGTGACCATCAAAACCAAAATATGTTTAGTGATCCATTAAAAGATCATTTTCAAAAGAATATGTAAGTGTAAATGGCATATAATGCACATCCTCCTCCACCGCATTATGGTAACCCATTACATAGGATTATAGGTACTTATACATGGAATATACCTCTTTTAGATCAGAGAACATCTATTAATTTTGATGTAAATAATATTATGATTGATGACTCAAATATTAATTCATTATTTATTCAAGCATACCTTGATCACCAACTTATTCAAAATGTTATGATTGATAATTATGTTATCAAAAATGTCAAATCATGTCATTACTTACACATTTGGGATATACACATGATTATTTAAACCCTTTAAATAAAATGATTAGAGCATTTGATGGGACCTCACAACATGTTATTAGTGAGATTGGCTTACCTTTACATGTTGGTTGAGCACACATGGACACTACCTTCTCGTTTATACCATACATGGTATTGTTTGATATGTTACAAGGATGACCTTGGATACATACACTCCATATAGTACCTTCCATAGTACATGGGTGTATGAAATACATTAATACCAATAGAATGGTCATACTTCTTAAAAATCCATATGAACATCCACTTAAACAAAAATAATTTATTTCAAGGTAAATAATTATCAAACCTACTGTAATTGTAGTTCCTGTGACCCTACTCCTCCCTATGATTACACATCAGCTCACATGAAAACTACCAACCTTGATCATCATTATTTGAGAAATTTGACACTTTTGTAGACCTTCCCACATATTATTTGCATCCCCCAAACCATCTTGTCCTTTTCTCATGCTAGGCATGTTCTTTAGGGATCCCCTGGGACCTTTTCAGGAACCTATTGACCATCTTAGGCCTCTATTTGACCTAGGACATGGCTTAGGGAGGAAATACATAGCCTAAGCCACATGTTTCCTTCATGAAATTTGTGGCCTAGGCTATGACCTAAGCAAAATGCATGCAAAAATCCCAGTTTGGTCCTAAACAGTCAAAAATGACTAGTTTTTAGCTTGTTAATGGATTAGAGTTGGGATATGTGTGTCATTCTCATTAATTTTTTACCTTATCTCTTATTTATATTTATTTTTATTCCCTCACTTGACTCTCATGGATTATTAAATATCTATTGATTCATTCTTGGTACTCTTGAGCTTGATTGGTGATAGAGGATCCCATATGATGTTACACATTTGCTTGGAGACTCCATTATTGCTCATAGTTATTCTTGATTCCTTGTGGCTTACTTTCAGATCTTACATCTATCATTACACCTAAATTATACACTTGGTTTTAGATATTACACCATTTCAAGATCTCACTTCACCTCCTCTTTTTCTCTTGGCTTTTGGTTTGGACCTTAACTTGTACATAGCTTGGTCTTCCTCCTACATTGTTTCCTAGCTTGGATTCCTAGTTGGTAGAACATTTGCACATCTTCTTTAAGTTTGATCTGAAGGTAATTTTCTATGTAAAATGAAACTCCATTATTTTTTATATTATATATGATAGTATTTTATTTTTATAGGTGATTTAGTTATTTTGTGCATTATTTAGAATAATTTTTAAAGTTTATGCATTCACATTATGGTTACAAGATATATTCATTACTTGAAATATTTACCATTACATGTTATGATTTCATTGGAAAGAGTTTCATTACATAATATAATTCTACATGCTCAAAATGAACTAGACAACTTGCTTAAATAATCTTTCTCTCTTGCTAAACTAGAACATTGCATTGTTAAAAAACAATAGTGTTGAAAGTGAAAGATAGCTCAAATCTAGATTAGGCATGCTCTTGAACCCTTTCTTGAAAACATATTTAATTTGGCCTAAAAGTGCCTTATATTCTAGATTCACATTTCATTTATTATCTCTCTTTACTTAGCATTATTATTTCCACAATTTATATGCAATCAATAGTCTAGTCGTAGCTACTTGTTTTACTATGATTAGATCTATTAGAGATACCTGCAAACTTTATGCAGTTGATCATACTTTCCAAAAATTGTTTTATAATTCCATCTATATCTTGGTGAAATTTGGAAAAATGGATAGCCACTATAGATCTCTTGCATCCCATAGAAGCCTTGATCCTTCTAGCCTCTTAGTAGTTTGCTTTAACACCCTACCAAATACTGGCGGTTCCATTAATATTCTTAGATCTATATATTTGCATACCCTATGAGAACCCACATATGGTTTCACACTAGTTATATCCTATTTATATATCTCTTAGCATACTCCCCTCTATTATTTTTTAGGCTTTGCTTTTAGTTATTTTTTGGTTCTCACCTTGGTTGTTTTCTCTTGCTTTGGTTTTGTGTCATCTTCCCTATTGGTTCTCTGTTAGTTTTCCTTTTTTGTTATCTTCCATGTTTCTCTTGCTTTATTTCATCCATGTTCAATCTCTCACCTTTGGGATTCAAATCCCATTGGATTCAGGGTCTCATCCTTGATCTAACTCATGAGCAAGCCATGGTTATAATGGAGTGCCATAGACACTGTAGGATTCAAGAACTTCCCTCAACCCAACATGTTGATATTTACCCTCTCACATTCAAAATGGACCAAGATTGGTAGGTATATAACCAATGAAATTGGTCTCCTTTTCACCAGTCTGAGCTTCATTCATTTAGGGGTGTTTCTTCTCATCCTCATTTTTCCTCTCATTCACCCACTCGAGGTGATGAGGATCCTCTTACATAGCTAGGGCCTGATGAACTACATACAATCATTAATGATTATATTAAATTCCTTAAAGTGAATAAATTGCATCCCTCTCCCCTTAATAGTTGGTGGCATGCTTCCTCTAGAGACAGAGCTCACACGTATTGAGTTTTGAGTACCTTAAATAGTTCTCACATGAGTTCCCCACCTCTTTCTTGATAGAAGGCTCTAAAATAAGAACACCCTCATGTCTATGTTATGGGTCATAGGTATTCCCACCTGGTGAGGTATCTTCTTCATTAATATTCCTCCCATCCTCATAAACCTTATTTTGAAGTTTTCAATGAGTGTACTAATTTTGATCTTCATCTATGAAAAAGAGATATATGGGATGCCTATTAGGAGCATCAACAGCCATCGATTAACCCTCATCTAATGACACATGACCAGTATCATGGAAATTTTGGTCATCATAGCCATTTTCATGAACATGCCACATATTTTGATCATCCTTGTGTGGACCATGACATTTCCTGTGGTCATTCCCCACCCCATGGTAGAGATGATTTCCATTGTAAGCATCCTCCATATCAAGAGCCACCTCAACATCATATTCTCCATGGTCACGGTTATCATTATATCTATAAGCATAGACATCATTACCATCATGAGCCTCCTCCTAGAGCTCATCACTAGCCTACTATCAATTGTGCTTATTATTGACCAATTTTTGGTCCTACAAGAAAAATTTGGGCACCCCCTCCTTTTTCATTGAAAAAGTCATCCAATCCATGTTTTGGCTAGATCATCCCTCTACTTCCTTATGAAAAATGCTCTCTACTAGACCTTTCTCATGAAAAATTTATGTATTTCCCTCATTCTACTTTGCCAAGTTCAAATTGAATTTATGCAGGTGCATTACTTTTCTACTTTTATAAGTAGAAGCAATTGAAGAACCTAAAATAGTATAAAGTAGATAGAAAAAGGCAATGGATTTCCTTTATAGGGAATTTTGATGGCTTGAAGGATGTTTGCAAAAAGTTTTAAGGGCAAGTGTCTTTCCAGAGGGCACTTAGGAAAAGAAAGAGGACTTGTTCACTTTTCTTAAGGATATTTGAAAAAAATATGAAGGGTAAGTACCCTTGCAAAGGGCACCATGGTTGGTGGTAGAAGTAAATCAAAATTTTATAAGGTGAATTTTTATGCACAAAGTGCCCTTACAGAGGGCACCTTGAGAAAGTGAAGAACAAAGACAAAAGGCCCAAGGGGTACTTGCCCTTCGAGAAAAGAAGCAATCAAAAGAAAGAATTCCTTCAAATAAAATGTTTGAAGGAAAGTGCTTCAAAAATCCCAAGATAAAGAAGGCCCAATAATTCAAAGAGCAAGCAAATAAAAGGCCAAGGTAAAGGAGAATTCGAAGGAAGGAGACAAAACACAGGGAAAGACAAAGTGGAAAAGACAAAACAAAGAATAGTTTTAGTTGTTGACAAAGATAAAGGATAGAATCAATGACCACTCAGACCAAGACAAGTGGCATAGATGACTTGACAAGGATAATTAATACATTTGGTGAAATAAATCTACCAAAATCCAATAAAATAGATTAGTTTTTGAACTATAGAGGATATTAGCCCATGTTTTCACGTTTCAACATTAATATATAGCCAGTTGTGCCCAACATTAAAGAAAGCATGGTCCAGACATAATAACTTGGGGATGGCTTTGTCATTTGCTAACAGTATCCCATGATTTTGTAGGCCCAAGATAGCAAGGGTGGAAACTTGGACATCTAAAGCATGGCTCTCCCATACATAATTTTAAGAATATGATATCAACATGGTCTTTTGGTCTCTACAGAAGTGTTTAACTCAGCATGGGTTTCCGTTCCTTGATTTGTCAGCTATCTTATTTCTAGTTCTCTATATATTTATAACTTCTCATTTGAGAAAAAATATCTTAGCTTGTATGGTGAAGCCCTAAAGGAATTTACCTTGTATCAAAAGAAGCATTTTTACCTCCATTTGAGCTTGCACTTTTACATATGTCTATGGTTTTAGCTTGTCTTAAATCATTTTATTTTCATGCTTTCTTAAGTTTATTCCAACATATCTAGTGTATTATGAGTTCTTTTCTTATAGGTCAACAAGAAGTGTCCAGATCAGATTATAGGTGCATGTGAATAGGATGTCCATAGTGTGTCTTAGAACACCTCTGGTAGTTCTTCCTCCCTATATCTCCATAAGATCCCTTATTGAAACACTGATGTATAAAAGGTTATCATTTGATTGAAGTGTATGCTTGTTTGTCTCTAGTATAAAGTTTATGTTCAAGCTAAGTAGACCAACCATTTTGGTGCATCACCACTTTAGTTTAGGTTCTAATTTTAGTATTTTTCTCCCTTTTCATTCCCCCTCCATTGTTAATAGTAGGAAATCTAGGGCCTCAAGATGCATCAAAGGGAGCTAGCCCCTAATCTAGAGATTCATCCCTCACATTTACAACCCACAACAAGATGAATGTCTCCATTATGTTTCATGGAGGAAGAGAGTTGAGCCTCCCTTTAGAGGGTGTAATCCACTGTGTCAACACTTTTGAGGATCTCCATTGAAATCCTCTAGCCCCTAGGCATGTTATTCCCCTTCTTACTCCTATCCTTAAACTACCCAAATTCAATGTGACTCAAGACTCCAATCCCATAAAGCATATTATGGAATTTATGACATCATGTATGGATTGAGAATAGGATGAAGGTATGATGTTAAATCTCTTCACTCATTCTTTATGAGCTAAAGCTCTTATCTGGTTTCAAAATATGCCTATAGATTCTCTCTCTAGTTTCCATCTCCTTATGGATGACTTCCTCCAATATTTCAATATCCCTAGACCTCTTAACCTCAGCATCTAGTCACTCACCTCCATGGTTTAGGATAAGGGTGAGTTAAACTTTAATTTTATGCATAGGTAACATTCAGTCATTCATATGTGCAGGACTAGGTTCTTGAATGATTATCTTTATGATATGTTCATGTTAGAATTTAGGTAGGAGGTTCACCTTGAGGTCCTCAAGCATGAACCCACCTCTTATTATGAAGATATTAATGAGTGTCTAAAGATCAAAGTATTTGAGGTGTATGTTGGCATGTGGCTTGTACCTTCCCAAAAGTCATCCTCTTTGTATGATTATAACCACAATGTGACTGATGATCATGTCATTGATTCTCCTCCTCAGAATAAAGACAAGAAAGATAGTCATGAGGTGAATTCTTTGAACAAGAATCCATCTGATAATAAGGCTTCTGAATAAATTATATAAAAATAGTGGATGGTTTTTCCTTATAACCCTGACAAGTTTTGTAATTTTCATCAAATGAGGGGGCACGATGATGCCAATTATGCCACCCAAAATTTTAAAGTACAAACCTTGCCTTCATCTTAGATTTCTCCTCTTGTGGAACCCAAACATATTTTGAATTTTTTTAAAGAGCCTCTACTTGACCATGACAAGGAGAAAATGAAGAAGAAAGCTAAGGCTAAGGGCCCTTGCTCTCTTTCTTGCTCTTCCACCTCTTCTGATTCTTCTTCCTAGGTTGACTTGAGAGAGAAAGCCAAACATAAGAGCAGTAGAATCATTACTGCTATTGACATAGATTTTATTGGGTATGATTGCTTTGTTATCACATGTTCTGATGGGGCCACCAACCCTGTTAGAGAGACTAGTGGTGTTGGGCCCCCTGTCCAGCCCATAGGGGTAGGGAACCCTAAAGTTAGATTTAAATTTAGGCATAACATCCCTCCCTAGGCTAGATAATGTCCTTATTCTATCATAGAGGAGTTATAGGACCTTTTAGTTGGGATATCCATTTGGGACCTTCTTCACCTTTGCCTTGAGTAAAAGGGACTCATACTTGAAGAGCTTGGTATCTCTCGTGAGGGTTTACTACATGATGGCATCAAAGTGTTGTTTAACTCTAATGCACATGAGCACCCTCATCTTACCAACTTATCTTTTGACCCAACCTATTTTATAGATGCTTCAATTCTTGTAAATAAGGCTTGATTCCCTATTTATATTAAGACTTTTGTTGATGATTGCTATGTCAAGAAGTGCATTGTTGATGAACGAGTTGTGTTTAATATCATGCCCCTATGTGTGTTCAATGAGCTTAGGATGAATTGGAAGAATCTCTCTCATACTCTCCATAACTTTGTGAGTTTCAACAATGACATAATTACATCGATGGGGAACATGAAGCTCTAGGTCAAGTTTGGCCCCAAGATAGTTATGATCAAGTTTTGTGTTAGACCTTGATCTTTCATACAATATGATTCTTAGCCATCCTTGGAATACTACCATATAGGTTATCACATCAAACACATTTTTCATGGTTTAATTTATGCATAAAGGTGATTTTTATACCTTGGAGGCTAACCCAGATCCCTAAGTGTTGCTCTACATAAAGATAAATCCCTTAGATGAGGCTTTGGTTATCTCCTCATGGGCCTTTGTAGATGCTCATACATCTCCTAGTTCTAAGTCTCATTTTCTATCCTATGATGCTAAGATATCCCATCTATTTTTAGAGACCTATTCCAATATGTCTCCTTAGATGTTGCACTCCCCTTGCATCACATTTTTTCCATCAAAGTGTAGGCTCCCTTAATGCATCTTCCATTAATATTTATAGAGTAGATGAGTCTGATCATGAGTGTTATTTCATTCATATTACATGTAACCTATTTAAGGAGAGAAAGGCTTAAACTAAGCTCATGTGGGTTTACCATAAGTATTACCATCACCTTAATCATCTTGGTTTGGGTATTCATCTCACAAATAGACCAACCCTAGGCATTCCTATAATGAATTTCCTAGTAGTTGAACCCAAAGTGTTAGATGAGTCACTCCATCACACACCTAAGAATTTTGAGGAAGGCAACCCTATAGATGTTTAAATATCCATAGACATCAACTTTGGTACCTAATCAAGGCCTAAGATCATCAAGATCAGCATTATCCTTATTTCAAAGGAATGGGGTGTTTTGCTCACCTTCTTGTATTAATATTTATATGTATTTGCTTGGGAATACTCTAATATGATTGGTATAGATCCTAACATAATTGTCCATAATCTTGTTATGGATGATGGGACCAAGATCATCCACTAAAATAAATGACCAATGGTGCTTAAAGTTTCCTAGTTATTTAAGGTAGATATTAAGAAACTCATTCAATTTAACTTTATCTAAGCTATTGACTACCCTCGATGGATTTCCAACATTATTCTTACTCTTAAGAATAATAGAGCTATTTGGATTTGCATTGAGTTTTGGGATCTCAATATGCCTTGTCTAAAGGATAACTTTCCTACTCCTTTGATAGACTAGATTGTTGATTCTACCATTGGCTTTGAGATCATGTCCCTCATGGATTTTTTTTAGGGTACAACCAAATTTAGATTGCACCCAAAAACCAGTACAAGATGACATTTACTACCTCTTGAGGTACCTTCTATTATGTTGTCATGCCTTTTGGTTTGAATAACACTGGGGTTACATATTAGTATGCCATGACCCACATTTTCCATGACCTCATCCATAAGATTGTTGAGTGTTATGTTGATGATCTCCTCAGAAAATCCTACAAGTAGGATGAGCATGTGTGAGGCCTCAAGATCATTTTTGAGCATCTCCAAGAGTATCACATTAGTTTCAACCTAGAGAAGTACATTTTTGGTATCTTTACTGAAAAGCTTATTAACTTCCTTATTTTTCAAAGGGGAATTAAGGTGGATCTTGAGAAGATCAATGTGATCCTTGAAATGACTCCCCCATGTAACCTCATTCAATTATAGTCCTTCCTTGGTAGGCTCAACTTTCTTAGATGTTTCCTTGAGGAGTATGCTCACAATTCCATACCCCTCACATGTCTATTATGTAAGAATATGCCATTATTTTGGTTTGATAAATTCCAAGTTGATTTTGAGGAGTTAAATCATATGCTTTAGAATCCTACCATCTTGATGACACCCATTGAAGGGTATGAGTTCATCTTATACACCTCTGTCACTGATATTTCCATTAAGGGTATGTTGTGCTAAAAGGATGGCATTGGTAGGGAGAGATTTGTTTACTAAATCTCTTGCATGTTATTTGGCCCTATATTCAAATAATCTTTTGTTGAGTGTTAGTTCCTCTCTTTCATCTTCGCTATGAAGAAGTTGAGACATTGCATATTGAGCTAAACTACTAACATAATTGTCTAGTCCAATCCACTCCTCTACTTACACATTAAGACACATGTTGTAGGCAGGACTCCAAGGTGGATTATGCTTCTTTATTATTTTTACCTCTACATCATTAACAAAAATTCCACCAAGGGCTTAGCTATGTCTAACCAACTTGTTAAGTGCCAACTACCTAACCCTAGTGTGGAATTGTTTGATGATGCCTTTCTTGATGAGATGATCTACTCAATTGACCATGTTAAGGTCTTCAAGTGTGATTGGTATCAAGACATTATCCATTAATTTGAATACCAATCTTATCCCATTGATGCTCCTTCATGGGAACACTATTGAATCCATAAGATTATCATCTGTTATGTTGTCATTAGTGGTATCTTATTTAAGAGGGGTCTCAATGGTGTGTTCATGTAGTGCCTCACCCTTGAGGATATTCCTCTCATGTTGGAGGAGTCTCATGAGAGTATATGTGGTGGTTACCTATGAGGGCAAGCCACTACTCAACATATTATCAATATGGGATACTATTGGCCCACTCTTATTAAGGATACAGTCTAATATGCCAAAAAGTGTAAGATGTACCAAGTCACTAGGGATGTCATCAATGCCCCTACTAACCTCTTACACTCTATTTATTTTCCTCGGCCCTTCTTAGTTTTGGCTCTCAACTTCATTGATGAGTTCAAACCTAAATCTTTTGATGGTTGTCACTGGTTCATCACTGCCACTAACTATTTTATGAAGTAGGTTGAGGCCATGCCTCTTACTAGCATGTGTGGGAATACCATCACCAAATTTCTCCTAAACTAGCCTATTTGTAGGTTTGGGGTTCCTACTATGATTATGGCTACTAATGGCATGGGCTTCTAAATCCCTGAGATGTGTGAGCTCATTGAGTAATTTAGGCTCAAGCTCTACTTCTCCTCTACCCATTACCCTCAAGGAAATGGGCAAGCACATTATTAAAATAAAACTTTGAAGAAGATGCTTCTCTACACCATTTCTCAGTCCAAGAGGTACTAACATCTTATGCTCTATCTTACCATTTAGGCCTATTAAAATAGTTCTAAATGGCCATGGGGGAAACCCCATGCTCTCTTATGTATGGATCACTCTTCCCTTAGAAGTATTAATCCCTTCACTATGGTTAAGACATTTAGGTCTCTTTTTGATGAGGAAGAATGCATTGCTCACCTCACTAAGCTTGAGTAATTAGATGAGTGATGCCTGACTGCTCTTGAGCACAATTATGCTTACCAATACCATCAATGCCACTAATTTGAAATTTTGGTGCACCCTTATTAACTTAAGGTAGGTGATACGGTCTTTATTTTTGATAAGGAGTACTATAATAAGGGAAAACTTATGCATAAGTGGATTGACCCTTCTATTATCATTGCCTCTCTAGATAATGGGGTTTATTGTCTCTCAACCCTTAAAGGTGAGCCCATATTCTACCCAATCAATGGGTTTCACCTTAATACATTTCATGTCTATGGCTTGTATGGACCTTCAATAAATTTGCCTATAATGGTAAGGAAAATATTTCCTTTCTTCTAGAACCACGAACCTTTGTGTCATTGGTATATCTATGTGCACATGGGTTATTTATTAGTAGTTCCTACTATCTAATAACATTTATATCTAGTATTCTATATCATATGAAGCATACATATCACATACAAAATAATATACACACATGTTCTAATCATGAGAAAGAGTTGTGTATATATCACAAAAAAATACATGTTTTTTCTCTAGGTACATCACATGGCTTCCTCTGAGTCTGGGCTCACAATCCCCAAAACTACCACATGTATGGCTATACATATGATACTATCCCAATTATCCTATGACTAGACTCTATCTATGGTAGTCATTCCTCTAATGGAGATATCAATCTCTACCTAGCAACTAGTTGAGCCACCATCTACTCCAAGGTTTCAAGTCAATCTTTCCCATCTCCAAGCACATTTGCTCCTCTAGTCTGCTCTTGAGCTAGCTCATCCCATAGCTAATCTATCTCAGCCTCTATTATAACTATTCATACCTTGGCTCATGATACAATCATCTCATTTTATGTTATAACTATCTCTAATCGGTATACATCTACCACATGTCATGTTAACTCTACCTCTAGTTATGGTATCTTATGTCATGCCCTTGCCATCTTGAGTGAGCCTCATGCACCAACCCACTAGAAGTGAGTATGTGGAACTAATCTCACTGTTAAATAGAGAACCCACTCTTTTAGAGGTTTTACTACTATATTATCAAATAATTCCCTTAGTACTAGGTCCATCTGGGGTCAAGTCCAGCTAGGCTAGTCTCCTACACACACACAGCACATATGTTAGTCACATATCAATTCTCACTAAGGATGAGTACAAAGATAAAGTGTTATCTAGAAAATACACTTATCTTACCTAGTATTATATATGCCCTCTATATCTCTCCCACATGTCATGCTTCTCCTAGTGGTGGTGGTGGTCTCAATATGGCTACCTCTATCTACCACTACCCCCTTGCTCTATCTTGGTTGCCTACCAGGCTCAGCCTCAACTGGCCTAGGTTATACCCATCTTTCCCTTGTCATTAGATCCCATCTCTATGGATTATGATATGGCTTCTATCAACCTCAAATCTCATCCCATCTCATGTATGGCTCTACCCCTGCATCCTCTAGCCACACTATAGATCCATAGGGATCACAGATGTAGCTACCAACTACATCAAGATCTAAGGTGGTTTACACAGGCCTAGCCCTATCTATGAATTGTGTGTCCTATGCCATGACCTCCTCTAGTGTAGGATATGTATCACTACCCCATGGTGTCCTCAACCATGTTAGTGGGAGCTTTTCATAATCTAAGGACATGAGTAAGCTAGATTGTGTCAATCCACCTAACCCTGTGCACTAGATATGATCTAACTACTGGTATAGTCTATCTACGATATATTATCCCCAAGCATATCTTTATCATACCTCTATGCATTAGATAATTCTTAACTATGAGATTGGTAGTCACCTTGTACTCTGGTCGATTTATATCCTCCTAACTATAGTCCCTGCTATCACGGTCCTAAGAGTGGGTACCCCTAATGATAGTTATGTGATATATATTCCATGATTGTTCTATTAAGGGTGGTCTCACCAAGTAGAGATCTAATATATCTATGTCCTATATCTATGGTAAATCTATTTCTATACCCATCAGCTTTACCTTATAGAGTTGGTAGACATCCTTAATTCTAAGGATGGCCTCTAGCTTAGGCCCCAACTAGAACACATGTCTCTTTGGTACCCATGTGGTCACCATCACATTCATCTAATCCATAGAGTAATATAATGAGGCACATATAATAGCCTCCAAATTCCTACACTTTGTAGATAATCTTGGTCCTCCACAAGTAGAACATATACCTCTTCTCCTAACCATGACAAGACTCTCTCTCGATTGGTCACCTCACATGATCTATCTCTCTATGTTGACTGCTCTTGACCCTATGAAGCCTCTCCCTCCTCTATTATACTAACTGCTCTACATTTCTTCACAAGCAAGTGAAAAAAATAAATGGATTAGTCTACTAACCAAAAAATGAGCAAAAATAAGTAAAAACAAATGTTTTTATCTATCTAGCTTATTTTTCCTTCCCCTTCCTCTTCTAGCCCCTTTTAGGACCCCTCAAGCTCTTTAGGGCTCCTCGAGGCCTTTTTTTGGGCCCCACTACCCCAAGACACAACTTTTTGTTTAAATTCATGGCCTAAGTGAGCCAAGTCATAGCCTGACAATACCCTAGGCCACGATTTGGCCCTACCAAGTCATAGTCTATATAGTGGATGCTTTGGGGAGCCCTAAGGCTCCCAATTCTCTCTTGACATGCCATTAATTGAGCCCCCATTCAACCCATTCTCTTCATATCACCTATCCCATCATTTTGAGTCCTTTTTTCTTATGATTTACCCACTGAATCATCTGTAATGAGATAAATTGTGTCTAGGGCCTTCCAAACCCCAAAAAAATGAATCAATTTGTAAAAATTCATTCATAGAGCTTACCTAGACCATCTTATGCATCTCTAACATTCTCCTGTGTCCTTATTGTCTTTTCTTGGGCTTTTTTTGCTCATGGGCTCTCCTTTGGCTTGCTTAGAGTTAAAATAAGAGTGAAAATGATTGACTTTTCTCTCTTTTTTCCTCTTTTTAGGCATTTTTCTTGCTTTATGTGGGCCCTTTTTATGTGTTTTACCCATTTTTGCATTTTAGATCATGAAACCTCCATATTAAATGTTTTGGCACATTTTGAGTGCATTGGTGGCATTTATTTTTAATTCAAGGTTTTCGTGGGCCCACTCTAGCCCTATTTTGGTCCTTAAGACCCCTTTTGGGTCCCCATTGACCTCTCAGACCCGTGTCCCATTTTTTGGGCACCTAGGGATAGAAGTTACTTGTTGTGCTTCTTTTAGTTATTCGTTTCTTTGATTTTGTATAGTTGATCCATTCTAACTCCCTCTCTTTCTTATTCATCATGGTTATAGGTAGGGTTATTAATTGGTTGTGATGGTTTGGGACTTGCTCTAGTCTTTCTGATTGGTCTTCACCTTCTCTAAAATTCCCCTCACTTTCCATTTTTACCTATTACCATGGCTAGTGTTGACTAACCACTTTGATTGTGGCTTTGGTCTATTGTTTGTTTCCGTTGTATAACTCACTTATACTTCCTTGCTTTGAAATTACCTTTTAGTAATTGCTAGTCTTCCAACCTTGACCCTCATCATGGTGTACCTCTCAAAGGTGATTCACAAATATATCAGTAGTTATGCCAACCCAAGACTAGTAGCTACATCTCGGGTTATCGATGATCTATGGGGCCATGAGCTTATTGCAACTTGTTTCTTCTTTACCAGTGAAATGAATAATGTTGTCAAATATCACATAATCATTGACACCTTGATTAATAATCATGAGTTAGGTTCATGTTATATATAGTTATTATTTGACTCTCTTATATTTTTCTCAACTCATTAGTTTATGGGCCATATTTAGCTCTGAACTGATCCCCCTCTTTGAGGTGGCACACGATTTGCTCTCCTTCTTTGAGATGTCTAGTTCACCCATATCCCTTGTAAGGAGAACACTAGGGCTAAAACCTTAGTTAATATCATTATGGCTAGTATTATTTGATTTAATATCACTTGTGTCCCTTATTTATAGGAACTCTAGTTAAAGCTAGGGCTTGAGTTGGATTTTGGATTACACAGCATTCACACTCTCACCCATGGATCACATCAACTTCTTCCATTATCATCCTTATCTATTAAATACAGGTATTGTTTCCTTTAATATTTTAAATTCTTTCTTTCCTTTCTTTTGGTGTCACTTCCAAGTAATGCACAACATTCCTTGTTTATTTAAACATTGACTGCTTGTACCTTAGGGGCATAGGTAATCATATTTCCCATGACCCTACTCCTCCCTATGATTATGCATCAGCTCACATGTAGAATAATAACCTTGGTCATCTCACTTTTATACATTCACCATTTTCTTAGACCCTTCCCACATATTATTCTAATCCCCCAAACCATCTTGGCCTTTTCTCACACTAGACAAGCTCTCGAGGGACTCCCTGGGACCTCTCTAGGAACATATTGACCATCCTAGGCCTCTATTTTACCTAAGACATGGATTAAGGAGGAAATACATGGCATATACTACATGTTTTCTTCATCAAATCTATGTCCTAGGCTGTGTCCTGAGTAGAATGCATGCAAAAAATCTTAGTTTGGTCCTAAATGCAAAAAATCTTAGTTTGGTCCTAAATGATCAAAAATGGC
Source organism: Torreya grandis (assembly GCA_037957365.1). Classification (NCBI taxonomy): domain Eukaryota; kingdom Viridiplantae; phylum Streptophyta; class Pinopsida; order Cupressales; family Taxaceae; genus Torreya; species Torreya grandis. The sequence continues at coordinate 1,478,477 of JARHVA010003993.1, read as the reverse complement.
TAGTTTTTTAGCTTGTTGGCAGATTAGAATTGGGATATATGTGTCATTATCATTCATTTTTTACCCTCTCTCTTATTTATCTTTATTATTCTTCCCTCTCTTGACTATAATTCCTTTTTTAATCTCTCTTGATTCATTCTTGGTACTCTTGAGCTTGATTGGTGATAGAGGATCCCATATGCTACTACACATTTACTTGGAGACTCCATTGTTGCTCTCAATTATTCTTGCTTCCTTTTGGCTTCCTTCTAGCCCTTAAATTTTGCATTTCACCTAATTTGTGCACTTTTTTGGAGATCTTACACCATTTCAATTTATCACTTCACCTCCTCCTTTCTTCTTCGCTTATAGTTTGGACCTTAGCTTGCACATAACTTGGTCTTCCTCCTACATTGATTCTTATCTTGGATTCCTGGTTGGTAGAAAATATGCACATCTTCTTTTAGCTTAATCTAAGGGCAATTTTATATGCAAATTGAAACTCCATTTTTTTTTATAGTATATATGCTAGGGTTTGATTTTTTTTAGTGATTTAGTTATTTTGTGCATTATTTAGAATAGTTTTTGAAGTTTATGCATTCACACTATGGTTGCAAGATATCTTCAATTATTTAAATATTTACCATTGCATGTTATTCTTTCATTGGAAATAGTTTCATTACATAGTAGGATTTTACATGCTCAAAATGAATTAGATAACTTACTTAAACAATCTCTCTCTCTTTCTAAACTAAAACATTGCATTGTTAGAAAATTATAGGGTTGAAAGTGAAAGATAGCTCAAATCTAGATTAGGCATGCTCTTGAACCCTTGCTTGAAAATTTCTTTTTTTCTTAAAAAATATTTCATTTGGCCTAAAATTACCTTAGCTTCCAAATTGACATTTCATTTGTTAGATCTCTTTAATTGGCATTGTTGTTTTCAAAATTTGTATGCAATCAATAGTCTAGTCTTAGTTACTTGTTTTATTATGGTTATATCTACTAGAGATACCTACATCCTTTGTGCACTTGGTCATTTTATCCCCAACCTATTTTACAAGTTCATCTATAGCCTAGTTTAAGCTGATAAACTAGATAGCCACTATACATCTCCTATAGCCCATAGAAGCCCTGAGACTTCTAGCCAGTTAGTGGTTTGATTTAGCACCCTTCTAAACATTAGTGGTTCTATTTAGATTCTTAGAGCTACACATACTAAGTTTAATTATCCATGAAAGGGTAAACAACATTCAATTGCATTTCTTAGGCAGCTCATACTTGAGAGATCATTACATCATAGATACATAGTGCATTTTGCATAATCCTCATCTACTACAATTTAGGATGCTCAATTATCTAGAGTAAATAAACATATTCCTATTATTAATACTTTAGATACATTAAAAATCACAAAATTATGGGTTCTATGAACCCATACTCCTATTATATCTTTGAGATCATAGAGTCCAATGACACATACATAGAGTGTTACATAGCCTACAATGTTAGATATTACATATATACATGCTCCTTGATAATATCACTAGTTTCTTATCCCATATATAGTGTTTTAATTACTTCTAGATGGGCCTCCCTTATATTAGATAATTATCTAGACTTTGCCTTAACCCAAAAAAATAAAAATAATATCAAATATTAATAAATACAAAAACATTCAAAAAATTCAAAAATACCAAAAAAAATTAGTGTGTTCATAGTTATACTTATGTTACACATATGTTATTTATTTCATGTTAGAGAATAATATCATTCTTTTCTTATATGTGCATATTTTTCATGCATCATTTGAGTGTGATGCATGTATACCCAAATACATGATATTTGTACATACAAGTGTTGGGCTTTCCCTCCACTCATATTCTAAGTACATTGGGGGCATCTATTTCTTTGATTTATTTATCTAGGTTCAATATTTTCACCATGTAAAAAGACCCCTTTATGAAATAATTTATCACACATGTAAAGAAAAGAAATAAGATCAAAAGTACAAAAGTTATAATTACATCTATCACATCCCAATTTCTCTCTAAGAGAAAAAACATGTTTGATCCCTAGATTATTATGGGTGATTAGTTGATTAACTAATATTTGATTTAATATTTATGTCATATTATGATTATGGGATAATAATGTGATGTTTAATTTACATGATTAGTTTTCTATGAGTTAACATTACTTATATATTTTATACACTATGATCATGTTTGATTATTTAGCATTATTTTATGGATATAATGATTTTTTAGGCTAACTACCTTTATTTTTGTGAGGTGAATGTAGGACATATTCTTCCCTAAGAGTATGGCAGAGGGAGAGCATCATTGGAGATGGTGGTTTAGATGAAAATGATGGGGGATGACAAAGAATGAATCCAAAAACCCTTACACACACCATATAGTATATCATATTTCATAATTAATTGTTTGAAATAAATAGCATAACATGTTTTATGTTATTTTTCCTTTAATTTATTATTAATATGCTTTCTATTTTGATCTTGATTGTTGTTGATGACCGTGTTGATTTTTTTTATTGATTTCACTAATTTTTTAATCATGCATAGCTTATCTTATATAATGTAATTATTTGGTTTAATGAGTGAATTCATATAAGTTTTTACTTATCTTATTGAGTATGGTTATGTAGTATAATGATTTGATGTTATAATGAGTATAGACAGATTCCATTATTATTTTTATCTATAAGATTAAGGTAATAATAATTAAATATTATTATTATAATATATGTATATTTTAATACCAAAAAGATATCGATGATTTGATTAAATGTTGACCAAAAATTTGATATTCATAATATATATTAGACAATGAACATATTGATTATATTACTAAATGATTTAAGGAAAATCATTGTGTTTCATAATGTTTGTTTGTGGATTATGTGGTAACTATTAACAATAGTCTTTTTAATACAGATTCGTATAAATCATGTTATATAGTAGATATGTTAAAAAGGTTAGCCGATAGTCATTGCATGGAAATATAATGATTATTGTTTAGTCTATATTCAACTTGCATGGAATAGCATGAGGACTATGACTTGTTTATTTGGTTTCATTGGTCAATTTTGGGAAGTTGATGATAGTATTGTTTTAAGTCAATGACATGCAAATATTATATAGATTATAAAATGTTTATTTTTTGGATTCTTTTAGAAGTCTCTAGATGATTAGGGTTTATAATCACTTATTAAATTTAATTTAACCATCATTATTAAAAAATTATGATAGAGTTTGAATGGTTTGGATGGTGTGAACTATAGAGTTTTGTTGAGATATTTTGGCATGCATAATGTTCAGTCAATTTTGCTTGCCGAGAATGGAAGAGAAATTGGAGGAGAATAACGTGATGGAATGAAATAAAAGAAAATAAAATAAGGTTGTGTGGGATGACACATGCATATGGGAATTTGTAGACAAAAAGATAAAGATAAAAAAGATTTTGATCTAAGATAGATTTGGCTTTCTTGGCAGAAAATACAACTGATACAGGTCAGTTTTGTACTTAAATTCATGTGATTTAATGTTGGATGGATTTGAGAAAATAATTTATTGAGTAATGTGTTTTTCATTTGTTATAAATAAATTTAAAAACAAATAAGGGGTTGTATGTAGGGCCCTATGGAAGGCTCAGCCTCCATAAAACCCTACATCCAACCCCATAATCCCAAAGGGTTAAGGGTAGGGATGTAGGTGCTTGCCATGTTTGAATTCACCATTGTGAAAGCTCTATAATTAACCCTCTATCAATTCAAAAATATTGAAGGATTCATTGACTTGTTTATTAAGTTTTTGTGGCATCTAAATTAGGTATATATAGTTAATTTTTTTACAAGGGTAGACTATATTAATTGGTTCAGTTGTATAAAATGGGAATTGGGTTATTTCCTTTATTTGATCAACAAATTATATATACATATATATTAATATATGTAAGGGTATGTATATACACCTTATAATACCTTGATGGTTTGGAGTATATATACACATCAATGTATATAATAATATATATGTACATATATAAATATATATATAACATAATATATATATGGGACTAGCATTAACATCCATGATAACTATGAGTCAATTAAGGATGTTTTTGGTATGAGAAATGACTAGTTATTATGAGGGAATTTTGTATACATCCAATTGAATAAATGAATGTATGATTTCATAATGTGTGTGTGTGTGTGTGTGTGTGTGTGTGTGTGTGTGTGTGTGTGTGTGTGTGTGTGTGTGTGTGTGTGTGTGTGTGTGTGTGTGTTTGTGTGTGTGTGTGTGTGTGTGTGTGTGTGTGTGTATTGTGACTATATTATTAGGGTTTATTAATATAGATTATATTGAAAAGAATAAAGATAAAGAATCAAAGTTTGGTTATGATATAATATATTTGACTATGTCAAACTAATAACTGGGTTTGATATATTATACTATAATTGACTTTGATGATATGTTTATTAGGTTTGATATATTATATTATAATTATGTCAATTTGTTGACCAAGTAGGGTTCATAGATTATATTCGATAGTATTGAACTATTGACTAATTATATTATATATAATGCATTTGACTGTGTCAAAAGTTTGATTGTTTGGGATATGTTTATAAGTATTCATCTATGTTGAATGTTTGATTGATTGGGATATGTTATATGTGTTTAGATATTTAAACAAACTTAACATATAAGTTAAACATAGAAGCCTTAGGTCTTGGTCAGGTTTATAGATTAAGCATGAATCAAATAGATAAATTGACTATGTATTTTAATTTAAAAAGAATGAATAAGGTTTTGTTGCTTGTATTTGGTTTTATAACTTTATAAATGATAGTTGTGTGCATATGTTTTAGTAGAACTACTAAATTATGAATTGGTTGGTTATTGAATTTTAGTTGAAATAATGCATATTATATGTGTGTTGTTAGGGATAAATAATGTGGGTAGTATACCTTATGCAAATTTGTAAATTATATTGAATGATTTATTAATCATAAGTTTTATGTTTATAAAGTATAAATATCTAGAATATATAGGTGATTTGGTAATTTGTATAGTGAATCTGAAACAATATTCCATACAGAGATGTTTATATACTGTTTAATAATTTTGACCAGTATTTAACACAACAAGGAATTATGGGTATATGTTATATGTTGGATGTTTAGTATCTATTCTATTTATTATTATGTAATAAATTAGAGGATCTTAGATTCATTGCATTTTATTTGATATATTAAATGAATGAAAATGATATTCCCATAATTAGAATTTTTTATATGTTAATAGGGAATATTCTGTTAGAATCTATTGGTTTTTATATTATTATATTTTAATCAAATATTGTATTTATGACTCTAAATAAGTAGTGGATGGATTCTAATGGCTTAATTAGTGCCATCAATGCAATATGAGGTGTAATATGAATGAGTGGTGTGTATGAAATTGACTAATCTTATAGATCATTAATTATTGAAAACTTTGGCCAAAGTAATGTTTTAATTAAGCTTTGTCATTTCATATGTTTATATAGTTTTCATATTTACATGATATCATGTTAAAATGAATTTATTTATGATACACATTATGTATTAGATATCTACAACACACGGATTCTAATTTCTCACTTTGTATTCCTACACTATCATTATCTACCCATCCATGAAGGGAGGGTCATCCCCTTGTTTGGGGGAGAGTGCAGGGGATCTATGGTCCATGTTGGTGTGGAAAAGTGCTCGAATGATGCTCTCCTTTCAACTAGAGTACTACAATAGAGACTACACTTGAGATTACATACTAAAACTTGAGTCGTGGAGACTTTACTTCATGGAGCTTTGTATCATGTTTTAATAATTAAGATATTATCATGTTTTACTAAAAATTGTAATATTTATACATTATACTTCCATAGTAATGGTTATAATGTTGTATCAGTCATGGCTAAGTTTGTACTATCTCATTTATGATGAGATGTAGTATTATTTAATTTATCAATTTTGTTCATGATTTTTATATTTATTCATAATCATCCTTAGCTAAGTGAAATAGTTATAAACCTATTTTTTTAACCAAATAAATGAAATTAGTTAAAGATCACAAAATTAGATTTATCATGGTGAAATCTATATGATGAATATGTGTAATTAATTTTTAAAAAATTGTAATTTTTTGGTAAAATCTAGTGAGATTATTACCTTGTGGTATCAGAGCTGAGGCTCAAACTCTAAAACTTAATGTGTTCGATAATGTAAACTTATTCTCTTGATAATAAATAATAATAATGGTGTATGATATACTAGGATGTGAGGGTACTTCAAATATCTAACCCCCTTTTGATTCAAAACAATTTGTTGTTAGGCAAGATACAAAGTTGGACCAAATCCTCCCAAACATGCAAGAGACTAAGGACTGAATCATGGCCCTAGAGCAAGAATTACATGGCCATAAAGAGGAAAATGCTCAAGAGGAACCTAGAAAGCATCCTAATGACTAAGAACATCCTCAAGATCATAGGCATGAGTAAGTTCCACAGGATGTGAGAGCTTGAGTAGCTACAAAATTGGCATGTGACATGAAAAAGATAAATCACCCAAGATCAATAAAACTATTTTGGGGGATGGATTTAAATTGTGGCTAAAAAAATGGATTAATATTTCTAGATTCAGAATTATTTTGAAGTCATGAAAGTAGTCTAGGGAGCATATCATCTTGTTAGTGAAGTAGCAACTTGGTGGGTAAAAAATAATCTTGAGATGAACCTCAACTCAACCACCACCACTTGGGAATATTTTATGACACTTTTTAGGTCATGATGGCTTCCATGACTATATTTCAATCAAAAGATTATGGATTTTCAAAATCTTAAGTAATGGGATTTTTTAGTGAATGAATACTAGGACAAATTCACCAAGCTCCTTAAGTATGTACCTCAGTATCAGGTGGATGAGAGGTTCAAAATCAATAAATTTATCATGGAATTGAAAACCCAAATTGTATTTGAAGTAGATGAGCATGATCCATCTACCATGGATCAGGTAATCGAGAAGGCAGTCAAGTAGGAGAAAAAATTAAAATATCTTGCCCAAGTCAGAGATAAGTTCAAAAATAAGTTTAGAAGATCTAAACCATCTTTAAAAAATAAGAAATAGAATCATAGGAGTGAAGATTTCAAGGGTCAATTCAAGAATTAGAATGCTAAGTTTAATAGCGATTTAGGGAACAAGAAACTTGGTAATAGTTTCAAGGGAAATCAATAGTCTAAGAAGAAAGGACCTGTTGGAGGTTGCTTCATATATGGAGGTGACCATTTTGATTGAGAATGTCCTCAGGACAAGTCAAATAACAAGGGTTCTACTTCTTAGTAAGGTACATTCCAATAGTGGATTTATGCATTTGTTGACAATTATTAGGCTAAGTATCAAACTTCATCCATATAATTTTCAAGTATTTTATTCATTCATCCAGTTTCTATTTTGATTAACATATGAGCTATAGAATGTTTCATTGCTCCTATAATGCTTATTAAATTGTCTATAAAGACTAGAGTTATGACAAATGCATGGTTGGTACAATATGGGAATGAGTCTAAGGTAAAAGTTGATAAGTATTTATTTGAAGTGGAGATTAGGTTGAAAGAGTTCCTTATAGTAGTACATATTTTTATAGCACCATTAAGATCATATAATGTGATCCTAGGATTCAATTGGCTTACGAAGCATAAATCCAAGGTTGAATGTTTTTTGAAAAAGGTTGAGTTTTAAGATGATTTTATAAATTAGGCACAATTTCAATTTGAGAAAAAGGAATTAAAGCTAAGGCATATTTTTGTAATTCAACTGAAAAAATCTCAAAGGAAGGGATGCCAGGCATTTATCATTAAGAAAAATGAGATGGAAGAATCTAAGGAACCATCTATCAAAGATTATCCTTTTTTAATAAATGTTCATGATGTGTTTCTAGAAGAATTACCAATATTGCCACCTAAACATAAGTTTGAATTCTTAATTAATATCATACCTAGATTATAAATGTAGTCTAAATCACCAATAGAATGACAACCACTAAATTGGTTGAGTAAAAGGCACAAATTTAAGATGTTGAAAGGGATAATTCAACCAAGTGTGTCACCATGGGGTGTACCAGTTGTCTTCATCAAGAAGAAGAATGGCACTCTTTGCCTATGTATAAATTATAAGATGTTCAATAAATCAATGATTAAAAATAGATATCCATTACCATAAATTGATGATACTTTTGATAAAATATGAGTGGAAATAGTATTTTCTAAGATTGATCATAGACAAGGGTATCATCAGTCGAGGATCTGTGAAGAGGATATTCTAAAAAATAGCATTCAAGATTCGATATGGGCACTACGAGTTCATAGTGTTACCATTTGGATTGACAAACGTTCCAATAGCATTTATAAATATTATAAATAGAGTGTTTGGATCATTTTTATTATTATTTATAGATGACATCCTTATTTATTCCAAGGATGAGTAAGAATACTTGCAACATCTAGAACTAGTTTTTCAATGTTTGTAGAAGCACAGGTTATATGGCAAGTTGTCTAAGTGTGCATTTTTCCAAAGTAAAGTGTAGTATTTAGGACATATTATATTTATGTATTGTATTTTAGTGGATCTAGAAAAAATAAGAGCCATAATGGAGTGATTGACACCAAAGAATGTGCATAAAGTAAGAAGTTTCATGGGATTAACATACTATTATAAGAAATTCATTCTAAATTTATCTAAAATAGCTAATCTAATTACCTTTATTCAAAAGAATAATCAAAGTTTTGTTTTGTCAAATAAGTGTGAGGTATCCTTTCAAGAATTGAAAAAGATGCTTACTTCAACACCAGTGCTAAGAGTTATAGATCTTTATGGTCAGTTATCAGTTATTACCAATGCATTTGGGGATGGACTTGGAGGATTTATTATGGGAGATGGCTCAGTGGTAGCCTATGAGTCTAGGAAGTTGAATCCATATGAGGTGAATTATTCTCCTCATGACCTAGAACTTGCATCAATTATGCATACTTTTTAAGTTTAGAGTCATTATCTATTAGGGAAATTATTTGAAGTCAAGACTGATAATTTGGGACTCAAGTATATTTTAACCCAACTAAACATGAATGCTCATCAAATATGATGGTTGGAGTTCTTGTGTGATTATGATTTTGATATTAATTATATTAAAGGTAAGGAGAATGGAGTATCTGATGTTTTAAGCCACATGAAGTACATAGTAGTCATGGATACTATTAGGATTAATTTCTAAGATCAAGTAATTAAATTATTTCTAAGAGATGAATTATATGATTAGGTCATAAAATAATTATTTGAGAATGCTTAGAATCCTTGATATAAAGGATTCAAAATTGAGAGTGATGGTCTTTTATAGTATAATGGTAGGATGTATGTACCTGATAGAAAGAAGCTAAGGAGCATAATACTAAAGGAATTATAAAATGCCACATACTCAGGACATTCAAGAGTAACCAAAATAATGGACGAGATCAAACCACTCATTTTTTAGAAAGGAATCAAGAGAGTTGTAGCAAATTTTGTGTCTCATTGTCTATAATGTCCGTGTGTGAAAGTGGAGCATGTGTATCTAGCAAGATTGTTATATCTACATAATATACCAAAATGTAACTGGTAGGTGATTAGTATGGATGTCATCCAAGGGTTTCCATTATCATAGAACTGACATTACATGATCTTGTTTATAATTAACAAACTAACCAAGGTAGCCCACTTCATACTGAGAAAATTAATAGATGATGCACCTATGATTGTGAAGAGATTTGTAAATCAAGTGTATTGATTTCTTAGTCTTCTAGAGAAGAGAATTTTAGACCAAGATCTAAGGATGACTTGGATATTTTGATTGACTTTGAATTAAGCTCTAGGTACACAATTGAACTTTAGCACTACTTATCACTGATAAATTGATAGATAGATAGAATGAGCTAACTAGTTTTTATAAGATCTCCTTCATATGTATTTCATGGATCATAAATGCAAGTGGAAGAAATACCTTCCATTGATTTATTTTGATTAAAATAACTCATACCAGTCAGCATTAAAGATGGCTCTATTTTAGGCATTATATGGAAGGAGGTGTAGAACACCAATCAGTTAGGATAGGTTAGAAGATAGGGTAGTCTTTTGACCTAAGATGCTTTTAGAAATGAAAGATCAAGTTAGAAAAATCAGATAGAGGTTGGTTGAGGCAATGATAGATAGAAAATTTATGTTGATCTGAAGAGAACAACTAGGTAGTTTTCTGTAGGTGATAAAATAATTATATGAGTTAAGCCTCAAAAAATCTTGATTAAATTTAGGAAGTCAACAAAACTTTCACTGAGTTATGTAGGACCCTTAGATGTTTTGGAAGTGGTCAATCCTATAGCATATAGGCTTACATTGCCACCATCTCTAGCTCTTTTATATAATGTCTTCCATGTGTCTTATCTTAAAAAGTATATTGTTTATCTTCTACATGTGTTAGATTAGAATACTTTATAGGTTATGGATCCTTGGGTGGTCATGGTAGAACCAATCATAATAATTGACACTCATAAACTTAGTTTGTAAGTATCACAGTGCAAGGTCTAGTGAGACTAATATTCTAAATATAGTGCCACTTGGAAGGACTATGATGAGTTTTATAAGCTATTTCCATATTTATTTATTTGATTTGTTGTTGCATATTATATTATTTTTTACTAAATAACATTTTAAATTTAAAATTTGTATTTGACTTAATATCATCAAAATAATGACCACCTTTGGGGGAAAGATATCACATCTTAATTTATATCTAAGTTGAATAACTTATTTGATCCCTGGATTATTATGGGTGATTAGTTGATTAACTAATATTTGATTTAGGATTTATGTCATATGTTGATTATGAGATAGTTATATGATGCTTAATTTATATTATTAGTTTGTTATGAGTTAGCAGTACTTGGTTAATCAATAAAGTATGATCATGTTTGATTATATAGCATTATTTCATGGATATAATGATATTTTAGGATAACTACCTCTATTATTGTGAGGTAGATGTAGTATAGATTCTTCACTTAGAGTATGATGGAGGGAGAGCATCATCAAAGAGGGTATTTTAGATGGAGATGATGGGGGATGATAGAGAACAAATCCATAAACCTTTGCACACACCACATAGTATATCATGTTTCTTAATTAATTGCTTGAAATAAATAGAATAGCATGTTTTGTGTTACTTTTATATTAGGTGATTTTTAATATGCCTTCTATTATGATCTTGATTATTGTTGATGACCATGTTGATTTTTTTGATTGATTTCACTTATTTTGTAATTGTGTAGTTTATCTTATATAATGTAATTGTTTGGTTGAATGAGTGAATTCATATATGTTTTTACATATCTTTTTGAGTATGGTTGTTTAGTATAATGATTTGATGTTATAATGAGTATAGATAGATTCTATTATTTATTTTATCTATATATTATGATGTAATTAGCATCCCTACTAATGTCCTTAATGCCATACGAGCTGAAAGTACCAATGCAATTTAAAAAATCATTCATCTACACGTGTATGACCTCATCTCAAAGGGGTGGGTCTCAATTAGACAGATCTATAATTATTCTAAAAAGAGGGGAATTAATTATTTTTATGATCCTTCAATAGGATTCCCAAACCATTCATGATTTTTTTGAATTTTTCCCATCCAAAAACTTTATTCCACCCATTTCAGCTCTGTGCACACAGTCACCATGGGAGGTGATAGGGATATATTGGAACCTACTTCCTGTAATGAGGTCTGTGAATAGAATAAATTATGGAAGAAGATGAAAAAGAGGGGACTCATGGAATTCATGGAATGAATTACATAACACAATTCTGAGATCGCTCATGACTTTGTGGTGGCCTAGAATAAGTGGAAAGTGACCATCCATGGCATCACTATCAATGTTTTTGAGGATTTCATTAGTGAAGCAAATGGAATTTCATGTGTAGGCACCAAGGCATTCAAAGATCAGTTAAAAAAAGAGTTACTATAACATTTTTTAGGACAAATAACTTTATACAAATGGATAAAAAAGGTCTTCCATAGGTTGATCTTCCACACTACTGGCCTAACATTTGCCTTCAAATCATGTGGTACATGATACTTGAAGGTAAATATAAACTTATATTTTCCCACCATTTTTTTATTCTTAACCATTTCACTGGATACAAAATTAGTCTACCCTAATTTTTACTAAAGTCCCTTGAGAGTACCATCCTCCTGCACAAAGTGAATGGCACCAATCCCATCCTTCATTAAGGATTGATTATCCTTATATTTAAGCATGGCCAAGCCCTTTTACAATCAGGAGGTCCACCTAGGGATTCTTTTTTTGGGGAGGACTCCTTGGTTGAGGATCCCACCAACCCTTTGATCACACCCCCCAATATAGTTTATCAAAGTCCCCCCTGATGATCTCCCTCTTCAACTATTTATTCCCAAACTGAAACCTATCTCTCTATAAATGGGTACCCCTACGAAGATAGCCTAGAAAGGGAAATCCATTATGATGGATGAGCTAGAAAATAATAAACTATATCTAGAGAATTTTAAATTAAATGTTTAACAATTAGGGTTGGATCTAGCCAAACTCATTTAGGATTGGAATTCACTTCACAAATAGGCCAAAGCCATAGTTTAAGATTTTGTCCTTTCTTCCTAGCCCACTCAATCCCCTAACTTTCAATCACTAAAGGTTTTAAAATCCCACCTCAGAGTTCCCCAAGTGGGGTCCCCCTTAATTAGTCCCCTATGTAGGCTAAAGGAAAAAAGCACCCCAAAATGATCTTCCCTTATGAAGTGACTGAAGACCCAGAAACTGTACTTAGGCAAAAGTTTCAAAGGAAAATAGATCATTCTAACAAAGGAAACTATAGATGTTAAAGACCCTTAGGAGGGACTTTTTCCTATTTTTTACTTTCATTCTAGTATTATAACTTTTTTTTGGCTTCTCGACCTTGTTTATGGCCTGTTAGAACTTTTGTACTGCACTCTGGTGGTTCTAGGTCCTTATAAAACCTGATTTTTACTTCATCAAATAAAAATAATCAAATATTATTATTATAATATATGTACATTTTAATACCAAAAAGATATCGATAGAATTAATTTAAAATATCTTTTTTATTTGATTATATGTTGACCAAAAGTTTGATATTCATAATATATGTTAGATAACAAATATATTAATTATATTACGAAATGATTTAAGGAAAATTATTGTGTTACATTGTGTTTGTTTGTGGATTATGTGGTAATTGCTAATAATAGTCTTTTTAATGCATATTCATATTAACCATGTTATATAGTGGATATGTTAAAAAGGGTATTCAATAGTCATTTCAAGGAAATATAACAATTATTTTTTAGTTTATATTTCACTTGGATGAAATGGCATGAGGACTATGACTTGTTTATTTGGTTTGGTTGGTCAATTTTGTGAAGTTGATGATAGTATTTTTTTAAATCAATGACATGTAAATATTATATAGATTATTTAAAAAAAAAATCTTGGATTCTTTAATAATTATCAAGATGATTAGGGTTTCTAATCACCCATTGACTTCAATTAAACTATCATTCTACAAAAATGATGATAATGTTTGGTTGGGTTGCATGGTGGTGGACTGTAGAGTCTTGTTGAGCTATTTTTGCATGCATAATGTTTAGTCAATTATTTATACCAAGAATGAAGGATAAATTAGAGATTAAGGAGATGGAAGGAAATAAAATAAAATAAAATAAAGTTATGGGGGATGACACATGCATACAGGGAACTTCTGATAGAAAGAGAAAGATAAAAAGGAATTTGAGCTAAGAAGATGCAGCTTTTAATGGGCTATATGTAGGGCCCTATGGAAGGCTTAGCCTCTACATAACCCTACATCCAACCCCATAATCCAAAAGGGCAAAGGGTAGGGCCATAGGTGTTTGTCATGTTTGAATTCATCGCTATGAAATCTATGTCTTTAACCCTCTATCAATTCAAAAATATTGAAAGAATGACTTGTTTATTAAATTTTTATAGCATCTAAATAAGGTATATACAGTCAATTTTATTATAAAGATAGAATGTATATTAACTGGTTTGGTTGTATAAAATGAGAATTGGGTTATTTCTTTTATTTTTTTAATAAAGTATATATGCTTATATATTAATATATGTAAGGGTGTGTGTATACACCCTATAGGACCTTGATGGCCTAGGTTATATACACATATATTATATAATATATATACATATATATAAATATATATAATATAATATATATGGGACTAGCTTTAATGTCCATGATAACTTTGAGTCGATTAAGGATGTTTTTGGTATGAGAAATGAGTGATTATTATGAGGGAATTTTATATGCAGTCAATTGTATAAGTGAATGTATGAGTTTAGAATGTGTATACATATACTTTTATTATATTCATAGGGTGTATAAATATAAATTTTATTGAAAAGAATAAATATAAGGAATCAAATTTTGGTTATGATATAATATATTTGATTGTGTCAAATTGGTAATTGGATTTGATATATTATATTATAATCAACTGTGTTGAGTTGTTAATTAGGATTGATATTTTATATTATAATTGACTATGTCAATTTTTTGAATATGTAGGGTTTACAAATCATATTTGATAGTATTGAATTGTTTACTAATTAAATTATATTTAATATATTCAACTGTGTTGAATGTTTGATTGTTTGAGATATGTTTATAAGTATTCAGTTGTGTTGAATGTTTGATTGATTAGGATATGTTATATTTTTTTGGATATTTAAACAAAGTTAACATATAAGTTAAACATATAATCCTTAAGTCTTGGTCAAGTTTTAAGACTGACCATGGATATATATATATATATATATATATATATATATATATATATATATATATATATATATATATATATATATATATATATATATATATATATATATATCGGCCATGTCTTTCGATTTAAAAAGAATGAATAAAGTTTTGTTGGTTGTTTTCATTTTTATAACTTTATATAAATGATAGTTATATGCATATGTTTTAGCATAACTACTAAATTATGAATTGGTTGGTTATTAAATTTTAGTTGAACAATGCATATTATATGTATATTATTAGGGATAAAGAATGTGGGTAGTATACCTTATGCACATTTGGAAATTATATTGAATGAGTTCTTAATCATAAACTATATTTTTATAAAGTATAAATGTATGGAATATATAGGTGATTTAGAAATTCATATAGTGAATCTGAAATAATACTCCATACAGAGATGTTTATACGCTTTTTAATAATTATGACCAGTATTTAACATAACAAGGAATTATGGGTATCTGTTATGTGTCAGATGTTTGGTTGAAATTATAAGTTTAAAGTATTTACTTTCTAAACTATAAATCTTTTATAATTGATTAAAATATTGTTTTTTTTGTTATATTTGGGAAATATGAATAATAAATTCAGTTTAAATAATTCAAAGTTGAGGAATTAAATTTTACAATTACATAATGATATTAAGTAACTTGTAGTCTAGATATGATTCTTACCCAAATGGCAAGATTCTATTAAGGACTGTATTTTGATTCTATTTATTATTATGTAATAAATTAGAGGATATTAGATTTATTGCATTTTATTTGATGGAATAAATGAATAAAAATGATATTCCTATCATTAGCATATTTTATCTACTAAAAGGGAATATTTTGTTAGAATCTATTGGTTATTATATTAGTATATATTAACTAAATCTCTCATTCATGGCTCTAAATAAGAAGTGGATAGATTCCATTGGCTTAATTAGTGTCATCAATGCAAAATGAGGCATAATTTAATTGAGTGGTGTGTATGAAATTGATTGATCCTAGATATCATTAATTATTGAAAACCTTAGTCAAAATAATGTTTTAATTAATCATTGTCATTACATATGTTGATATAATTTTCATATTTGTGTGATATCATACTAGAATATATTTATTTATGATACACATTATTTATTAGATATCTACAACAAATGGGTTCTCGTTTGTCACTATGGATTCCCACACCATCATTATTTACCCATTTATAAAGGAAGGGCCATCCATTTATTTGGGAGATAGTGTAGGGGATTTTTGGTTTGTGGTTGATGTGGAAAATCACTTGGATGATGCTCTTCCTCCAGGTGAAGTACTACACTAGAGACTACATTTGAGATTATAGATTGATACTTGAGTCATGGAGACTCTTGAATCATGGAGATTATACTATGTGAAGCTTTGTATTATATTTTATTAATTAAGATATTATCATGTTTTGTTAAAAATTGTAACATTTATACATTATACTACTATAATAGTGGTTGTAATGTTATATCAGCCATGGTTGAATTTTTATTATTTCATTTATGATTAAATACAATATTCTTTGATTTATCAGCTTTGTTTATGATTATTATATCTCTTCATGGTGATCCTTAGTTAAGTGTATTAGCTATAAACCAATTGGTTAACTAAATAAATGCAGTTAGTTAAAAATCACTAATTAGATTTCTCTTGGTGAAATTTATATCATGAATATTTGTAATTAATTTTTTTAATTACTATGTTCTATTAAAACATAGTGGGGTTGTTACAACATCTCTATTTTAATAAGTTAAAACACTAATTACTTCTCTTCATAACGTTCAACCAATCACACATGATCCTTAATTATTTCAAGATAACATGAAATACCTTAATAATGATGCACATATAAAAGATAATCAAAATAGCATCTCACAATCTCAAGATAATAAGTTAAAATTATCCTATAATAATGGTTACATTGATGATTATGATCCTAATTCTACACAATATTGGTATGATTATGATGTTTCAGAGGCATATACAGTTGGCACTTATTCTTCACACAAAGTCTCTTATTCACACTATGCATTTTAACATATTGATGCTTATCCTCTATATTCATACATACATTCCCTTGATGATATATTTGGCCTATAATATATCTTACTTAGGCTTGTATTCTTTGCTCTCTACTTTGATGCTTACTCTTCTACACCTAATCCAACTTTATTCATCCCTTGGCTCTATTTTTCACCTTGACACACTTGTTCCTTTACCTTTTTTAATGTAATTTTGAACAACCCAAGACAAATATCCTACTAATATTTTAGTGCATAGATAAACTTATTTATTATTCCACATATACACATGCTTTAGTTCTCATTTTCACTTTCATGCTCACATCTATCTAATTTTATATATATAGTTTCTTTTATCTTTCGCTTATGCATACTTTACCTTTTAAAATATATAAAAATATAATAAAATTCATAAATGCTAAAAAAGTTAAAATAATCAAAAAATATTTGAAAAAAAATCAAAAGCAGGACTTGTAGGCTTATTTTCATGTTTTTAGATTACATATTTGTACATGTCATATATCTTTATGTTCAGTAAAAACATATTTCATTCCATTTTCAAAACATAATGCTTCTTAGAAGGTATCTAAGTGTGTAATAGTACACATTCTTATAGACAAAATCAACATTTATACATAAACAAAACTTCTTAATCAATAAATCTTGCAAAAAGAAATCAAGATAGAGCCAAACAAGTCAGACAAAATCTCTTTGTATCCCTATCCTCAACTTCATTCTTGTCTTTTTTCATTTTACATCACTAATTTTAACTTCCACATAATCACAAGAATTCTTTCTATAGGTTTTCATCACATAACATAAGTGATCTTAAGATATCACTCAGATTTTCAACTTAAAGCATGCATTTACATGGTTTTGATGTTGGTCTATACCTCTACCCAATGGCCTTAATTAGTTGGGGGCATCTATGTATTTTATATGAACACTCTTATAGGTTTTATTCATCTAGAACCTTTTTTCCATGTTGAGCTATAACAAAAATATATGTCTCTTTTTACTCATATTTTACATGCACCATAGTGAATATGTTATTTATTAAACATGAACATAGAAACATGCTCACAAAAAATAATTTTAATTTGTTATCTATGTTTGTTTCATATGCATATTTCCTTACATAGCATGCTTCAGTTTTTTGCTTATTATATGTAGCCCTTATCCTAGTGTATGTTCAACATACACCTTATTTCTTGTATGGAATCATTATGACTTTTGTGTGTGGCCTTTGGACTTCTATGTTTGTCTAAACTTCATATGTCCCTCATATTCATCATTGTGACATTTTTTCAAGTTTTGTAACTCTATGTGATATCTTACATGTCCTTTGTATATGGTATTTGTTCCTACTTGCATGACTTTATGTGACTTAGCTTACATGTTTTTTACAATGACTAGGGTTTCATGATCTATACCATGCACTAATAAGTATCTAATTACATAAATATATGGTGTCATGATCCATATCATGCACATACTATTTATGTGCTTCAAATGCTTATTCTATTCACTATTATGCTTCTAATACATATACAAAAACTTACAATTTATTTGATTCTTCATACACTACCTCAATTTTATATTCAATTACATGGTTCAAAACAATATATAAACTTTTCATATTCTTCAATGTTACATCTCTTTGGATTCAAATACAATTCAACTATTGCCATGCTTTTATATGATTACGTCTTTCACAAATGCTCTCACTTCATTTTGAGATAAGTGATTTATAGGCAATTTCTCTCATCTCAAAAGTGAGGCATTATAATGGTATTATCCACAAGTTTTCATAATCAATACATTTAATAATTGACATTTTACAAAATGTAAAATCACAATTTTTAAATTATAGGGGGAATTCATATCATTTATGCACTCCACTGTTACAATTACTCGAGCACATATACACTTGTGTGAATAAGGTTACAAGATTTCAAACATTTTTTAAAAGATCAAATTAACACTTTATATAATGTAGTGGGAATTATATTCATTCATGTCCAAGATACTACTTCACAAAATTCAAATTTCTCTTTTTCAAGCAATCAAAGTTTCAAGAATTTTTAATTATAATCTAGATTTATCTGCAATAGTGCAATTCATATTTTTAAAGTGGATCAAAATTTAGATTAGTTACACTCCATATCTTGTTTGCACTTTATTTATCCATATATTTTTTCCCACATCTTCTTTTTAGTTCTTCAAGTGAGTAACATTTGACCTTAGTGATGCTCCACATCTTGGTTTCACTTTAGCAAACCACTTAATCGATTTCCACTTTTTTAAAAACATTAAATATTAATCTATGAAGGTTGGAGTATATAATATTTTCAAATAAAACATCATCATATATTTTTTGAATTGATACTTGATCACTCTCAATTCACCATAAGATCAACACTTCTTCACATGCTTCAACAAGGGAGCATGCACACCTCCATGACAAAGATAAAGTGTGTATACACACTAATGTATTACATTTCCTTTATTATATTAATTTTATACATCACTATAATATACATTTAGATAATTTAGACATGTGTCCTTGACATCATTACCTTGCTTGGTCAATTCATCATTCCAATAACCCACAACCTATAATGAATTATTTAAAGTATCAGAATTATTATGTATATTTCCAAGAATTTATTATTTTATACCTATTATTTAATATTTAGTAAGTACTTCACTTTAACTTTGGTTTCATAAGCTTTTGTCCCTTCTAGATAAAATCATAATATCAAATAAGAACACATTGTGTCCTTGTCTTGTAGTGCAACTTTATCGACAATAATCTATCTATCATATTTTCAAAATGGCATGCTTCATAATTGCTATCCTACACAAACAAATAGGTCATTTATTAGTAACATTCAAAATATTCACCTATAAAATCACATCAAAGATGCCACTTGAAACCCCTGATTCTCTTACTAGATGTCACTGATAAAAAGCATCTTTCTTTTGAATAAATATTGTTATTGTGATTTTGTTTCAATATTATAGTCCCTAACCAAGCCTAACATTATTTTATTTCAAGTCAAGGGCATCATTTTTAAAGCATTCTAGTCAAAAAAATTAGTCACACCCATAAGATATTCCCTAAAGGGATAATTACATCAGCTTGAGGTCCACTTGGATTATGTAGGTAACACTTAATCAACAAGGGATTTATGAGGATAGCTTATCCATATCCCACTTCACCATTTTCCCATTTTTCATTTGATCTCTATTGTGTATTTGTGAAGCATTAGGTCATAAACTTTATCATTCTTATGCACATCAAATCAAGATCCACAGATAAATAGTTCACCTACAGACATGGGTAAACAAGCCCATATTTGTAGATCCAGTGCACATTCTATTTGGACAAAGTTGTAGTAGTAGACAAAGACACACTGTGACCTTGTCCACCTTCTACAAACTCACCCTAGTATACATTAGATCTCTATATTCTAATACACCTATGTTTATAGGTTATTATAAATAGTTATAGTCCCTTGAAAGTTAACACAGTCTAAAATAAATTAATTTCTAAGGACATTTCTCTAACCCTAGCCCTGGTTTCTATTTTTATCAACTTAAAACTTATATAAATTCTATAAATATTTGTATTTATTGTATTTTCTATATTATATAAATTAATATATTATATTTTAATAGTTTACATTTAAAAGTAGAGTTCTTGTTTATTCTAATTAATTCTAGAGTAAACAAATACTAATTCAAATCAACAGAACTAACCCTACATAGAATGGTTCTTGAACTGAATGAATCAAAGGCCTGATTTTATTTAATAACCACTTCCATAATACATGCACAGTTAAATAATCACCCTAAAAATTTAAGTACTCATCCCTTTGTTGTAATTTCTATATTTAGCATATGTCACTTGTTAAATCATTATATTTAATTTTATTATTTTACATTCAAATGTATGTTTGAATTGCATGTCTTAATACCTAAATTACATTTCAATTTTCTATCCTATTAATTTTACAAAAAAAATTATGGTAAAATAGAATGTAAATGATTGAAGGGTTTTGAAAACCATAATGAATGCTAGAACAAAATAATGTTGAGAAATAAGATGAATATTAGAAACACTATAATATTGGTAAATAAGATAAATATAAACATCCATAACATGTTGAAAATAGAGAGGAATATTAGAATTAGTAGTGTAGACACCCAAATTTTTTCAAGCAAACATAAGTATTATGTATTTACATGACTTTGTATTTAGAGGCTCATAATATTAAACTAAGATCCCATTGGCATATCTTGTTTTAGTCTTATGTTTTTTCTCTTTATCTCTCACACTAATGTTTTCATATTATTACTCTTCCATTTTAATTATTATCTAATTCATATAGATCATTATTCCTTATTCTCTTCTTTCTTATTTTATTCTTGATTTTAGACAAAACTACTCCTTCTAGACTATCATGCTCTATTATTGTTCTAAAAAATGGGTATTATTCCATTATACTTTTTAGTACTTTTTCTATGGCACATCTCATTTAGGTATCTTTTATGAATAGTTTTATTCCTTTCGATTCAATTTAACATGCCAATGGGTTTTCTAAATTTTAATTTTGAAGTCCCTATTTAAAGGGTCATAACAAGTTTTTAACATCTAGCACTTATCTATCTAGTAAAGCATATAAAAATAAAACTACACTACAATAAGCCCAATATCTACATTTTTATCTAAAATTTATATTGTACATCAAGATTGTAAGTTTGGACCAAAGAAAGGCCTAGGTGAAAATCATTTTAGATCACATTACATATGATCCAATCACACACACAGTATATAGACAATTACATTGGCCTGAGGCACCCCTTTGGGACTATGTAGGTAGCACTTAGTTATAGAGGGGTTTATGATGCTAGCTCATTTATTCCCCTAACTTTAAATTCCACCCTTTCTATTTGATTGATATTTAGTTTTTATGCATGACCTTTTTAGGTTTTTTTAAAGGAATAGAATTCAAAATACATATCATGATAGACAATCAAATATATCCAATTGGATTAAATTCATCTATAGGAAATGTTGCACAACTTTCTAATTTATAGATTTATTTTATAGTCAATGTAGACAAGACCACTTCATTTAGACAAAGGCATAAAAAAAAATGTCCAAATCCATCAACCAAATCCCACTAAATTAAAAAAATCATCCTTACATATCTAAAACCATCTTAGTCATAATTACAATAAAACCTCAACCAACTACAATTCTACATAACCTGAATACATATAAGTTTTCATCCATTCTCTGTATTTTGATTGAAACCCTAATTTTTAATTTATTTACAAATAGATGTGTGCATGGATTCTTATTTTACTTATAATTTATTTTATTTTTTTGTTTATCTAAATTATATTACATTTATTTCCCTCATCTCAATCTTGCATAAAACATATTTATGAACCCACTTTATTTTTTAACATTTCAATCCCTAGTTTTCCTTAGGGTTTCCTTCTAAAAAAAATTCTCTAGGGTTTAAAATAAAAAAATTATTTACTTCACATATTAGATTATTTTCCATAATTCATGTTTTTCTCTCCTCTTATTCTCATTTTAGTCTTTGTAAGGTTTAAAATATGTAATAAATAATATATTCCTCATCAATCTCTTGATGCATTCTCAAGCATTTTATATAATTATAGTAAAGAATGGACTAATTATAAAGATTATGTTCTATATACTAATGAGGAGCTTGATTATATGTATAATTATCATAATGACCTTTTTTATAATGAATAATATTATTCAAGTGATGATCAATGTGAAAAATATAGTAATGTAGATTATTGTTTTTCTCCTACCTCTTATATTATTTCTCTTAGAATCCATGTGAAAGAAACTAAAAATATAATTCAAAATAAAACCCTCATTTATGATCCATTATTTGATAATACTCCTATATTATCACAAACTTTTTCTATGTCTCTTTTCAACATTTCATAATATAAATCAAAGAATATTAAAATTCCATTGCATAATGAAAAAGATAATTGTGTATTTCAAGAGTTGCATTCTAGTTAATGTTCCATTTACATATGATAATGATATGACTAGGGTATAATATATAAATTCATCACCTATCCTCTCATATTCTAAAAATGAACATGTTTCTATTTCAAATTTTGTTAATAATAATGAAAATAATATTCCTTTTGAATATAATGATACCATAGACAAGGTAGAACATGTAAATGTCTTTCCTCCCTTTTCTCTTTATTAAAATTAAAATGTTTTCATTTCAAATGTTGATAATGAAAAATAAGATTGTAGTCCTATTAAATTTTATTATGTTTTGAAAAAAAATTGAAATACAAATGTACATTCTACACCCACATCTTATGAAAATGAAAGAGTTATTATTTCAAATGTTGATTCTACAAGTGAAAAAGATAGTGATCATAATGAAAATTGGAATCATGATGATTCTTATATGTATAGTGAATAAAAAAATGTTTATATTAATCCTATAATAGATTATTCTTTACCATATCATCATGTTAATCATGATTTTATATTAGTGACCAATCAAATAATAACTTGATTAATAATAATTAGATTGCATCTCATGATGATGTTCCTAGTTCTCCATTGAAAAGGAAAATATGTGAGCATGTTGATTTTAATGATGAGAATAATAACATTATTTATTGTGTTTCAGTAGAATGTAATATTCCTTTTCAAACTAATGATCAATTAGAAACCAATGGACCTCCCAAACCTACCATTATTGTGGTAGAATTTATTCCTAAGCCTCCTCATATATGAAATAGTGCACCAATGGATAAAATTAATAATTAAATTCTATAATTAAATGAACCCCTTAATGATCTTAATATTTCCTCATGAGATTTTATTTCTCTAATGAATTTTTTTAGTGCTTTACAACATAAATTATATCAACTTACATTGGAATTATAGGCATATCACTCTTTGGTTGATTCAGATGCTATATGTGGTAACCCTATAATGTGAAATATTTTGCATGCACCATTACCATGTGTTTTTAATATACCCACATTTTCTAAGTTTAATATAAATGGGTATCCTTATTTACATATTAGATATTATAAAAAAATGAATGGTCACACTGGTAATCAGATTTGTTATAGTTATTTCTAGAGAACTTAGGAGATGATGCATAGAATTGGTTTGGTTTCATCATTATCTTCCTAGTGGATCCTTAAATAAACATGATGAATTAGATAAATTATTTATTATGTAATTTATCTATACTAAGGAATCTAGAGTTACTTAATAGATATTACCATCCATACATCAGGTAAAGTTTGAACCAATTTATGATTACATATTACGGTTTAAGACATATGTAACAGTTAATGTATCAACCAACCGATTTGGAGACATGATATGTTTTTGGTAGGGGTATCATTTTTCATATTAAATAAAATTTGTCCTATAAAATGTTTAATTCATTTTAAAATCTTTGTAATGATATTATTTCATTAGAGAATAAATTGGGACTTACGCAAATAAATACAGGGACAAATTTTGATATTGAGTTGTTACCACTAGATTCATCTAACTTAATTCAATAAATAGATTCATATTATCCAAAATAAAATCTTCCACAAAATCATAAGGTTAAAGTACTACACAAAGGGAAATAATTATTTTTCAAATCAGCTCCAATAGTGGTTAAAGAACCATATGGTAAAAATAAATGCATATAGTTGATTCATTTAGAGATAAGCATCATGACATTATTGGATAAGATGATGCTTACTCTTCCTCCCAATATTATCATCCACTACATCAATTAGACAAAATTAGAAATAGGCCTTATTGTAACTATAATTGCATGATGACTGTTATGTACTTAAATAAAAAATTGAGCATTATTTTGATAAGTCTATTATCACATTTATAAAGGGGAAATCTATGTCTCCTCCTCATTATAATAGATCACAATTTAACATGACTAAGTTATCTGAGGACATTCCTATTATGGAACCAATTATCACTCATTGTGTGCCTATAAATGCATCTAGAGAGCATAGTTATGATAAATAAGTGGTATCATGAGTTACAAAAGTGGAAGACAATATATAAAGATAAACAAATTTATAGTGTTTTTTTAAGACAAGTAAATAAGAATCAATCGACAGTGACAATATAACAAAACAATAAAAAAATTTACTACAAAATTTATAGATATTCTTACTACAATTATTCACAACAAGATAATTTTACAATCAAAATATAGTCATTTAGATATGTAGAATAATCATTATGGTTCATAGTTCCTATTTCCTTTAATTTGGATAGATGATTACTCAAGTTTCAGATAGTTATACACATCACACTCAGTTATACATCATAATTATAAAATTATAAAGATATATATATCCAATAACATAAAACATACATTTTAAAGTAAAATATGCAAAGTCCATAATATCAACCCAAATTAAAATACTAAAATGAATAATATATAAATATGTGTGTGTGTGTGTGTGTGTAAATTTACCTAATAACATGAAATATAATAAAATTTTATAAAATGATCACTAGATAATCAGAACACAATCCACATGACCCTTCACATCCATCTCAACTCCTTTATCTCTACTAATATCATAGCCTTAGAAGTGGAATCCCCAAGATCACCTTGTGTCCTCAATATCAACCTCTCCCTCTACTCCTAATTCTCATATATAGCTATTCTAGGGCATAGATATGTGTGTTATCTCTATAATTAAACATACTCATATAATAATCATGGACTTAAAGAATTAGTTGGGTCTTGTGCGGCCATATGTGATCTCACTACTTGTTCGCTCATCCCATCTCATTCTTTCTTGACCTATGCATAATTATAAGTAGTTATATCAACTCTACCAAATAATGGAATGTGTACCTGACAACCATTTTCATTCACTCAATC
>JARHVA010003993.1:600000-762500 GCA_037957365.1 Torreya grandis | reverse complement strand
AATAACTAGCTTAGTTTGAGCCTTTTTCACACTCACTTATTAGGTAAGCTTGAATTATGGAATTATTTTTATGCACATAAGATTATTTATTCCTAAGTAATTGCCACTCCACATGGGTTGAAACATTTACCTATGAGATGCCCTAGCTTATTCACCCATCTATTCATACGTGACTCATTATAATAATGTGTTTTTGAGATATAATATATAGAGACATACTTATGCATGAATCTTCTATATGATGGTTTCTTCACTATGATAAGGAACTATTGGAGAGATCCTATTGGTTGAGAGTTTGTATAAATTTGATATTTGTCCCTTTGAACTATCCATAGTTAGAAGGGATCCCAAACACAGTGATGCAAATTTTGTCCTATCCATGGTTTAGGGGGGAATCCTAACTATGAGTATAATTTTGATCTCTCCATGGTTAGGAGCCCTCCCAATCATGAGGATGTCAAAAAAAAATTTGCCCTCTACATGAGGAGGCCAAATTTTCCCTCCACATTAGAAGGTTAACATTTTTTCTCCATGTAAGAAGTTCAACATTTTTTATGCCATTTTAATTTTTAGGAGTAATAAGGCCATATCATTTCTAGCTTTTTAAACAACATATTAAAAAATCTAATTGTCAATCATTTTATAATAGTAATTGTAATTTTGATCCAATAATAAAAAAATAACATTAAGAAATATAAAATATCTAAAGTATGTGTTATAACCCAGCTAAGTGATGCATTTATATTATTTTTAGATACATTATAATAACAAGTTTTACTAGATTCTATTTGGTATTTTGATTGATTATTATAGATGTTATTATGATTGTGGATATGATGTTTTGGTAGATGATTAATAGTTATGATTCATATCATTATTGATGTGGATGATTATGCTAATTTAGTTATAACATGCTTTTATTTTGTTTAGTTCATAATTTGATTATTATTGCTATTATGACTCATGCAAATGTTGCTGATGTATTGTTTTGGTGGATGCAAGAACCTAGATAATGAGCTAGGTTTGATGGTTGCTTCAAAAATAGAGTAAAAACAAAAATGAGGTTAATATGTAGTCAGATGCAACTCTAACAATTAAAATAATTGAAATAAGGATTCTATAGCCACTGGCTAGTTAACTCTTTTTCTTATCATTATTAATTTGACTCCATTACTATTATTTTGATCTTGTGTGTCATTCATCTTTGGTTATGATGTATTTATTATTGTATTGTATGATTGGAATGTTGTATTATGTTACAATAATTTTGTACATTGTATCTTTAGAATCAATTAATCATCCCCCACTCTTAATCTTTGATCAGTCATCTATGTTGTCATTTTGACATCATACTCTTTGTTATCCTCTTAACTAACCTATTCCCATGTCTCTACCTTTTTAGATGTCTTCCTCTTGAATATCAATATATTCATGCCTTCAATCCAATTTTAAATGACTTGGATGGAAATTTGAGGTCATGGGTGAATGGCATTGACTATGGCACTATTTATGATGTTATCCACCACAATATATATACATATATTTTATTGGGGATTAGTTTTATAATTGGTTAAAATACTTAGTTTGTGTATGCACATGTGTGTGTGTGTGTGTGGGTGTGTGTGTGTGTGTGTGTGTGTGTGTGTGTGTGTGTGTGTGTGTGTGTGTGTGTGTGTAAATCAAAGATTATTTTTATATACACTTAGAATACTAAAGTGGATTTTATGAATAATACTCAGAGCTTAAAATATTAAAGAGTAGAGAAAAGACACATGTAGGTAAGTGATATGAGGTAAAGTTGGTCAAATCTAACTACATGGCCTTGAAATGGTTTCTACCACTTTACCTTGGTTTTATAAGGATAAATTTTCTTATGGCCTCTCTAAACCCAATACCAACAAATGAAATGAATTAAAAGGCAAAGATGATGGTGATTGGACTACCAATGCATGATAAAATTATGAAATCTCAATGTTTTTATATAGAAATTTAAATATATTAATGCATGCCTAAATTTTGATGTCAAAATGGAATGTGAAATTTTTGTTTAAGGCTTAGACATTTATTTCTATGTTTTTTTTTAATTTTCCAAAACCCCAATTTGGATGACACACATTTTTGGGGGAATAAAGAGGACAAGGTGCCACCATATTTTTTGGGCTCTTAGCTAGGCAGCCTTGGGGGGACGTAGGGAGGAATGGGGTTGTTGCATGTGGGTTGGAAGGATTTTTTGGGGAAGGAAGGAGATAAAAGGGAAAAATAAGGGAGGTGATGGATTAGGAAGAAAAAAAAGGTTGACATTGCAAGAAAAAAGCTATGTGGTGCAATTTTGGATAAGGAAAAAGGTAGAGAATGAGAAGGGAGTCGAGTTGGGAAAAAGAAGGGGATCTCCATCCCATTATAGTAGTCTACGTAACTTGTTGACTATTTTGACCACAAGTCAAAATAGGTCAATACCTTATACTTAAAAACTTAGATAGGGGTATAATAGGGTCAAAATGTGTTCCATGGTCCTAGATAGGATTCTTTGATGTGTCATTAGCTTTGTCATATTCATCTTTAGTCTTATGTCATTCTAGGGGTCATATTTGAGTCATTTATGAAGCTTGTATGATTTTAATAGAAGGAAAAGTATTATAACATTTTATTAAATGTCCCATGTGTCATTATAAGTCAAATATACTATTTCATAACTGACAATTTACAAGTTTCTACATCAAAATAAGAGAATAGTTGAAAAAGGAAGAAGTTTGGATAGTTGTATAGTTTTTCCAAGAGTGTGGCATATGTGGCACGATTATAAATTATCCCTTCATCTCCCTTTAACTCACTTCTACACTTTTTCAACTTTAAAACACTTGAAAATGGCATAAAACCATTCCATTCTTCCATTGTTCTCCTAGGCAGATAGAAATAGGCATTTGGTTTTCTAATGGTATGGCCAGTAAAAGAAGAATAAGGTAAAATGAACTTGGTGGGATGGATTAATATTTATATAATTTAAATCCATGGTAAGATTTAAAATTTTGGTGTACTGAGATTTATGAACCATTCTTTATAATGCTAGTGACTCATTTTTGCATATACATTCCCATACCCTACATGTTTCCTCTCTATTTGAGTTGGTTCATAAAAACCAAGTAATGTACATGATTTTGGGGGGTATGACCATTATTATAATATGGTTATTAACTTATTTTTCACATGTGGAGTTAAATATAAAAGCACAATTACTTCATTCTTTCTAGTTGAGAGCTATATCATAGTCTACGGATGGTTTCGAGCTTTGACAAAGGCTTATATCCTTATTTGACCTTCATAAAGATGGTAATGCAAGTTAACATGTGGTGTTTTGAAATATCACTACATATTGATCAATTTATTATTTAGAGGTTTAGTCTCAAAGGCTAATGCTAATGAAGAACATACTCATATGAATATATAGTTAGACTTCTCTATAGATATTCACCTACAAATAAGTGAAAGGAGCCTTGCATAGTCATGGTAATGTGATGAAGAGTTTTCAAGGTGATGAAAAGTCTCCTAATGTGTATAAAATCAGGTTTGAACCATTACAATTATTTTAGATTGGTTGATACAACAAATTCCCCTAATATATATAGCTATGCTTTGTATACTATAATAACACCTATAGGAAAATTCCTATAGAGGTATGAAGGACATTGAATGTTAAATGTTTGAACTAGTTTGAACCCTCTTTTAGGTCTATAAACATAGAGAGTGCCATTGTGTCAATGGTGGAGTCATAAAATGATAAATAAGCTTAAATCCATGCTCATAAGTCAAGAAAAATGCCAAAGGGATTGTTTACCTTAAACTCTCTGAAACATGGGTTTTACCCTACTTTTGATCCTCTTATGGTGGATTATCTTAAAATGTAAATTAGTATAGTGGTTTCCATCATGTAACATAAGACTTGAGGAAATGTCTTACAAAGGAAAGTGGATTGATTTTCCATGATAAGAGAATGAAGATTGGTTTCCATTTCAAGTGAAACTCCAGTATAGACACCCAGTAATCTACAACACTGTTGAAGCCTTAATGGTATTATAGTGAAATTTGACCTAATAGAAACATAACTATAGAAAATTGACTTAATTTTAATAAATTTGGAATTATTATCCAAAGAAACATTTGAATATGTTAAGACACAAGGTCATTACATTGGTAAGAACCTACAAGGGTCCCTTTTGTTCTCAAAAGGGTCCTACAGGCTGAATGAAGTTGATAGTACATGGAGATTGATAGTTTGAAGGTTAGATTGGTCTTAGGCATGATATGAATGTATTTTTATATGATATTAGATCAGAGACTTAAAGATAAACCTAAGAAATATGGCATAGGACTAAATCATATAACTCCACATATAAGAAACTTCCAAAAACTACCACTTATAGTCAATACAGTTCTTGGACTAGCATGTGAAAATAAAGAAGGAATTATTTGAAAGGATAGAAAGAGTATATGATGGGTTGAAAATTATTATAGAAAATATCACAATGGTAAATTCACATTCCAAAATGCCTTCAATAAATAAATATCTGAACCTATAGTTAGAATTCAAGACTCTCAGACCCAAACATAGTTCTGTTCACAATTCTCATAGTCATAAAAGTATATCTTAAGGTTTTTGAGGTGTTAATTACTATATAAGTGTGATAAAATTGTCAAACTTGGTACAAATAGTAACCAAGACCTACTTTATCCCTATATTTCTTTAGTTTGTCTAGGATAATAGGGGAAGTACCCTCTATTTTATCTTAGATAGAGGGCGCTCCCAACCATTTTAGCCTATAAACAAGTAGTGTGAAGGGTAAGACAAATATGTAAATAGTATTAAAATATTTAAATAAGGTGTGGATAATTGTTCTGGAAATGAAAAAACATGGAGGATACCCTATAGGTGTTGGAAACTGCATAAGGTGGTTTTAAGTCATGAAGTATAGGTCAGGCTTATTAGGCATAAACTAGGCCTAAAGACCTAATGGGGTCTAAATTTCAGTTATAAGTAGAAATTAATATATCCACACATTTTATGACCTTTAGGGGAAGGTATAAGGTTGTTTGAAGCTATTGGTCTATAGAGAAATGACATAGTTTGGTCAAACTTGACCAATTTTACCTTAGACCTATCTAAAATGCACTCCCAAGCTCAAGAGGATAAATTTAAAAGTTATTAATGGTAAAAACACATTGTATGGATATCCAAGGATATTATATTGGTTACTTATGTCCCAACCTTAATTTAATTGGAATTTTTTTAGAGTTTTAATGTCTAGTTTTTATGAATAATTACTAACAGTTTAAAACACTAAAAATCCTCTTAAACCCTCAGTTTTGACATGATTGGAAATAAATGAGGGGGAATAAATAAAAAATGATTAATATGATATTTAAATTTTTATATAATTATAGATAACTCTCTTAAGATTCATAACAAATAATTTGTTTGAACCCTGATTGTATGGACAAGCCTGAAACAAGGTTTCTTGTAGGATTTTATGTGTTTTACAAGTGCAAAGTAGAATGAAAAGGTGAGAGTAATTTTTGGAGGTTAGGTGGGAAATATTATAACTATCCATTTCCATTTATCACCTTATACAACAACAAAAATATCTCTACTAACTCATTCACTTTATGTAGTCTGTGGTAGATAGTGGAAATGAAGAATGACTACCAAGTGAGAGGATGATAAGTCTAATTGGGAGGATTTTTAAGGTATAATTAATGGATTGGAAGGTAAAAAACTATTTATAGGTGACATATAATCCATTCCATGTATTTTATTGAGAAAATTAATATAATTTGGGTGACAAATGTAAGGACAGACCTATAAATCTAGTGATGGTGACTGCAGAAGGTGAGAACAAGCATCCAAAATAAGGCCATGAGTTAGGGACACATATGATTATTATTATGTCATGATTATAACCCTTACTTGATATTTAAAATGTGTTATCTCTCCATATTTTGGTTTGGATTCATCAAAAAAGGCCTAATGATGAAGGTAGTTTCAAGAAGCCACTTCATAATTATGTAATTTAACTGGTTATTATACATTTACAAGTGGAATTATAACCATTTAGCTTCACTTTATCCTCTCTCTTCTCACATTCTATAAATACAAGCCATCTTAGCTCTTGTAGTTTGGTCCACATTTGCTATGGCAAACCCCTACTATTTTAAATACTAATGTTTTCATTTGAATAAAAATTTAATATATTTTTGGTTATATAATTACTTGCATAAGTTTGTAGAGTAGCAACAAGTTGAATTATAAGTGTTAATCACCTAGCCTTATATTCATCTCTCTCTCTCTCTCTCTCTCTCTCTCTCTCTCTCTCTCTCTCTCTCTCTCTCTCTCTCTCTCTCTCTCTCTCTCTCTCATAGTGTGTGTCATAAATTCATTCTCTAACAGGTCACATGGAGTGTATTCAACATCCTTGCCTATATATAAGTATAGGAAGATGTAATAGTTTCTAATATTAGACATCTTTTCCTTTTACTTCGGGAAGTGTAGTACATATCACTTGCATGTTTGAAATACCTAATTTGGAGTCCCATAAAAGTTTGAAACCAGTCTTGTTAGTAATATTTCATAGTACAGATCATGGTAGTCTAATGGATATCATTTTGGTGTATCACCTTATTATAATGTGTAATTTTAATTTTTATTTATATATCTTTTCACACAATCTAATGGTTAGTATAGGTGACAAGAAAAAAAAGAACAACCTAGGGAGCTAGCCCTTAAACCTAGAGGTTTACCTCTACTATAGGCAACCCACAAGACTAGAGGTATTCTAATGTTTACCAAATCTTAGAGTAGGCTTGAATAATTCCTCTAGGCTGAAATATTTGGTGATAATAGTTTTGTCATGCCCAGTGGGACTATTATCCGAAAGATAACCTATCAAGGTGAATGCTAATCTTGATAACATCATAGCTACATATAGTGTGTTACTCAACTTTTGGTGACTCCATTAAAGGTAAAATATAGTTGTAGAACATTATTTTTCCATATTCTTGTGTTCATAATTCATTTTAATTATTTGATCATCTTCTATTATAATTTTCAATCCCATTAATCCACCTCTTCAACTTGAACTTCCTCTTGAATTTTAACATCTTCAGCCTATTTTGTCCTTTGAAGAATAAGAGGACTTTACTAGCCAATAATATCAAGAAAGTGAAGAAGAAATTGAAGAGAACATGGCTAGGTAGCATGCCTTCCCATAATTTAACACTAAAAACCCTATCCATGGTGATTCATATGATGGCATTCCCCCTCATGATACAAAGAGTGTTCCTAAATTTAATGGTGAATGTCATGTCACTCCTAGTGAGAACATTAGGGATATCTTAAGTTTTTATAGTTTTCACAATGTCACTAAAGTCAACATTGACATAAGACTCCTTTCCATGTCTCTTATAGGGAAATAACCTGATTTGTATAGGAATTTTCTCAATGGATGTATCATAACTTGGGATGATTTTGGAGAGTTGTTAACATCAAGGTTTGAAGACATGAGTTATCATACATCACTCATCCATCATCTCAATATGATTCAAAGATGCCCCAAAGAGACAATGCATGAATTTAATGATATATTCCAATGGAATTGGCATAGGTTGCCTCTTCCCATGATACCACTTACTAGTTTTGTGTTTCTCACATATCTGAGGGCTATTGGTACTGACATAGCCATAATATTGTAATCCATGGGTGGTTACACCTTACCTGAAGCATATGACCTTGCCATTAGAGCTAATAATGGCCTCATATAATATAAGAATATAAATCCAAAATTTTCCATGCCTCTACTATTAAATACTTCTACTGATACTCCAAGTGTTTCCCAAATTCCAAATGCCAACACTAAGTCAAGGATTGATCCTAAGAAGGTATAAGAGACAACTGATTGGGAAACAATGTCTAAAGCCTTAGAGGCTCAAGTTAGGCAACTCAATCTATAGTATGGAGTGAATCAAAACCCATATCCCTATTCTCAAAAATAAAATAAGTTCCAATCTTAACAATATGGTTAGGGTATAGGTCAAGGGAAGCCTAACTTTAATAGGCCTACCAATGCATACAATCCCACTTCCACCTCCAACACAAGAGCAATGGTACCATATCATAAAAACTTGGTGCAAGGAGAAGAGTGGAAACAAGGTAAATTAATGGATTTAAATTAAGGTGGAGATAAACCTTTGGTTTCTTAATGAGGATTAACTCCTCAACTATCAACAAAAGATGAAGTTATCATGCAAGCAAATAAGGAATGGTAGCCTCAAGGAGTGAGTTTCACTAACTTCTTAGTTTAATACACCTATGCTTTAAATAAAGGTAATTCAGTTGTAGACAATACTAGAGTAAATATAGAGGCTCTATAAGATGCTATTATGTGATTATAAGTTCAACTAGTCTTCATAAGGCAACAAGGTGTGATTGCAAGCAAGATAGTTCCTATAACTCATGCACCTTCTTCAAATCAGAATGTTAGAAGGTATACTCAAGGTGATTCAATAACCCAAGTTACAAACACTTCCTTGCCTCCAATTATTCAATAAAAGGTGAATAATTATACTCTAAACATCATTTATTATTTTAAGAATGCTAAGGCATCCATGTCTCTTGGGATTTACTTCACTTGCTAGGCCAAAAAGAACTTTTGCAAGAGTATCTATCTCAAATCCATGTTATCCCTCAATCATAAAGTCATGGTAATGTTTCCCTCACCAATTCTCATACACAAATTGTTGAGCCTTCTTCAAAATCTAAAAATACTCCACCCTTCTACCTCACTCTCATTATTGGGGACAAACTTATTCATAACTGCATAGTTAATAGTGAAGCTAACAATTTGGTGATGCCCAAGGTTTTATATGATAAATTGGGTATAAATTATGAACCAAATATTAAATGGATTATTCAAATTTATCTAAATCCTACTAATTTATTATTATTATTCAAAGGATTGAGAGTTTTCTTGCATGATTGTCCTATCTTCCCCATCTTTCAAGACATTGTGGTTGTTGACTTGCCTACCTACTTTCCCATTTGCCTCTCAACGGATTTCAAATCTAAGATAAGAGTCTATCTCTCAAATTATTGGTACTCATTTTCCTTTAGTAAAAGGTATGGATCAAAGGTAACCATTATAACTCAACCACTAGCTAAATTTCACATAGAGCCGTATGTGGGGATAAACTCCAATTTGAATTATTTCATCAATGATAATGAGGAGTCTATTGTAGAAGATTGGCCATAATCCAATATTGAAGGAATATATAATATTTTCCTAGATGAGTATGGTAATAAAACATATTAACATGATCCTTATTCCCTCATGGAGGAAACTGATTTGGGAGTATAGTGATTACATAAAGAATAAAGGCCAATACCTTCACTCACTAAGGTGGAAGGTGAGAATGATGGAATGTGGAATATGTTTTTTTATGGATCAAGGAGTAATATTGGTGAAGGATATGGTGTTATTTTTATTCCCCCATCCAAACAATAGTATTATTCTTCATATAAGTTCCATTTTAGTTGCACTTGCAATGTGGTTGAGTATTTAGGTTTGATTCATGGTCTTCAATGGGCAAGGAGAAAAGGAATCAAGAATCTACAAGTATATGGAGATAATGAACTAATTTTGAATAAAATTATAAATGTGGTTGCTAAAAATATCCCTTTCATTAAGTCCTACAATCAGAGGGTATGGTATTTACTTGAAGATTTCAATGTATACAACATACAATCAATCCCAAGGGAGTAGAATAATCATGTTGATAGACTAGCTATTATAGGATCACAATTTGATACACCTAATGCCATAAAAGAAGAAGTAAATAAATCTCACATAAATTTAATTATAATACCTTCCATACCTGATAATGAGGTCTCTTGGCAAGTGTTTGATAGTGACAAATACATTTTACATTTCTTACAAAATGAAGTTGAGTTCTCCTCAAGAAACTAGAAAAGACTCCATGAGTAGTTTGATAATCACATTGTAAAGTTGAGAACAAACAAGATAACTAAAGGATTGGTGACCTTATAAATTATATTTAATGAATATGATAAAATAAATAAGTAAAAGGTGAGTATGTATACAAAGGAGGATAATTATTCAATGGACTTTATCTTCAAAGACAAACTCCTCAAACTAGACGAGGTATGTTCTACATCAAAAAAATAAAAATTCATCAATTTGTGTATGTATTTAGATGACATATTTGCTTAGGAATATAAATAAATAAGAAGTTTTGATCCTATCCTATCCCACCATACCATTAAATTGGAGCCTGGAGTTAAATTAGTTATGCAAAAACAAAGGCCCATCAACCCCAATATTGAACAACTCATGAGGATAGAACTTACCAAACTCCTTGAAGTTGAGATAATATTTCCTATCAAGCATTCAACTTGGGTAGCTAACCTTGTGCCTGTTAGAAATAAGAATGGGGAGATAAGAATTTGTGTAGATTTTATATATATCAATAAGGTGTCACTCAAACATCATTATCTTTTACCTCTCATGCAGAAATGTTTTTAAGTTATTTTAGGTTCTAAACTTTTAACACTCTTAGATGGATATTCTATTTATAATTAGATCATAGTGAATGAAGATGATCAATTCAAGACAACATTCACTACAAAATGGGGGACTTTTGCTTATATTAAGATTCCCTTTAGTTTTCCAAATGTTGTTTCCACCTTCAAAAGGGAAATGGACATGGATTTCAATGGTCTAATCAATGAGATGTTGTTAGTATATATAGATGAGATAATTTTGTTCTCTAAAGATGCATATGAGAATATGAAACACCTAACGCAAGTGTTTGAAAGGTGCAGGTAGTATGGAGTATCTCTTAATCTCAAAAATTTCATCTTTGCTATCCATAAAGGTAAGTTATTAGGACATATTATTTCCAAATATGGTCTAACTATTGACCCTAAAATGATAGAGGCTATTATAGGCCTATAATTTCCCTTACACAAGAAAGGACTCAAATGTTTTCTAGGCAATATAAACTTTGTGAGAAGGTTCATACCTATTTTTTCATCTTTGGTGAAGCCTATCACAACCATGCTTAAGAATAATCAAGTTTTATCTTAGAATAAGGAGGGTAAAAGAAGCTTTGAAGCCATCAAGCAAGAAATTGCACAAGCTCCCACTCTTGTAAACCTAGATTTTGCTATAAATTTCATGTTGTATTCATTTTCTAACCTTGATACTACCTCATTTATGCTAATGAAACATAATGATGAAGGTGTGAAACAACCAGTTAAATTATTTAGTCATGGTTTAGAAGATTATGAGGTTAAGTATACATTTGTGTAAAAACAAGTCATTATTATAAGAGGGCTAAAAAAATTTAGGCACATGGTTTCAAATAATAGGATTCATATCATGTCCTCTCATACTAGAACCAAGGCATTCCTTTTGAGAAAAGACCTTAATGAAAAGAGGGCAGGGTGAATTACAAAGGTAATAGAATATGATGTTGATATCAAAGTGACAAAGTTAATAAGAGGTAAAGGTATTTTTGAACACTTAGTTTTAGATCCCCATGAGCAAAAATAAGAAGCTTTAGTCAATAATTATTGCTCCCAATTAGTTGATTCTATGCCTCTAGAAAGTTATACATAAGATGTCATCAGATTTATTTAAAGTGATGAGTACCCTAATGGTTTGAGTAGAGCTAAAATGAGGTATTTTAGATTGTAACATATTCTTTATTATCTTTTATATGGTGTAATTTTTATAAGAGATACTAATGGTGTACTATTGAGATGCATTGACAATGAATAGTTTTGAGTGTTACTTGAAAAGTTTCATGATGTAGTATCAAGAGTTCATTTCACCCTAAGAACCATATCTATCAAGATCATGATGGTAGGATTTTATTAGCCTAGCCTATTTAAATATTGTTATGATTGGGTGAGAAGGTGTGTATAATGTGCTTTCTTTGTAGGAAAATAGAAGCTTGCAACTCTCCCTTTGAGGCCTATTCAAGTAGATCAACCCTTCATATAATGGGCTCATGAATTCATTGGTATGATAAATCCTCTATCAAGTGTTGGTCATAAATGGATACTCATATCAATTGATTACTTCAAAATGTGGGTTGAGGTAGTGGAATTTAAGGAATTCAATGAAAGTGATATCTTAGAGTTATATGAGAGCATCACAACAAGGTTTGAAACTCTTACCATCATTTTAGATAATGCACTTGCATTCATAGGTGTTAAAAAAGATGATTGAGAAAATAGTAATGGCATATACTTGAGTACATCATCCATATATTACCCTCAAAGTAATGGGATGGTTGAATCTACTGATAAGAACCTGATTAGAATCATCAATAAAACCTTGGACAATAATCAAAGAGCTTGGAACACTAAATTGAAGATAGCCCTATAGCCGATATAATAAATCCTAAGAGGTCAACAAAGAAATCTCCTTTTATTCTTATCTATGGGAGATAATCTAGGTTGTCTATATCTCAAGATCTACCTACCTTAGAGTTGTCACATTAGTTAGAGTTTCTTGAAAACACTCTAATGGAGGTGAGGTTGATAGAGTTGATAAAGCTGCAAGAGACTATATATAATGCTAAAAAATCTATGGATCATCACCAAATGATAATTAAGAGGTATTTTTATAGTAAGGTAACTCTAATATATTCTAAGAAGGTGACATAATATTAAAGTGGGATGAAGATAGAGTAAAGCCAAGAAGACATACCAAATTTGACACCTTATGGAGTGGGTCATACATCATCATCAAATTCAAGAAAAGAAAATCCTTTCAATTATAAAAAACTAATGGGGAAGAGTTGTGTATCCTTATAAATGGGATTCACTTGCAACCTTGATATTGATGAGATGAAGGTTAGTCTTGTAAATACTAGAATGGATGTGTGTTTTTGCTTTTGTTGTGTTTGTGTTCTTAAGAAAACATGTATGTTTGCTTAGATGTGTTTTTTTGTGTCTTGTTCCTATTGTTTAGTGTGTTTTGAAAGGCAATTGAGTGTTAAACTCATGCATGGGTGACTCCATAACCCAATGGATTGGAGTAGGCTACTGATCTTTGGCATAGTTGGCTTGTCACCCCTAGCAAATCACCAAGATTGTTGACTATTTTGACCACAAGTTAAAATAGGTCAAACCCTATAGTTTAAAACTTAGATAGGGGTATACTAGGGTTATAATGTGTTCCATGGTCCTATATAGGAGTCTTTGATGTGTCATTAGCTTTATCATATTCATCTTTAGTCTTATGTCATTTAGGGATCATATTTGAATCATTTAT
This sequence comes from Torreya grandis, assembly GCA_037957365.1. Taxonomy (NCBI): domain Eukaryota; kingdom Viridiplantae; phylum Streptophyta; class Pinopsida; order Cupressales; family Taxaceae; genus Torreya; species Torreya grandis. Next base: position 749,151 of record JARHVA010003993.1, on the reverse strand, counting down.
GAAGCTTGTATGGTTTTCATATAAGGAAAAGTGTTATAAAGTGTACTTAAACATCCCATGTGTCATTGGAAGTCATAGATACTATTTCATAATTGAAAATTTATAGGTTTCTATGTTAGAACAAGAAAATAGTTGAAAAAGGAAGAAGTTTAGGTAGTTGTATGGTTTGTGTAGGAGTGTGGTATATGTGGAAGGCATATATAGTGTCCCTTCAGCTTCCCTAAACTCAATTATACACTTGGTTAGCTTTGAAATACCTTAAATTATCATATATTAATTCCATTCTTCCATCACTCTCATAGGAAGATAGAAAAAGTTAGTCAATTTTCTAATGGTACAATCAACAAAAGAAGAATCAGGTCAAATGCACTTGGTGGGAGGGATTAATCCTTATCCAATTGAAATCCATGGTAGGGTTTCTAAGTTTGGTGTACCAAGATTTATGAACTATTATTTAGAATGCTAGTGACTCTTTTTTGCATATACATTCCCATACCTCATAGGTTTCCTCTCTATTTGAATTGGTCCATAAAAATAAAGTACTATACATGATGTTGGGGGGAATGACCATTCTTCTCATGTGGTTCTATGCTAAGTTTTCATGTGTGGAGTGAAAGATAAAAGCACAAGTACTTCATTATTTCTAGTTGAGAGCTATATCATAGTTTGCAGATGGTTTCCAACTTCCACAAAGGCTTATATCCTTGTTTGACCTTCATAAAGATGGTAATGTAAGTTAACATGTGGAGTTTTTATCTCTCACCACATAGTGATCAATCTCTTCTCTAGAGGTTTGGTCTCAAAGGCTAATACTAATGAATAACTTATTCATCTGCATACATAGTCAGACTTCCTTATAGACATTCACCTATAAAAAGTTGAAAGGAGCCTTATATAGTCATGGTAATATGATGAAGAGTTTTCAAGGTGATGAGAAGTCTCCTAAGGTGTCGACAATTAGGTTTGAATGATTGTAAGTATTTGAGATTGGTTGAGACAAAAAATTCCTCTAATATATATATTTATACCTTGTATACTAAAATGACACCTACAAGAAAATTCCTACAAAGGTATCAAGGACATTGAATGTTAAGTGTTTGAACTAGTTTGAAGCCTCTTTGAGGTCTAAAAGCATAGAGAGTAACATTTTGGTAATGGTGGAGTCATAAGATGACAAATATGATTGAATATATGATCATAATTCAAGAAAAATGCTAAAGGGATTCTTTACCTTAAAATCTCTGAAACAAGGATTTTACCCTACTTTTGATGCTCTCATGGTAGATTATCTTGAAATGTAAACTAGTCTAGTGGTTTCCATCATGTAGCCCAGGATTAAGGGAAATGTATTAAAAAATAAATTAGATTTATTGGCCATGATAAGTGAATGAATATTGGTTTCTATTTTAAGTGAAACTCTACTATAGACACTGAACAATCTACAACATTGTTGAAGCCTTAATGGTATGATAGTGCAATTTTACCTAATTAAAGGATACTTGTAGACCAGTGACTCTATTTGAATAAAAGTGGTACTAGTGTCCAAAAAAATATTTTAATAGGTTGAGACATAATTTCATGACATTGGTAATCACCTACAGGGGTCCCTTTTCTTCTCAAAAGGGCCCTACAGGATGACTGAAACTCATAGTACGTAGAGATTGATAGTTGGCTTGGTCTTAGGCATGATATGAATTTATTTAGCTATGATATGAGATATCATACTTCAATTACAACCTAATACATGTGACATAAGGATAAATAATATAACTCCACATATAGTAAACCTCAAAAAACTACCACCTACATTCAATATAGTCCTTGGACTAGCATGGGAAAATGAGGAAAGAATGATTTGAAAGGCTATAAAGAATATAGGATGCATTCAACCTAAATATAACCACTCTCAAATTGGTAAAGTAACATTCCAAAATTCCCTCAAGAAATAAATATTTGAACCTACCATCAAAATTTAAGGCTCTTAGACCCAAACACAGTTCTATGTATAGTTCTCATAGTCATAAACGTCTGTCATGATGTTTTTGAGGTGTTAATGACTCTATAATTGTGATAAATTGTGAAAATTGGTACATATAGTGAAAAAAACCTACTTGAGACCTCCATGTCATTAGTTTAGTTAGTACAATAGGGGAAGTTCCCTCTATTTTGTCTTAGATAGATGGCACTCCTAGCCATTTTAGACTACAAGCAAGGAGTGTGAAGGGCAAAATGAATATGTAAAGGGTCTTAAAATAATTAAATAAGGTTTGGATAATTTTTTTAGGCTTGAAAAAACATGGATAATACCCTATAGATTCTACAAAGTACATAGGGTGGTTTTAAGTCATGAAACATAGGTCAAGCCTATTAGACCTATACTACACCTAAAGCGTTAATGGAGTATCAATATCAATTATAAGACCAAATTAATCTCCCCACACATTTTATGAGATTAAAGGGAAGGTATAAGGTTTTTTTAATTTGTTGGTCAGCAAAAAATGACACAGGTTGGTCAAACTTGACCAATTTCACCTTAGACCTATCTATAATGCACTCCCAAGCTCAAGAGGCTAACTTCAAAAGCTCCCACTATTATGGAAACATTATATGGATATATAAATATATATACATGGTTTAATGATGTCTCAACCTTACTTTTAGTGTCATTTGTTTAGAGTTTCAATGTTTATTTTTTATGAACAATTGATAATAGTCTGAAACTCTAAAATCCTTCTTAAACCCTCAATTTTGACCCTATTAGAAATAAATGAGTGGTAATTCATAAAAAAATAGTAATATGATATAAAAATTATTATATACTTGTAAATAAATCTCTCAAGATTCATAACACATAATTTTTTTGAACCCTAATCATATGGGCATGCCTGAAATAAGTTTTCTTATAGGATTTTATGTGTTTTATAGGTGCAGAGTAGAATGAAAAGGTGAGACTTAATTGGGGAGATTATGTGGGAACTATTATAAATCTACATGTCCATTTATCACCTCAAACAAGCACACAAACATATTTTCTATCTCATTCACTTCAGGTAGTCTATGGTAGGTAATGGAAATGAAGAATGACTATTAAGTGGGAGGATGATAAGTCCAATTGGGAGGAATTTTAATGTATGATTCATGGATTGGAATGTAATAAAACTATTTATAGTTCCATGTCATCCTTTCCATGGATTTTATTAATAAACAAAAGATCATTTTGGTGACAAATGTAAGGATAGACCTATAAAGCTAGTAATAGTGACTGTAAAAGGTGAGAACAAGTGTCCAAAATAAGGACATGAGTTAAGGACACATATGATGTTTTTTGTGGAATTATTCTAACCCCTAATTAATATTTCACATGTTTCATCTCTCCCTAGTCTAGTTTTAATTATTCAAAAGAGGCCTAATGATGAAGATAGTTTTAAGAAGCCATTTGAAGACCCCTACGCTAAGTTTGAAGAGTGTCATATTTCAGGTGGACATTTATCCAAGAGGACATTCCATACTTATATTATCCACTTCATCCTTATATAATTTAATTGATTCTTATTCCTTGACAAGTGGCATTGTGACCCTTGAGCTCTACTTTTTCTCACACTCTATAAATGCGAGCCATTTTCACTCTTGTAGTTTGGTCCATGTTTGGTATGGTGAAGCCCTGCTAGTTTGAATACTGATGTTTGCCTTTAAATAAAGATTTGATGTTGGTTTTGGTTCTAAAATTACTTACCTAATTTTTTATAGTATCAACAAGATGAATGATAAGTGTTAATCACCTAGCCTTACATTCATCTTTCTCTCTTTCATAGTGTGTGCAAGCAATTCAATCTCTAATAGGTCATATGGATTGTAGTCAATGTCCTTGCCTACATATAAGTGTAGGAAGTTGTAATAGTGTATAATATTAGACCTCTTTCCATTTCACTTTGTTAAGTGTAGTAAATATCACCTGTGTGTTTGAAATACTTATGTTGGAGTCCTATAGAAGTTTGGAACTAGTCTTGTAAGTAATCTTTCATAGTGTAGATCATGGTAGTCTAGTGGATATAATTTGGTGTATCACCTTGTTAGAATAGGTAATTTTAATGTTTCCTTATATATATTTTCACATAATAAAATGGTTAGTATATTTGATAAGCAAACAAGGAGAAATCTAGGGAGCTAGCCCTTAAACCTAGAGGTCTACCTCTACCATAGGCAAACCATAGGCCTAGAGGTATTTTAATGTTGTCCAAATCTTATATTAGGATTGAAAAACCTCCTATAGGTTGAAATATTTGGTGAAAATAGATATCACTATAATTAATTAACTTATCAAGCCTATACAAATTTATTTTTGGGGTTTTCATCCTTTTGGTCTTTAGTTATTAAATGAATGCAAAGGACAATATTTAAAGGGCAGTACTGATCTTGTATAAAATCATGAGACTTCATAATGGGTTTTTAGTGCCCCAAAATAAAATTTATCCATTTCATATTCCTAAGAATCAATTTTATAAGGTGTATCATATATTATTTCTGGAAATCATTTATAGGTTATGTTGAAAATAAATGGCTACATTTTTATAATTTATACTTAGGGTTTTAGGGGGTAGAATGGTTATTATGAGAAATGTGACTTGTGTTGTTTTTATTTCCATGCATGATGATATCAATGTTATTATCTTCAACACTATGAAGGTATAAATCAATTTTTTTGTCCTTATGATCTATTATTAAAATAAACTTTGCAAAATTTATTGGTTGTATTTATTAGGTCTTGGCTTTGATTATTTTACCTGTAAGGATTATTAGGATATGTTATTTTGTTTGGAATGATTATTTAATTATAAGAGGAATTGGGGGCTCCTTATGAAGTTTTAATATTTCATGAGGATCCCACAACCCTTAAAACCAATTTTCTCTATTTCCAAAAATCACTTAGACTTTCATTCAACTTGCCCAAGTTATGTACAAATTGATTAGGGATTTTGTGAGGTTTTTGGTTGACTATGCACATTCGGTTAGGAGATAAGGGTTGCATTAGATATTCAATGAAAGATAAAAATTAAAAATTAATTTACTCCTTGGTACCATTTTAATGAATTTTATTGTCAAAATTGTTTTAGTGGATTAAATTACATCTTGGTAGGTTGTTTTAAACTATTGTTCATATTTGGGAATACTATCATTACTTGTTGGATTTAATTGTATGCTTGGATTTTATCCATCATTTAATTGATTTAATATTTTCAACCTATCTTGATTGTTATTTCTTGGGTTATGAATCATTTAAGCCTCTTGGTGACTATATGGAATTGGTATAGCAATTTATGTTTTAACCAAGAGGATACAAATCAATTCAAATTCATTGTAAAATATTCCCTATTGGCTAAAAATAGCCCTTTGGTTATCTTGGATTACCAATTGGTTTCATATATGCCATTTAGAAATTATAGGTTTGAATATGTATCAGACTCATTCCTATAAGTCTCATACAAATGATAATAGGTTATTTTGAGCTGTTAGGATTCTTATGTGTTTTAGATTAAGGTAAAATTAGGTTTTGAAGGGGCCCCAAAACCCTTTACATATCAAGAAAGATAAAGCATTAAAAACCACTTGGAAAGGAAAACCCACTGAAAAATAGTAACTAAACTAGGTTTTACAGGGACTTGAAACCAACAAGATAAACTAGTAAAAGCTCCCCAGGTTTTACAAGGACCTGAAACCAAAACAAAACTAGGCAAAACAACCTAAAAACTAGGTTTTACAAGGACCTAAAACCTCATAAATCGAGACACCAAAGCCTAACTCTAAAAATAATAGAGCGGGCTCCCAGGTACAAACCAGTAACCCAAAAAACATAATGTCAAGGGAGTTGATCACAAATGGCATTCACCAAAATTTTCCTTTGCAAGGCATGCCTTCCTCCCTAAGTGCCAACACGGTGTAGGCAGGTCCACCATACCCATCATTTATAATGAGCATGGCTCCTCCATGGCTTAGGGTTTCTCCAATTTTCCCTGAATAGGGCACTGTGGCTCAATCACAAACCACAGAGGAAACAAAATTTCCCCCATACATTCACTATTTTCTTTGCTAACCAAATCAGGATGGTAGTCCAACTCAGGCTAGAGATCCAACCCAGGTTCCATCCACAATACAAAAAACTGAAGCAAAATAAATAATCATGCAAAATAATGATCTCAGCATTTCAGCACCATGTACCAATGCACTACCCATAACAGACAACACCACCAATAAAGAAACAACCCCTAGACCCATCGCCACCACCGTCCATTCCATCCACCCAAATGTATGCGAGATCACCCCCTCTACTTAGAGGAATCACTGCCATGGCATTCAAAATATATCTAAGACAATCACCGATCCGCTCAGAATAGGGTAATGGTCAGTACAATAGCCACAAAATGGAAATCCAAGGTAAAAATACTGTTCCATGTAATAATAGATACAACTATCTGCACCGCGCACCAGCACCATGGAATCCACCATCCACGGTCTAAGCTCTAGAGGTTGTAACTACAGAGGTTAGGGTTTTAGCGCGGTTGCATTTGTGGCCGCGCTCTCTCTTCCTACTCCCTCTTCCCTTGTTACACTGATATAGGATTCTTATGTGTTATTTAACATCCTTTCATGTCTATTAGGTTGTGAATACTATGAATACCTATTACTCAATTATTTTTTGTGTGATTTAGATCAGTGGATTTGAATCCCTATTTGAGTCTATAACCTCTTGCTTACTTTGATGTTGAAACCACTAGCCAGCTGATGGATGGGGTGGTTAGGGACACCATATGGTTGGGCTCATTTAACTGCATACTCAGGTTTGCATTTATGTTGTTTGGTGTATCTCTCCCTTAGATGCTTGAGATGGAGGTACCTTGTAAATTATTATATAAATTATATTCTTATTATGGTCATAATTGAATAAGTTAATATGGTTTTTATATTGTATAAATTTTCTTTAGATGCTCTATTGATTTGTAATTTTATCTAGCTTGTGTAAGGTGAAATTAAATTATAATTATTCTTGTTGAAAACAACATAAGGTTGAGTGTGTAACTTGAGGTAGTTGATAGTATTTGGATATCAATTTGGTGTGTTTCATTATACCTTATTGATGATATGAAAGCATAGATTTACTTATTATAACATGAGATTTATACTCAAATGCAATATTTTTGTAAAGGCCATAATGATTTTTGTTGGAAAAAGGATTAAATTTAATTTATTTACTACTGATATAGTTCTTAGTTTTAATTTAGCGTATGAGGTAGTAATCCATGTTAAGAAGATCTTACATGAATATGTTAAATTTTACATCACTTGATAGTATGAAAATGGTACATGAAGTGATAAATATTGTTGTTGAATGTGGTTGATGATTTAATTTATTTTACAATTTTATCTTAAATGAGTAAAATTTATGGGCTACAGGGAACAAAAAAATATATCCAACTTATGAGTTCCTATGTGCCATTTTCAATGTTGAGGGAAACATATGAATCTATTAAGAGGTTGATCCAAACTCTTGTTTTCAAATCTATATTTAAAATTGAGTATGATGTAATAGTTGTATCTTACAACCACCTATAACTACATTAGATGTTTCTTTTATCCCATTGTGTGAAATAAAAGTAGGTAAAGCCATACAATGGCTATCCTAAATTTACATTGTGCCTTCAATCTTGACATTTGGTGATACTATGCTGAAAGTAATCATATTGTAGTAATCAACTCTTCTCTATCTGGTAATTATGTTGCAACTATGTTCATACTATATTTGAGTGGATATAAGGTTATAAATTGTTTATAAAAATGCCATTTTCTTTCATGTTATGCTATAAGTATAACTTAATGGTATAGCTATGAATTCTATTATTTGTATTTAACATTAAAATTGTTATACTTACCATTACTACTTTGGTTGAAGTGGATAATGAGAATTAGATTACATTAATACATGGATAAGTTTAATTCAACATCGTAGGCATGTTTTTTAGAAGGAAATTGAATTATTTTGACATATGTACATGATCGATCAAGGATATTTTACCTATTCAATTCATTTTGAATGTGTTCCTTAAAAGAGTTGGAATTTTGTAGGTTTAATTTCATTGATTGTACCCTTAACTAAATTGGTTGTACATAAAGTGTTTTCTTGGTACGTTTAATGTTAGCATCTTCATGAAGGATTTGTATTATTTTTATCATTTATTGTAGAGGAAACTTCATTACACTAATTGTCATTGAATATAAAAAGAGTTTTAATGTTGGCACAAACATGTTTTTAGTGGAAATAGTTATGATCTTCCATTGTATGAATAAATGGTAAATCACTAAAGAGTTATATTATTTAATTTTTTATTTCCATTATATTTATTTCATAGGGAAATATGTATAAGAACTCATGTTGGTTTGAATAATTCTAGTAAGAACTTCTGAGCCTTTGCAAGAATAATCAATCATTGGTTATGTAACATTATTCTACCTTAACTTAATAATGAATATTAAATGGTTGAATTACCAAGTGATTTATGAAATTTAAATGCCTTATTTATACCATCCTTAATTGAACAAAAAAATTATTAACTATATTTTATGGAGTGATGGAAGCACCTAATGCAAGGAACCTATAATCGAAGGTTTTTTTATACCCTGATGGTAACATTATGATAAGAGGATCTTCTCATACCTTTGTATAAAAATATTATATTATGATAAAATCAAATTTTAAGTGGATGTTTAACTTGAATTACCTTAATTAATGAATCTAATGATAGCTACTCATAAACATAAATAAATGATAAGTTAGTTCTTGATGCAATTTAATACTGAGAAACTAAAATTAGTATTAAATTTATTTATGTTCATTTACCTTTTTTTGTAAATGGTTAGTATCTAGTTATAAAAATGAGGAGGCTATCATTTGAAATGACCCTAAGCTATAATTAGATTATCTAATTCCAGATAGTAGCACTTTTCCCATACCCATAAATGACTCATTTATGGAACTAATATAGGACCTTTTGCTTATGAATCATGTACAAACATGATAAGTAGATATTAGAACTACTTTCTAAGTAAGGGTATGGTGAATTAATTTATCATCATATGTCCTTAGCTAGGCATGGGTTGACTATTAGATAAAAATATAGGGGCATCAAGGTATGAGGACCCCACCAAATATTTAGAGATGTAATTTCATTGAGTACAACCTATTCAAATTCCTCTATCCCATTAAATTTTATTTAGAGGTCAATTTCTCATTGAAATTTTAGTAATTAATCCCTTTATAATGAATAATGAATGTTGATGTTAAATTACAACAATATACTTCTTTTTAAGTAACTTAAAATAATGATGACTATTGGTTTCGGCATTGTGTAACCAAACTCTTTTAGACAAGGAAACATCATTCCATCTTATTTTCCATTAAATTGAATGTTGGCTTGGCTGTGTATGGATTCCACCTGAATCTCTAGCATTAATAATAAGGGAACTACTTATAAACACCTTAATGACCATACCAAACTTTAATTAGTAGGATAGGACTTTTAAACAAGGTTAAGGATCCATTACAAATGTTTACCCTTGGTTAATTAGTCTTATTATACCTCACATGGTTCTAGGTGCATGTATGTATATGCGATAAATATGTTGTGTGTATTGATTAGATATGTAGTGGAAAATACATGTCTTCTCTTTTCACACTATGATAAGTAATTCTCAAGATTTTTTTGGGGGGTTGTTTCAATATGGTATTATTTGAATTGAAGAGAATAATGTGGGTTCTTCAATTCAAATCATACCATATCTATTAAATGTCATTTTTGGATGATGTTTAACATCAACATATATTACTTCCTATAATGTTTTAAATGTATCATTTTGAATTACACCACTACCTCCTAGATGTATTTTCCATCATAATTCATATTAGTATATTTAATGTTTCTACTTCCAACATGGGGGAAGCATAATTTGATAACATAATTTATCTAAAAATGTACAATACAAATTTGATCTCACCATGGTTAGAATCTCTCGTAAACATGGATAGTGTCGATTCTCCCAACCATGGAGAGGTAAATTGTTTCATTCCATGGTTGGAAGGGTTCTCAATAATATTTTTTACCTCTCCATGATTCCTAGGGATCCTAACCATGGAACAACTAAAAATTTCAATCAGAATGGATGGGAACCTTACCCTATTCATAATTATGATGTCTCTTATCCCCTTGACCTCTCCATAGTTAGGAGGTCTCCCAAACACAATAATATAATTTTTTTCCTATCCATGGTTAATGGAGACTCTATATTATGAGGAAAATTTTGTTCTCTCCATGGTTTGGATCCCTCCCAATCATGAATATGCCAAAAAGTATTTGTGCCCTCTACATGAGAAGGCCAAAATTTTCCATCCACATCAAAAGGTTAACATTTTCCCTCCACATCAAAAGGCCAAAATGTTTTATGGATTTTTAATGTTTAAGACTAATAAGGTCACATCATTTATAATTTTTTAGACAACATCTTACAAAATCTAATGGTTAATCATTGTACACTAGTCCTTATAATTTTGATCCAATAATGCAACTTTTAATTTTGAAAACTACAACATATATAAAATATGGTATTTTTTGAATTTAAGAGAAAATTGTGGGTTATTCAATTTATATCTTACCATTTATATTCAATGTCATTTTTGGATGATGTTTGACATCAACATATTCTACTTTTGTAAGCTTTTAGATGCATTATTTTTAACTACACCACTATCTCCTAGTATTTTACACCATCATCCATACTAATAGATTTGATGTTTCTACTCTCAATATAGGAGAAAAATCATTTAATAACATAGTATATCTAATAACATCCAAAAAAAATTCTCAAACCATGGTTAGGAGTTATCCTAACCATGGAGAGTGTAAATTTCCCCAACCATGGAGAGGGAAATTTCCACCCTCCAAGGTTGGAAGGGATCCAACCATAATTTTTCCCTCTTCAAGATTGGTAGGTATCCTAACCATGGAGAGGAAAAATGTTTTTCTCATCATGGATGGGAGCCTTACCTTTTCATGGTTGGGATGGCTCTTATACCATTGACCTCTCCATATTTAGGAGGGCTCCCAATGATAATGATATAAATTTTATCTTATTTATGGATGAGGGTGAAATCCTAGTCATGAGGAAGATTTTATTCTCTCCATGGCTAGGAGCTCTCCAATCATGGATACATCAAAACATTTTATGCCCTCTACATAGGGATGCCAAAATTTTCCCTCCATATTTGAAGGTTAACATTTTACACCTATATGAGAAGGCCAACATTTTTTATGGCCTATTCAAGTTTAGTACTAACAAGGTCAAATAATTTCTAATTTTCTAGACATCATCTCACAAAATATAATTATCAATCATTGTACACTACTACTAATTTTAATATAATATTATAGATTATAACAGTGAGAAATACAATTATTTGAAATATTTGTTCTCAATTATTTTTCTTAGAAATTCTAATTTTCATATCTTTAACAAAATATACCTAGAATAAAATTTATTCTAATTTTTATTTTATTGATTTAAATTATTTTATGGAAAGACCTAAAAAGAAAATATAAAAAGTGTTCCTATTGGGGACAAGTTTTCAATATATTTTAAGTTAACACCACTATTTAAATGTAATGAAACTAAAATATTTATTAGTAGATTCATAACATATTATATGCCTAGCAAATCATGGTTTATATAAGTTTATTAACCAAAAAATATTCATCGTCATATATATTTACATGTATTAACAAATTCAGATGAATATAATACCATTGTAATTATTTTATTATGCACAAAGAGATAAATCAAAGATGAAATTATTTTTCAAATTATGACAATTACTAATAAAAAATAAATATGAGTCCTTAATAGAGGTGATAGTTCCCTACTACAGCTTCTCACCCAACATGGTGGATATATCAAGAGATACTATATTTACATCATATGCAACATATGGTTTTGTGTTAATATATTGGACAAATATTGAGAAAAGTGTTCTCACAAGGAGTGAAAATTTAATAAAATTGAATAAGAAGACTCTTAAATAAATACACAAGTATGGTGATAAAACATCATCGATGATTCATTTTATGAATATGTTTTATAAGATGTTTATAGTTATAAATAAAGAATAATTACAAAATATGCAGACATCTAAAATGAAATTTATTTTAAAATATATTAATCTTGTTAATAAAAATTATCAACTATTGAAAAGGTGAGATTAGATGAAGAGATATACAATTAGGAAGCAATAAAAAAGAGTGATGAGAAAATCCAAACTTTTAAGGTTTGATTCATAAGAGAGCCAAAGTATGTATTTCAAGTGGATATTGATACTTGTGACATAACACCACATAAAATAATCATTCACCTTTTGAAACAATCTATAGTAAGATATAGGATTAATTATTTCATTAGAATGACTAAAGTGTTTATTAGGGATGTTTTATTAATCACTTATGTATATAAACGAGATGTAGATGGAAAAATGGTTATAGATGAGAATGGGAAAGCAGTATGGGATCATAGTGTTGAGATTGAAACTCTAGAACAAATCATCATTATACCCATTAAAATATAATATATTTTTGATGAGAAATATTCTATCTAAGTTTATCAAATGAATGTAAGTATAACAGTTGTATAGAGGATAAGAAAAATTTCTAGGCCATAAATGATATATTTTTAAAAAGTAACACACCCTTAAAAATAATTTTTGATATGTATAAGAATTATAATGATGCAAATACAAATCATCATTTATCATCTTTCATTTATACAATCCAATCAACAAGGTTGTATATATAAATGGATCACATTTCCACAACTATCACTAGATCACATTAATCAGATTCAAATTATTCTTATAATGTATTAATTAAAATGATGAATTTTTAAAAATATGTTCAAATTAATTAGAGAAAATAAATTCTATGGATGTCAAAATAAATTTTGGAAGTGTTTAATAGAGATTTTATAAGTTTTGATCTTAGAGCATTGCCTAGATCTACACCTAACACCAAAAAAATGAAAAGGAACAACTAAACTCTAAAAGGTATTTATGATAATGATAAAATGGAGCTTGTTAATAATTTGGAGTAATGTAAGGTTTATTTTTTAAAGGTAATTGGAAAGGTGTGCATGGAGGTTTTTTTCCATGACATAAAGTATAAAAAATAACTAAATAGGGCAATGTTCTAATCTTTTAGGGACAATGACAAATCATTTTTAGAGGACAAGTTATCTTAAGATTTTTTTTTAAATGTATAGGATCCCTAATAATGTTGTTCAAAAGCTTCATATTTTGAAAAAAAAGAATTTAAAAGTGGAAAAATAAATAGTCTTACCAAAGATTCAAAAAAAAAAGTTAAAAAATATCACATGGGTGGTAAAATTATAGGAATTGATTTATTTATAACTATAGAGAAACTCTTATTATGTTGGGTGTGATAGAAGATCAATTAAATATATTTAACTTTTTAATATTTAAAAATTTGATTATCATAAATATTACTACTTTAGAGAGTGAGTTTAAGACTAACCACCTTATAAAAATTGTCCAAATTTTAATTGATAGTTATAAGACAAAAAAGATTCTAATTATTTTAATTCATGGGGTTGAATATGCTCATACTATTGATAAAGTCTTAAGAAATTTAAAAATGGGTGAAATTTATCAAAAGGAAAGTAAATATGGGATAATATCTTCTAGTTCACTTGATAATTCATATGACTTCTTGATGATGACTACCATTAAGTTTTGTATATATGGATTTCCATGAGAATAAAAGATTACAAGGAAAACTATCTAATCCAAATAAGTACCTGTGCCAAATGATAGTAATAGTTAGATAGATTTTCTAGCTTTTAGTTTAATTTCAATTAAAAGAGTTGGGTGTCCTTTTATATGAATTGAGTGATTTTTTTAACAAAACATTGTACAAAAATAAAAAATTATCTCATATGATATTATATGAAATTTTTTGTCAATATATGTAGGAGCAACATTAACAAGGGTGTTTTTTTTAAAAAACCATAATTTGGCATGCATTATTGAGATAGAGGATCAAGTTTTTTACATGTTGAAAATTTAGAATCATTTGGATCTCTACAATAAAGGAATTGGAGAAAATAATTTACAAATGGTTAAAGTCATGAATGAATTTTCATTCTCTTTTCACTTATGTTAAATTAAATTTATTGTATTTAGATTGACATCTTACTAATTAATATTACCTCTACTATATTTTCAGACCATGGTCCAAATCTATTTTAACTTGACCTTGGGATAAAATATTTTTATTCCAACAAAGGTATAATTTAGAATAAATAATACACATTTATAATGAAATGATAAAAAAATATGATTTTATTTTCATTTAAAAAATTAATTATTTAAATATTATATTTCATTAAATAAAATTAAATTTGCATTAGGGCTAGTACAAACAATGGAGCATAGTGAAGAGAATTATCTACAGATTGGGGATGGAAATGAGTATGGAGATCAAGATGAACATGACCAAGATTAATAAGATGAATATTTAGGTATTGATATAAAAATTAAAAGTCACATATAATATTTAAAAAAATAATAATAATATATTAATTTGTTATTTTTATTGATAATAAAATATATAGATAAATATGAGAATGATAAGGATTTACATAGTGAATATTTAGATATTAATAGATAAATTAATTATCAAATTATACTATTTTGAAAATATTAATTTTGAATTTTATATATTTTTAATTTATCATTGAGTCCAAAAATATTTATTTCCCTCAAGTTGAATTAAAAATGAAAGTGTTTATCTTGTATAACTTAAAATAACTAATTTTTGACATAATTATTTTTGGGAGCCATCCCAACCATGGGGAGGACAAAAAAATGTATTGGCCTCTCCACCTTTGGTTAGTTAATTTTTTATACTATTTTTTAACAAATTATTATTTTACTTATTAGGACAGTGATACATTTAAATAATGACAACACTTGAATAATGATTTAGTAATGTTTATTTTTACTATATGTAATTTTATCATATACATCAAAGACAATGATATATGTCAACAATGATAATACTTCAACAATGTTTTATAAATGTGTATTATTTACTATATGTAATTTTATCATAATATAATGATAAATACTATGAAATAAAAATCAAGTTTCAATTAAAATGTTTTGGCCTCCCTACCTCATATTTCATAAAAAAAATTAGTTGATTTTTAATACCAATTTTAAACAAATTATTTTTCGTCACCAAAATGTATAAATTTATATTGTATAAATGAATTCCAAAATTTGTCATCCCCATAATTGAGAGCCATCCGAACCATGGGGAGGTAAAAAATTTTCCTCCACATAGGAGGCCAAATTTTTTTGGCCTCCCCACATCTTTCTTCATTTTTTTGGTTAGTTGATTTTTAATACTAATTTTTAACAAAGTTTTTTTTCTTATTAGATCAATGATACACTTCAACAATCATGAAATTTAAATGATTTAATAATGTTAATATGTATTATATGTAATTTTATCATATGTGTCTACTGAAACAATGATTTATAAATGTTTATGTTTATTACATGTAATTTTATCATATTCTAATGAGTAAACACTATGAAATAAAAATTGAGTTTTGGTTAAAATGTTTTGGCCTCCCAACTTCATTATTCATAATTTTTCTTGGCTAGTTGATTTTTAATTTTGACTTTAAAAAAAAATCTTACAAAATGTATAAGTTTATATTATATATAGATCTATAAATGCTTTTCCTAAAAAATATATAAATTTATATTGTATACAAGATCTAAAAATACTTCTTCTCTTAAAGTTGTACTAATAAATGAAGGTAAATAATTTTTGAGTTATTATTCTATTAGGTTATAATCAAAATGTATAAATTTATATTATACAAATGAATTCCAAAATTTAGAGCACAAAATTTCCCTCTATGAAAAAGATGTTTTTTTTCCTTACCCAAATATATACATTTATATTATACATAGGATCTAAAAAAACTTATTATCCTCAATTTGAATTAACAAACAAGGTAGTTATCTTGTATATATGAAAATAAATAATTTTTGAATTATAAATAAATTTGGTTATAATTAAAATAAATAAATTTATATTGTATTAATGAATGCCAAAATTTGGTATACCTCATGATTGGGAGCCCTTCTAATTAGGGGGGGCCTCCCAACCATGGGGAGTACAAAAGTTTCCTTCCACATGAGAAGGCTAAAATATTTTGGCCTCCCCACCTTATAATTCATAATTTTTTTTTACTAGTTGATTGTTAATACTATTTTTTAACAATTATTTTTGTTCTTATTAGGACTGTGATACACTTCAATAATGATAACACTTGAAGAATGATTTAGTAATATTTATTTATATTATATGTAATTTTATCATATGCATAAAAATAATGGTATCCATCAACAATGATAATACTTCAACAATGGTTCATAAATATGTATATTTTTTATATGTAAATTTAATATTATATTGTAATTGTTACCCACTCTATTCAAATGTGTATATACAGTGAAGCTAATAATTGGATAATTGCGAAAGAGGACACAATGCCCAAAGATGATGTTTGGTTGAGAATTTTTTTATTACCACACTTAGAAAATTTATAGATAATACTTGATATAAATAACTACATAGAAAAGGTTCATAAGCCTTTGAAATAGATTATATTATTTAAATGTTATTAATTTTTATGTATTCCAACTTTAGGAAGATTTTTTAATGCTTGATATGGATTATAATATTTAAATGTTATATATTTCAATATTTTTAACAATCAATAATGAGTTTATATATAACACTAAAACTATAAAGTTTTATATTTTATCTTATTTTATGTTTTCTTCTATTATGTGATATGAAATATTCATCAATGTAGATATCATGACATGATCTAATAAACCCAAATGTGACATGTTACAAAAATCATAGGAAATATTTTCTCTTAAGACAAATAAAAATAATAAAGAGCACTATTGAAGCTACATCATATAGTTTGAAAATAATTGATAAAACTAATTTTGTAAAAGAAATCTTGATGTGAAGAGAGACGAATATACAATACTTTATAAAAAAGGTAATTTGAGTGGCTATTGTTTCTTATTTATATCCAAAAGTTGTTTTTCATTATTCAATGTTTGTGATCTATTATATTAATATTTTAATTAGTTAAAATATTATTATTTTTATAAAACTATAATAAAACACATAATTAAAGTGGTGTTTATTAAGATTTCAATATTTTTTGTTTGATTATTAATTATTATCAAAATAATGAAAAATATAATCTCATAACCTAATTTTATGAGAAAAGTAATATTATAGTTAAATTTTAAAAATAAACATGACATTTAATTCATTTGAATTAAACAAGGGAAAATTACTTTCCATTTACAGATATAGAGAAGGAAACCAATACAACTAGAAAATTGGTTGTTATTGTTATCAATGAGTTGTTACTAGTTTTCTATGAAATATCTAAAGGATGAGAATTTATCAAAAGACCTCCATACTATATAATTAGTATCACTACATATTATCTACATCATAATTTAAAGGAGATACTTGATGAAGTTCTTGGGACATTTATAGATGTATATTTATGGTCATCAATTGAAGATGAACATATCCATGAAGTATTGAATTGGTCCATTAAATTAAACATTGATAAGTTTAAGTTTTTGGGGTTTATATTGGTGCATAAATAAATATGATTGTAACAACCATGGGGAAGTATTAACCAAATACAACAATACAAAAACCCATTATATTCAATTGTATATAAATTTAGTAATGGAGATGATTATGAAGGTTTTAACATTGTATGTATAGATTTCAATGTATTAGTTTGAGATATAGAATTATTAATTAAGAAATATAACACCTAAAAGATATGAAGGTAATTGAAACATCAATCTTGGAAATAAGTGGACAAGGAAATTAAAAAAATGTAATGATATATTTTAAAGGTGAAAATGAGGATATTATATATCAAATAGATAACATTAAAACACAAGGACTACATGATTAATTTATGATTGAAAGAAATAATGTATGCACTTGTAAATTTCAATGTTTAATATTATTCTATTTCCTAGGTATGCTTGGTGATGATAATTGTTTATTTTGACCAATTTATTATGGTGTGAGTTTAATAAAGGGATATATATCTCTACCCATTGATGCACATTTTAATTTTTAAAATGATTTTGCAATATGATGGTTTCATCTTGCGATATAATGAAAGAATTCATTATGGAAGACTTTTTAACTACTAAATTGCACCCTAGGAGTAGATTTTTTATATCTTTCCAAATTTGGGGTAACATAGGATTATTCTAAGGATGTGGGTGACCTATAGGTAGACTAACCTCTAGCTTATGGGGCTAGATCTATTGATGTATCATCTATGCTCAACTAACTAAGCCTACCAACTTTTTTGGGGTAAAAGGGAGAGATAAACATGAAATAAACCTACTCTAATGGATATGATGCAATAATATAAACATCTTCCACCTACCTATACTACACTATGAACATGAACACAAGCTAAACTGATGAACTAACTCATAATAAAATCCAGTCATGAGTATTCAATATAAAGGTGTGATCTAAACAAGGATAAAGAGGGGGTGATATATATGTATGATAAGAGACACTTGATTAATCATCCTTGACACTCAGCTAATGCAAGGCCATGAACACACTTCATATGACATGCCAAGATGATAAACCAACCTACAACTAGTTAAGGAAATGGGACAAATGAAGGGAGTCTACTTACTACCACTAAAACTCATTAACCACTATCACTATACACTATTTTAAAGCATATGAGAAGGCTAAAAACATCATCTATTCACTATTCAAATGAATATACAAGTCTTTTTTAGGTAAGGCTTCACCATACTCTATCAAGGATTACATTACAAGTGAAAAGACACTACTTTTATAGATAAGTAAGAGAAGAGAAGAGGTACATTCGATACAATTCAATAAACACATGTCACTTGAATCAGGTAGTTACAAAAATAAAAGGGAGAGTGTAATAATTATCAATAACTACTCCAACATTTGCATTACCTCATTCCATCATGGTCTCTAAGAGAGTGGTATAGAAGAGACCTCATATCACTTAATTATCTTAGTGTCTCATTAATTCTATTTAAAATTATCTTATTAATTATATAGAGATGAAAAGTGGCCTTCTTGATTATAACCTTCACCTTTAAATACTCCTTTCCTTGATATTTGACAACTTGCATCTATTTGAGGTTCCCATGTTGATTTTTCAATGGCCATCATACATCATTCACCATTTCCCTCAATTCTCTTTCGATTAGACACTAGAATTTCTCATTTGAGCCTATTTTAGCAATTGGTTAAATTTTTTTATGGACTCATGATGTTATTTATAGCATAAAAAATTAATATTAGTGATTTAAAAGATACTCCAAAGCTCTATGTGACCCCCAAAGGTCTACAACTAGGCTTCCATGAGCAACAACCATAGTATAGTCAAATTTTGGTTAAGATGATGGTTGTGGAAATCCATGGAGACACTTGAGTGCCTTGAAATATTACTATGTATTATTGGTAACATTTTATTATACTCTCTTAATTTTTAAGCATTTCCATTAGACCATACTAGGCCTTACCCAGCCCAAACTCTCAAGAAACCTTCAGAATCTGCCCTTTTTAGGCCTATAGTAGTCACTCCCAAACCTAATTTGAATAGCCTATACCTCACACATGTGTAATAAAGGTTCATCTTGGTGAATTAAATAACTCCCTAGATCACATTGACCATTTTATATATGAATAAGTCCATTTGAGTCATCATCACTCCCATCGAGTCACTAGGAGTGGTTTAGACAAGGTTTTGAGGTACTTAGGTTCTTAAAAATGGTTCATAAATATTCAAGCCTAAAATTGGGAACCAATGCTTATATTAAAATTTATATAACCCCATCCATCTTTAACTATGATATTATATCCCCATGAAACATCTCTATATAGTTTTGAGTGTAATAAGATGACTAAAGTTGATTACCTAGCCTAATTGAGAGCTTGAGAGAGTTGCATTTGCTTGGGTATGTGTAAAAGAGTTGGGTATTGGTTATAAAAAATTCATAATATTATTTTACACACCAAATAACCTATTCCCATGATTTATCTTATTTTTCAACCCTTCAAACTCTTTGCATACCTCTCATACTCTTGCCTAGGGTTTGTAGGCTTCATGGCACAATTGACCCTATAGGTCAACAAATTGAGATTTATTATATTTAAAGTTTAAAACTTCATGATACCATATTGGAATATTTTCACTCATCCTCTTTAATTTTATATTCTCCAAAATAATCTCAAATGTGCAATTATCCTCAAATTCCATGTCAAGGCATGTACATGCATGTTTAGGTCTATTAGGCCTAATTAGGCTATCAAGACCTTATATTTACTCAAGGGAACAAAACATAAAATTAATAAATTATGGAATTTATATTATAAATGACTAGGTATATTTTAATAATTTTGCTTCTCCTCTATGCATGGTCTAACACATCTTCTTTACTATGCCTGTAGGAATCTAGTATGTCTGCCTAGATTATGAGTATGGAGTTTCCTTTGTTATCATTTTGAGGTTTCCTTGAATAGTATAACATGATGAATAAGACCTCCATATTTTAAAATACTCTCTGAATATTTTATCTAGACCATTTTCCACTTAACCACTTTGCTTCCTCATGGCTGGCTTATATATGGTAGCTCTAGGTTCTTGATTATGAGCGTAAAAGGTGAATTCCTTCTTCAATTGGAGCATATGGTAGTTTTATGAAATTTAACATCATTGGGAAGTGCCTAAAATATATATAAAGATATTTCATGCTATTTTTTACTCATGAAAACCCTGACCTTTTCACATATTCACACATAGGCCTATGACTATCTATCTAGGCCTAGTAGGCCTAGTTGAACCTTTTCCCCTTTACATTGTCTTAAGTATATTTAGTGTAACTATATGAGGGTATTTTTATCATTAGGAGTTGATTTTATGTGTTTTCATATCATGCAACCTTAGACCACTTTAAGGACTTATCCAACTTTGTCATAAGCCTATAAGTGGTAATCTGGTACAAGCTTGTACTAGATTAGCCTTCTCAAGCCTTTTGCAATGTTTCTTGATGGATATACTCATTTAATGAGGCAATTTAATGGATATATTCTCTCATTAATTTTTTTTTAACTCAATAATCTCCTTCTACTCTGTTCAATTACAATAATAATGTTATCATCACCTTCATGTTTACAAACTGTGAAGACATAATCACTCAAGCTAGTAAGGGTTAGGAGTTGAAACTCATTATAAGTTGGAATAATTTTTTGAAGATATTTTATAATATGGATGAGGTTTATAAAAAAATTTAAAAATCCATATCAAACATTTTTGTACATTAAACCTCTTGGAATACTCAAAATATTATAATGCAAACTTGTAACTTCTCCATCCTTGAAGGATGCCACTCATTTATGGCTGGTTCACACATGAACATGATTGGGTATGAATTTATATGATTTATAGGTGTATTAAAGGACATTTTCCTCTTTAATCCTTCAGCAATGAACCCACAAATCCACTTGAAAATCTTAAAACTAACCCTATAGGGTTTGATAGTGCAATCTAACCACCTAAACTTATTAATGATTATTCATAAAATATGGGGCATCAATATGGAAACTAATACCAAGGATTGGAAGGCCATGTGACCCCCTTCCTCTGGTCAAGAGATCAGGTCACTATTCTCTTTCCTCTATATGAACAAAGCATAAACCTGAATGGATATCCATGGCTACGAAGGAGAATGATTGAGAGAAGGGATTAGTTTTTTCTATGTTTGAATATAAAACTCATGAATTTTCCTATATAATTCATAAAAATATCTCCCATAATATATATAACCTCCTTTTATTTTGACCTATTGGTACAATTTTGTACAAACCTAAAAACACCTATAAAAACCTCATTTTCTTGCATTTTTTCATGATTAATATCTTAAAAGGTTATTAGTGGGAAAGAGAAGGGAAATGAGGATTAATTTTTTTTTAAAAACTAAGTGGTATATATGTATTTAAGTTAAAATTTATTTTAATCATGTGGGGCCTTTTATGGTAAGTAAATGATATCTGACCCCTAAAGAGACCTCTTTTGCACATAAGATCACTTTGTCATGACTGGGAAGGGTTATGAGACCCTTTAAGACTCATAATTTCAATGTGACATAAAAACATATCTTATTAAAATGATTATAATATTAATATTGATATGACATGTTTTAAAAGGCATTTGATGACTTGGAGGGCTAATTAGAGCTTGAAACAATCTTTACCAAGTAGACAGTTAAATATAACCTTGGATATATCATTAATCACTATTTCAAGATTAAAACATGACTCAAACACATTCCCCATATTATTTAAAAGTATTTTACCACAATAATTAGCTAATGTAAGTAGGAATAATATGAGAACAAGAAACCTTAACTTCTCCAAATACTTTATTTTTTGTTAAAATACATTAACTTTGTTAAATAAGGTATGGGCCACTCTTTAAGATTTAAAAAGCACTTGACAACATTCCACTCACCCAAGGACAAATCATAACAACCTAACACATCATCCAAAGACTCAAAACATGCTATCACATGATGATCTTTTAAATTAATCCATATTACATATAGTGAAACTTTAAACAATGTTAGAAGGTTCCAAAGACCATTTGAAGATCATGACAGATTTAGGAAGATTAATATACTATTTAAGGGACCTATGATAAATTTTTGGACTATAAGGGTTAAAATTTGGCCTTAGAGGCCAAATTTTAAAAAATTTAGTGACTCATAGGTATTGACCTACCTACTAGTCAATATAACCAGTTATCTCATTCTTTGAGTAGGGGATCCACACATTACTATCATGACTAATATGAGACATTGATTATGGATGAAATACCTTTGAAAAAATAATAATAGTTTAATACCTCTAAAAAAAACACAAAACAGAGGAAAACACACCAAACAAATCATAAAAAAACACACCATAATTGTGTTGACAAATACTTATTGGAAATAAGACAAAACAACCTACTACAAACAACTAACCTAAACATGTTTTCCTCCTAGGTAAAATGGGAAGTTTATTAGACTTCCATGGCACCATGAACTCATATTTACATATATTTATTGAATCCCAATTATTTATTGTCCATATAATGATAAATTACACCCACATACTAAGATATTGACATTTTTGTGGTCTCCTTGAGAAGTAACCAGGCCTTCTGGATTCATATCCTTGTCCATGGATTGAATGTGTTAGTCAAGGAAATAGTAATATTAATCTCAATATTGTATTCTTGGAAAAAAAATAATTTTTTCCTCATTAATAGGCTATTCCTATCTAGTCATCCTCATTTAAAATAACCCTCTTGACAACTTAGTTGGTATGCCTTTATGTCTTCATTTTGCTCTTTCTGAATTGGTGACTAGTCAAGGTATTTAACCTCTTTTAAAGTGTCCAAACATGGATGAAACATGTCACCAATTTATTCATTATTTTCACCATGATCTTCTTCATATGCACCAATAAAAATACATCTTCAATTAGCTCATGTTTGGGACTATCAACTTGAGGCACTATTGCACAAACCATTTTAGCTTTCTCCTCATCATCCTGAACTTGTCCATTTTATTGATGGAGCTATCTAAGGTCAACATCTGAAGCATCCTCAATCTACCCCATAAGATGTATAAATTATTGAAAAGTCTCATACTCATTACAAATTTTCTAATACTACTACCATAGGCTTCCATCATCTTTTTGACTAGTGTCCATGTGATCAAGATCATGCTCTAATGCTTCATTTACTATTGTGACCTCATTTTCATTAAAAAGCTTCTATTGTGAATTAAGAATTAGTTATTCAAATTAAATGAAACTAGGGGTATCAACATCAACACATACCTCTTATTAAACACTTGAAATCTATTTAAGGTTTTCTCTTTATTCTAAAATTGCTTTTTATTGGCCAATTGGTATGATTTCCTCTAGAAACTCATCTTATCCTTGAATGTGTTGTTGTAAATTAAAATTAGAATTACCTTTATCTTCTTGAAATTCATCTTATCTATCATTTTTTAAGGTTAAATTATGATTCTATTTACCAATAAGTGTCCCAATAACAATCTCTTTCTCAAATTCACTTGAATTGCCTTCATCAACTACCACTACATATTGACTTTATTCACTTTCCTCCCATAAGATAGGTTAATTCTCAAAGAGGGTGAGGGTAGGAGAGTGTTGGATGTGTTCATGAGTTATCTTTGAATTAAAGGTATCACTTTTACAATTTGATAAATTGGGAATGGAAGACTCTTATAGAAATTCCTAGAGAGAGATAAGGTTCAACTTTGTTATAGTTGTTTAATTATCCTCATCTAGCTTCTCATTACTCTCAATAAAAACTTCACCTTTCTCATAGTCTTATTAAGGATCTTCAAAAAAATTATCCTTATCTTTAACCTTATCAACTAGAACATCCATCTTATCTTGAATGCCTCCTTAGATATACCTCCAAGATTGAAAAGATTTAGGTTCTTGAGGAGAGAGAAATTAGGTTTTAATAGGATCAAGGTTTTATTTAAATTTAATGTCCTGATCTTGGCTTTCTTCCTCTTGTTTCTTCAAAGACTTCACTACTTGATACTAAGTTAGGAATTTGACATTAGGACATTCCTCTATAAAAATGTGTGTTGTATCTTGATTAATGAATGAATTATTAGGCAAGATATCGACCACCTTCTCTTGAGATTTTAGTTAGGTGAGATTAAAAATCAATGTTCATTTGTAAGTTCAATTTCTCTAGTTAGGTGAGCTTCAAAATCAAGTCTTGATTTGATCATAAATATCCTCAAGATGATTAGGAAGGGAATGGATCGACCAGGTTTGATTTGAATCATGATATTTATTCTTCTCAAAAAGAAATTATTCCCTCTTTTGCATAGTCTCTTGAATAGACTTCCAAGTTGGGAAATCTTGAGAAACTTGTGGGGAAATTGGAAGGTTTTAAAACTCATCTGACTTAGTATTTTGAGGAAGGATGGGTTGATCAAAATAAGATTGATATGGAATAGGGGATGGCACATTAGGCTGATAATATTATTTTTGATGCCGCTCATGAACCACTAGCTTCTCTTATATGCTTGAAATCAAGGCATTTATGTCTAACATATCACTAGTGAGTCTTGAATGATTTACTCTCACAATAAATGCCCACTTTCTCTTAATTTGTTGTAATGAGTATCTCACATTCCTAATGAGATGAATAGGGACCTATTTTTACTTGGATTTGCATAGTTTGAGGAGATGTCTTAGCTCTCCTCATCCAAATGGCATAATTGAAACACCTATAGGCTGTGGGTAGCCTAAGAATGAGGTGAATCTCTAGATAGGGCTAGTTCCCTTGATGTACCACTTTTGGATGACTAATAAACCTATGATTATAAGGAAAAGGGAGAGAAAATTGAAAGTAAACTATCCCAAAGGTGGTGATACACCAAATTGATTGATGACTACCAACTATTTACATGTCACACATGAGACCAAGAGACTAACTAGGCATACACTTCTCTAATCTGAATCTTCTCACATCAATATTTTATTATGAGGTTGTGATGAATGTTTAGGATAGGAGGAATAGACAAGAGACCTAGACTGGCACTATTTAAAAAGACTAACTCACTCAACCTTGACACTTCAAATAACACTTTACATGACCTAAAAGTAGAAGCTTTCAAGCTACAAATAGGTGAGAGAATGAGACAATAATGTTAAGGAAATGATAGTCATCACTAAGCAAGATAAATAACTCAAGTGAACACACTATGAATAGTCATATAAGAGGAAAAATCAGTAATATTTATTGATCCACGGTATGCAAATGAGTAGTGTTTCACCATACTCAGGTGGACCATATTTATAATAGCCAAAATGGCTAGTTCTTATAAAAATTGAGAGAGAGGAGAGAAAAAATAAGTCCAAAGGTTATAAATACACTTTTAAAGATGAAATAAGGAGTTTCATGTGCATGAGAATATAATTTAAAATTTATCATGTAAATTTAGGAAGCACAAGTGTCAATCTAAGGCATAAAACTCTTGAAATGTGGCATGAAATTCCCTTTGTTGGCTCAGAAAACTATATTCATTATTCACCCTTGTTTAAAAATCCCAAAAATAAATAGGGATAGGTATAATTATTTTAATAATATGTAAGGGTTACAAACATGTTTCTCCATGTATTGGTTACATTTTTAATCACTTGGATTCCTCTAAAAGTGAGCCATCACTACCTATAGTACAAGAAACTCCTCTTTCACACACCTTGCACACTTTGATTTAAAAATGGATTAAATTTCTCATGAAAATACATAAAATGGAGTGAATTACATGTTTTAATACCATATATAGCCTTATAGGCATCAACCACACCTTAAAATTAGCTTACTTGAAGTTTTTCACCCTTCTCACAATCATGTTCACTATGTTAGTTCTAATTGGCTGAGATGGAGCTATTGGTAAGAACACTTAGGTTATTTTTTGGAGCATAAAATTACTATAGTGATTTATAATGAGTCTATATAGTCCTCCAAAATTTTATTTCATTCCTTGAAATTCCATAGAACTTGTATAATTCATAAAATAGTCAAAAAAGCCATTATGTACCATGATTGTATAGGTAGGGTAGCAAAACATTTGATGAGGAGGAGGATTTAAGAGTACTATTTAACCTATGACCACTTTAATGGTCATTTCATCCCATTTTTATATCTCTCCATTCTTATTTTCTCAGTTGGGCCCTTATCTAGGGTTTAGTAGGGTTTTAGGTCCATTTTGTTTTTAAGCTTTGTTCATAAAGATGTGACATTGGAAATACCAAAAAAATTCACTAAATAAAGGTTAAATATTTCTATGTAAACATCATAAAACTCATTATACCTCCATGAAAAACCTCAGAGAATATTCAATCACTCAAAGTTAGCCTATCAAGATTTGACCTTCATTTCTTGTAGGTTTGAATTAGCTCTAAGCCCCAAAAAAGGATTCTTTATGATTTATATGAAAAAGGGAAGATTGAGAACATTTTTAATGAAATTTTATACATTATTAAATATTCTATAATTCCCACACACACACACACACACACACACACACACACACACACACACACACACACACACATGACATTAACCCCCCCATTTTGATATTAGACTTAAACCCTACCAAATAGGATTGATTGTAACTTTGGAGTCGTAGACCACTTTTATAAGGTTATACCCTATGTGATTTATTCTAAATGTTTTTATATTTATTTTTTAACTTCCCACACCTTATTTAAATTTATCTTTAGATTTTGGTCCACCATTTCACCTTCCTTATTTGAAAAATGTAGATTTTGTTCACAAGGGAGTGACCTCTATCTGAGACAAAACAAAGGGCACTTCCCCTATTTGTCTAGACAAACCAAGTAGTGGAGGAGATTAAAAAATTAGTGAGGAAATTATATACCAAATTTCTGTCAGGATCTAGACAATAACAATTGATTACTTTTGCAAGAAACTAAATGCAGAATTAAACCAGAATTGAAAACAAATAGAAATCAAAATCAGCAAAGAATAAGAGATACAAGAAACCACCCTGAAAACTTGTATTAAACTCTTGGAGATACAATTGAAGAAATCTCTCTTTCTTCCACACCTCTCTCAGATGTATA
Organism: Torreya grandis; assembly: GCA_037957365.1. Lineage (NCBI taxonomy): Eukaryota > Viridiplantae > Streptophyta > Pinopsida > Cupressales > Taxaceae > Torreya > Torreya grandis. The sequence goes on along the minus strand of JARHVA010003993.1, from coordinate 721,201 downwards.
GATCTCTTTCCAGATCTCTTTCCCTCAAGATTTCTCTCTCTCACTTACAATCAACTCCAACAACCTGGATTGATTCACATATACATATACTATACAATTCTTGTACTATTCTAATTCTATAATAAGATATGAAGATCTATCCCTATTATATAACTTTAGGGATTCATGAGCATACAATCACAACCATTAGATGTACATCCTAATCAAGGGCTCCAAATAGTCCTACTAAAGATAGAGATGCGAACTTAAGACTAACACTTAATCCTATCATGCAAACATTCTGTTCTATCCACAAAAATAGATTCTAGACGTACAGGCGACTGACATTGGTCCCTGCCTGTCTGCCTGTGACTGACGTCGGCCGATCCATGACCAATGCCGGTAGCCTCTAGTCCATTCTTGACCATTTTTTATGACTGTGTGACTCTTGCAAATTCTACACTCGCTCATTTGGTGAAGCTTTTAGCTCCACACCTTAACAATCTCCCACTTGGAGATAAACAACTACACCAGTACCTGTATAGAAACATCTTCTAGATTCTCCATCTTCAAACTCAATCATGAAGACCAACAAAATTTGAATGAAGATTCAACTTCTCCTTTGTTATCGGCTTGGTTAACATATCTGCAGGGTTCTTATTTGTATGGATCTTTTCCAGCTTCAACTCACCATCCTCCAATACCTGTCTAATGAAGTGGTACCTTAGCTGTATATGTTTGGTTCTTGAATAAAAGGCTGAATTCTTAGCCACATGAATTACACTCTGACTATCATTGTATAATCTACAACTCTCTTACTCCTTTCCTAGCTCTTCCATGAACTGTGTCATCCATATCATCTCCTTGCTAGCCTCTGTGACTACAATGTATTTTGCCTCTATAGTAGACAAGGCAACAACCTTCTGCAACTTTGAAATCCAGCTAACCGCCATTCCACCAATAGTGAAAACATATCCTATGGTGCTCCTTCTGCCATCCAAATCACTTGCCATATATCTGAATCTACATATCCATGTAGAGAAGTGTTTGACCCACCATAGCACAAATGCCTATTGTTGGTCCCTCTCAGATATCTAAGGATCCACTGAACTACTTTCTAGTGCTCCTTCCCTAGATTGGCCATATACTTACTTACAACTCCCACTGCTTGGGCAATATCCAGTCTAGTACATACCATTACATACATTAAGCTCCCAACTACGGAAGCATATGGAACTATACTCATGTACTCTACCTCAGCATGTGAATTAGGACACTGTTCTTTACTCAACTTGAAGTGTCTAGCCATAGGTGTGCTTACCAGTTTTGCATCCTACATATTGAACCATTTCAACACCTTATTCACATAATCCTCTTGAGACAAAATCAACCTGTGATTTTTCCTGTCTCTCTTAATACTCATGCCAAGAATTTTCTTTGCTACTCCCAAATCCTTCATGGCAAATGTGTGAGCTAATTTCACCTTAAGCTCAGAGTTATCCTGCATGTGTGATCTTGCAACCAGCATATCATCTACATACAACAAAAAAATAATATATCTACCATTATCCAATCTCTTAAAATACACACAATGGTTAGATTGACACCTACTATAGCCATGCTCAGTCATAAACCTGTCAAATCTCAAATACCACTGTCTAGGAGCTTGCTTGAGACCATACAAGCTTTTCTTCAATCTGCACACAAGTTTCTCCTTACCTTTGACCTCAAATCCTTCCGGCTGATCCATATATATTTCTTCATCCAAATCTCCATGAAGAAACACTGTCTTAACATCAAGCTACTCAAGATGCAAATCCTCAATAGGAACTAAAGACAATACAGTCTGCATAGAAGTCATTTTAACTATAGGAGCAAAAATCTCACCAAAATCAATACCTAGTTTTTGTGTAAATACTTTCACTACCAACCTGACCTTATATCTCATCTGTCCATTCTCACCTTCCTTTAATCTATAGATCCATCTATTTTTCAATGTCTTCTTTCCTGCTCACAACTCAACCAAATCCCATGTTTGGTTCTCTCTCAAGGAATCAATTTCCTCATTCATGCCTAGCTCCCACTAATTCTTGGATTCCACCTGTATTGCTTCATCAAAACTCTCTAGTTCTCCACCATCAATAAGCAATAAATAGTATAATGAAGGGGAATATCAAAATGGAGGTTTACTTACCCTTTTTGACCTTTTGATGGGTGTTTGAGACTCATTTTCTACTTGCTATCTGCCCAAACTCTCTGACAATGACCGACCTCGGTCACCTCCAGGCCTGTTACTAGCCGACGTCGATTCCACATGACCAACATCAGTTTCTTCCTAGCCAACGTTGGTCACTGTATGATCGACATCAGTTCTTGTATTGCCGACGTCGATTCCTTCCTGACTGACATCGGTCTCTGTGTTTTCCTATCTGTGATTATTCTTTCCCATGAGCTCATTTTGGACCATCACCTCATCCAATTCTTCATGGCCCTACTCAAAATTTTTTAGCTTCTTGAGCTGATCACTATACATCACTTTTTCATTGAAAACAACATCATGGCTCATAATTATTTTGTTAGTTCCTAGATTCCAAAAACTGAATCCAAAATCTCCAGAGCCATAACCAATAAATGTGCACCTCATAGACTTAACATCCAACTTCTTTCTATTTTCCTTATCAACGTGCACAAAAGCTTCACAACCAAAAACTTTGAGAAATGAGAGATCTACCTTTTTACCTGTCCATGCCTCTTCTAGAATTCCACCATTCAGAGCTATAAAGGGTCCTCTGTTAATCAGGTAAACTGTAGTATCCACAGCTTCTACCCAAAACTCTAAGAGCAAACTAGCATGCAATCTCATACACCGTGCATGCTCCATTATTGTTTTGTTCATCCTTTCAGCAACTCCATTTTGCTGAGGTGTCCTTGGAACCATCCTTTGCCTGCATATTCCATGCATATAACAATACCAGTTGAACTTATAGCTGCAGAACTCACCACCATTGTCAGATCTGAGGCACTTCAATCTCTTACCTATTTCATTCTCAACCATAGCTTTCCAAATCTTAAAAGTGTCAAAAACATCAGATTTATTCTTTATAAAATAGACCCATACCTTTCTTGTAGCATCATCAATGAAAGAAACATAGTACTATGATCCTCTAATAGAAGCAACCTGAGCTAGTCCCCACACATCTGTGTGAACAAGCTCCAACTTGTGCTTCTTCTTTGTTGACCTAGTCTTGAGAAAACTCACTCTCTTCTACTTTTCAAACACATAATGCTCACAAAAATCTAGATCTATGCTTTTCAAATCTTAAAGCTTACTTTTTGACTTAAGAATAGACATTCCCTTCTCACTCATGTGGCCAAGCTTGTGGTGCCACAACTTTGCATCTACATCTAAAGTAGATAATACAGAAGGAGAATTATCAGTAATACAATTACATAAATAGAGAGTACCTACTCTCTTACCTCTGGCCAATACAAGTGCACCCTTGGAAACCTTCCAAGATTTAGCTATGAGAGTTACTGTACAACCCTCATCCCCTAACTTTCCTATAGAAATCAAATTCCTCTTTAGGCTGGGTACATGCATGACATCTCTCAACACCCATGTGTTGCCATTCTGCATTTTCAGCTGCACTTTTCCTTTGCCAATAATTTTACAAGTCTCATCATTGCCGAAATAAAGTATTCCAAAATCTCCATGGACATAGTCACTGAAATATTCTCTATTAGGGGTTGCATGAAAAGAGGCACCAGAATCTAAAACCCAAGATTCTATATTATTATGCAAAGAGAATATAAGAGCATCTTGTGTAACTATACCTACAACTTTTGCTTCTTCTTTACCTTCATGTTGATTGTCCTCTTTAGGTTTTGACTAGAAATCTTTGCTTATATTCCCTATCTTTCCACAATTCTAGTAGGCTATCCTCTTGCCATTTCTAGATTTGGATCTACCTTTCATCTTTGACTTAGACCTTGATCTCCTATGCTTTCCCTTCTCTTTTTGCCTCCCCCTGCTTTCAAAACTTAAAGCATTCCCTGATGTTTCCTCTGTGCTTTTCCTACAAATTTCTTCATTCAAGATTACACTAACAACATCATCTACTTTTAAAATATTTGAAGAAGATGTAGTATTACTAGCTGCCATTACCAAGCTATGCCAGCTTTCAGCCAAAGAACATAATATTAAAAGAGCCTTAATTTCATCATCAAACACTATTTTGACTGAATTTAATTGATTTACAATTCCATGGAAATCATTTAGATGATTAGATACAGATCCACCTTCCTGCATTTGTAAATTAAATAACTACTTCATAAGATATACCTTATTTGAAGCTGAGGGTTTTTCATATAAATTTACTAGAGTAGTCATTAACTCTACCATTGACTTTGCCTGTGATAAATTAGATATCACAGTAGATGCTAGACTCAATCTTATGGATCCAAGATCCTTTCTATCAAGAACTTCCCATTCTTCATCTTCCATGTCTGTGGGCTTCTTTGCAACCCCACTTAACGGTAAGTATAGATATTTTTGATACAGATAATCTTCTATCTGCATTCTCCATAATTGGTAATTCTTGCCATTAAACTTCTCCATTCTCAGTTTGCTTTCTTTTGCCATTGCTAACTCCCACTCAAACAAAAATCCCTGCAGAAACCCCTGTGAGTGTCCTGTAATCAACACACACTAACCAGATTTGAAACACCTATTAGTGAACCTGATCTTTGATACCACTTGTCAGGATCTAGATAATAACAATTGATTACTTTTGCAAGGAACTAAATGCAGAATTAAATCAGAATTGAAAACAACTAGAAATCAGAATCAGCAAAGAATAAGAGATACAAGAAACCACCTTGAAAACTTGTATTAAACTCTTGGAAATACAATTGAAGAAATCTCTCTTTCTTCCACACCTCTCTCAGATGTACAGATCTCTTTTCTTCAAGAGTTCTCTCTCTCAATTACAATCAACTCCAACAACTTGGATTGATTCACATATACATATACTGTATAATTCTTGTACTGTTCTACTTCTACAATAAGCTATGAATATCTATCCCTATTATATAACTTTAGGGATTCATGAGCATAGAATCACAACCATTAGATGTACCTCCTAATCAAGGGCTCAAAATAGTCCTACTAAAGATAGAGATGTGGACTTAAGACTAAAACTTAATCCTATCATGAAAACATTCTATTCTATCCACAAAAATAGATTCTGGACACACAAGTGACCGACGTCGGTCCCTGCCTGTCTACCTATGACCGATGTCGGCTGATCCATGACCGACATTGGCAGCCTCTGGTCCATTCTTGACCATCGTCAGTGACTATGTGACTCTTTCAACTTATACACTCGCTCATTTGGTGAAGATTTTAGCTCCACACCTTAACAAATTCATCACTTTTTCATACCATTTGACCTTCCACACTTGCAAAAAACCAAAAAATAGACTCCTGTGAAAGTAAACTGTGTGGAGGGTTAACACTCTAGACTGTGTATTACATCAATAGGGTCCTCTATTCTACATGATTTTCATTGGTGAGATAATTACCAGGGTATAAAAATCATGGTGAAGATTTTATATAATTTTTCATCACTCTAAATTACTACATACCCTTCACACTCTTTGCTCAGTCAAAACTAAGTTCCATCTCTTGACTACAATCTTACTTTGAAGGGGGTATGTGTAGGTTACTTTGCATGTTTTGAGCTTGATAAAATGTCTATTGATCATCTTATATACTCTTAGGATCATTATATTATTCTTTGGGCCCATTTAGAATAATTTTTATGCATTCTTAGCACTCACAACATCAAACCTACTTACTGCCTATCCTGGTCAAACATAGTCAACTATGTTGTAGGGAGTAAAAACATTATAGGTGAAAAATCCTTATTTTATAGGTTACACATTATTTTTTGGGTCTCATGAATCATTTTGAATCATTACCCATCATTAAACCTTGATAATTCCATGTTTAATCCTCTAACATGGATTGTGTACACCTACAACTAATTGTAGGTGAGTATTCTTGAATGATAGGACACCTGTAGATGTGCATAGGGTTCAAAACACAATGTATCATATTAATTAAATGACCTTTAGGATATAAATTATATTTTAAGCCATATAAAATAATATAATCATGTTGGCATGATCTATTACTATTAACTTGGGTGAATAGGTCTTTTATAGCTCAGATCCTGTAGATGTTATTGCTTTAAATTAGTGCATGAAAGTGCATTTTTGGGCCTTCCAACAATCACTCTCCACAAATCCTCTTGACCTCATATTTTGCATTAATTTTCTATTATGTGAATAATACAAAGTATGGTCATCTAGATGTATTATAACTCTTTGTAACCCTACTATATAACTTTGGAAAAATTACCCAGACCTCTATTTTCACCTTTTAGGGAAAAAAGTCCCTAAATTTAGTAATCTTATGTTTGAAGGTGATCCATACTCCCATTTTCCCATTTGACACTTCAATAATATTTTTTATGATCAAATCCACCTACCAGGATTCTAAGGAAGTTTTTTCCATGTTACAACTTCCCATAAAATGACCTTCATAGCTTTGTGATTCCACTTATAAGAGGGTATTTTCACACACACGCAGTAAAGCAAACTTGGGTAGTATGCAAGATATATATGTTCATGATCAATTAGATGCCATTACTAATATTTTTAATTTACTCTTAGAACACTAAAAGATTGAAACACTTATCAAATCTCCCATCTCAGCATGATGTCGTCAAGGAGAGACTCATGTAGGTGCATTTGAGGTGTATGTAGGTAGTAGATAGAAGCTATGTGTGTAGATGAATGGTCTCATGAACAAAATTAAACTCATTACCAATACCTCAAATGTATGTTTATCACTATGAAGACCTTGAAAATAGTTTCAAAACATTTATTCTAATGTGATTTTCACCTTTCAAGGATCTATAGGTGCATGTTCATTACAAACTATGTATAAGTATTGCACATGATTTCAAAAATACCTTATTTCTCATTTGGAGACGCAACTCACTACCTCATGTTGATATAATATGTTTAAAAAGCCTTGAAACCTGCATTATACTTCTTTAGATGTTCTCATAGCCTCCACAAGTCATGGTTGGGACTGAGGATGAGTTGGGAGTTGATTATTTACCTAATTGAACTAAAACCTCAATGATGCTCACTTTGGATTTTGAAATTTTTTAAAGAATGATATTGTCCTGGCCCCCTTGGGATTAATGAGACCCCATGTCAAATTGGAATGAAGCCTTTGCAGAGAAAGATACTTTTTGCAAATGGTGAAATTGGAGTGCAATATCACCATCAATACCTTCCTGCAACATGAGATAAATTGCCTATAAAAACACCATGAAACATGAAACCAATCATGGAGATAATTTTGGGAGAGATAAAAAAATCTTCTAGAATCAACATCTCTAGTTGGATTGTACAGACTTGTCCAAATTAGAGCAGAAACTATAGGGTGTAAAAAATAGTGAGCAAAAAACATAGTTAACTTATTAGAGATTATTAATAAATAAAAATTAATAATTATTAAAAATATTATTGTGTAAATTAATCTCTCTAAGTTTAATTTCACCTCCCAAAGGTGTTTGGTCTGAAACCTCTTCTACTAGTTGTACTAAGCACAAACCTACTGACTAGTTATATGTGTCTAGAAGGGTGAAGGAACATAATGGTTTTGGACATTTTTTAGCACTTCTAAGGCATGTAAATAATTGATATGAGTCTAATTAATATTAATATGTGTTCCATGACCTTCTCCCATATCTCACTTTCCCTCATGGCCCGTACAAGTGCCAAACTCCTTTTTAGTTGGTTTCTTGATTTTCAATTAGATAACCTACAAGATTTAGATGGGACTAAAATTATTGATATGTAATTGACCTATTGTAAATTTTAAATGAAACTAAGACACTTGGACACCTTAAAAACCATTCCACTTTCATTTATGACCCTTAAATGGCTCCTAAGTGACTCAAAATGACATGTAGATTATTTATACCATGATCAAGGCTACAGTGGCATTAAATGACATAAAAAGATTTATAATACACCTTATGACAAAAAATTATACACCTAAAACATATAAATATCAATTTTTTACTTATAGGGGTCTAAATTGACCTACATGGTCAAATTTGGTTAACAAATTAGTGACTCATATGGGTAGTATGCATGTTATACTAATGATCAATAGCCTTATCCTATCCATGGGATTAGGGATTCATCTAAAGTTTGAGATAAATAATAATATATTACACTTGACAACAATGATTTTACCAAGACAAGAAAACTAATTACCTCAACCACATAAAAAAAGACACACATAAAGCAAATAAAACACACTAACAAGACACACACATGTGCTCAAAGTGCTTATGGAAAATAGAAAACAAATAACTATGAACAACTAGAAACTAAGCATACCTCCTTTATAATATCAAAAGGAAAGTTTCTTGAATCTTATTCTTCATGAGATGAGTCATAGTTCTAAGCATGTTACTCCTTTGGTTGGATGCTTGATAGATCAGAACTATTCCTTAGCACTTCACTTGATCTACTCTCAAGTAGATCTTCCTTAAATAGGTATCCAATGTAAATGTATTCCTCTTGAAATTGTACACACACCTCAAATTTATACCCACTCTTCATCTCATTATCAACTTGTATCTTCTTGGTAGGCATGTCTTCAAGAGGAGTAATTTCTTATTCTTTGGAAGATTTAGGCCAATAGAAGCTTGTTCTATCCTTCAAAAGTTGATGTGTTTCTCCCAAATGGTTAAGAGGATGATAACCCATTTTGATGATCACAAACATATCATCATGGGATGCATATTCCTCTTGAAAGGATGAATTTAAAAAGTTTCTTTTTCTTTGCATACTCACTTGAGTGTCAAGGCTACTTTCTTCATTTTTGACTCGATCATAGTCTCCTTGAAGAGGAGTATAACCTACTATACTGATTGCAAACAAGTCATCTCAAGTCTAATTAGATAATTTTTATTTCCAATCTATGATATCTTGGATATTAGTGGGAGAACCAATGGTGTTTTTCTCTTTTTTGACACAAGGAATACATTTTTTAATATCAGCACAATTAGAAGATTCAACATAAGAAAACACCTATTCTTCAGCATTTAGAACCTCTTGAGGGATCTAAAGTTATATCTCAACTATCATTACCTAACTTTTATTCTCAAAGACTGCAAGATCCTTAATTTCTTTCTCCTTCTTGGTGATGCTAATGATAGGCATTTTGTAAACAAGTGGCCTAATCCAATGAGGCTACCAAGGAGCTATGTTTTATTCAAGCAAAAGTTATAAATTATTATCAACCAAATGCTTTGATTTATGTTCCCACACCATAGGTCCATCAAGGTAAAGGATTATAGGGTGAGGACAAGATGAGGTGGCATATAAACTCAACATTAGATTGAGAATGAATTGTAAGGGATCCTTTTGGGAGCTCTTGAAGAAGGGTAGAAGGCAAACCTTGGGATAAAATAGCTTGTTTTTTTTCATTCCATTTGAAAATCACTTCATTGAAATATAATTCATTTAGATCACTCTCTTTATGAATTTTAGATGGGTATGTTTAGGCATACGATCTTTTTTTTGGCTCTAAACCTTCCATCACACCTTGACTTAACAATTTCATTCTTGAATCTAACTCTTCAATTTTTTTGGATAGGTTATCTTGGAACAGTCTTTCTTGAAGTTGATAGACATATTCATAAGGATAAGGAGTACAAAAGGGATTGTATGGAAAACAAGAGGTCTATTGAGGAAGGGTGGGAGGTACTTGCATAAGATCAAACTCTTTCTCAACTTCACACTCTTTATCAAGCTTTTACCCCCTTTCTTTACCCATGATTCCACTACCTTATTCCAGCTTAGGATGTTAGGATTATGAGTCTCTTCTTAAGGTAGTGGTGTAATTTGAGGAGTGGATGTAGTATTCAACACACTTAGGATCTCCTTAGGATTGGATTCTCCACCTTGTCTCTAACTTGGATTTTCATATCTAAAAGTCTCTTCTTGAGGTAGTGGTGTAATGCAAGAGGGAAATGAGGGATTAGATTCCACTTCCTTTGATGATAAAATGGAATTATTTAATTAATTATTATCCAAATTAATCTACCTATCAAAATTTTCTTCAAAAATAAGGTTTGTCTTTCTAACTAATTGGGAAAAATATGACTTTGGTAAGCTTGATTGGGCTCATGAGTAGGTATCGAGTATAACTGATATAAATCTTAGGGAGGTGGATATGAGGGATGATATATTTTTAGAGGCTATTTCTCATGTATTCTTAGCCTATCTTCTAAAGATGCAATCACGCCACTCACATCTAGCATCTCACTTGTGATCCTTTGCTAATTTACTCGCTCAATAGGTGACCACTCTCTTTTAACCAGCTCTACTACATCTCTCACATTATGAATGAGATGACTAGGAAAATATTGACCATGTCCCCTTCATGTGTCAATATTTATCACGTACCTCTCATATCGCAAGATATTTTGCTTGAAAGTTAAAATAAATTGATTTGAGAAGTGACTAGGTTGATTAGAAGTAAGATATTGAGAAGGATAGTTATAAGACTGATACAACTCATGATAAGGTTGATAAGGGTCATATTAGAGATGGTAAGGATCATGATAAGGCTAATAAGAATCATATAAATGATGATAGGGAATGTCATAATCTTGAGATACCTTACCAACCTATGTAAAATAATACTCAACACCAAACTATCCATGAAACTTCATTGGGAAGAAAGAATGCAAAGAAAAATTACAAAAAATATTTAAAGGAAAACCTGGGCTACTTGACCAGCTGATGTAACTTTGAAGTTACCATTGATGCCTAGATAGATTCCTCCAAAGGCTGATGTGTTGAAAGACAACACCAAAAATATTTCAAATTATTAGATAATGAGTCCCATAGGGCATGCCAAAAACTATTGTCACTTGATTTACACCATTTTAGGAGATTTCTCAGCTCTCCTCATCCAAGTGGCATAGTCAAAACACCTCTAGGTTATGTGTAACCTAAGAATGAGGTGAATATCTAGATAGGGCTAGCTCCTTTGATGTACCACTTATGGATCATTACTACACTTAAGCTTGTAAAGAAAAGGGAGAGAAAAATGAAAGTAAATTATCCTATAGGTGATGATACACCAAATTGATTGGTGACTACAAACCAGCTATATGTCACACATGAGACTAAGAGACTAACTAAGCATACACTTATCTAATCTAAATATTTTCACATCAATGTTTTTTTATGAGGTTATGATGAATGTTTAGGCTAGGAGGACTAGATAAGAGGCCTAGAATGACAATATTTTAATAGATTAACTCACTCAACCTTGACACTTCATAGAACACTGCACATGACCTACAAGAAGAAGCTTTCAAGCTACAAATAAGTGAGAGAATGAGACAATAATTCTAAGGAAAAGATATTCATCATGAATAAAGATCAATCATTCAAGTGAAAACACTATGAATAGTTATATAAGAGGTAAAATTATTACACTTTATTGATCCATGGTATACAAATGACAAATGAGTATGGATTCACCATACTCAGGTGGAGCATATTTATAATAGCCAAAATGGCTAGTTCTTATAGAACTTGAGAGAGAGAAGAGAATAAAAAGGTCCAAAGGTCAAAAATACAATTTTAAAGGTGAGAAAAAGAGTTATATGTGCATGGTAAAATAATTTTAAACTGATCATGCAAAGTTAGGAAGCACAAGTGTCAATCTAAGGCATAAAACTCTTGAAATGTGACATGTAATTCCCTTTACTGGCTCAAAAAATTATCTTCATCATTCACCCCTATTTTAACATCCCAAAACTTACTATGGATTGGTTTCATTCCTAATCACTTGGATTCCTTTGAAAGTGAGCCATCACTACCTATAGTCAAAGAAACTCATATTTCACACACCTTGCACACTTGGCTTCCAAAATGGCTTCAATTTATCATGAAAATATTTATAATTTAGTGAATGACATGTGTTAATACCATCCATATCCTTAGAGGCATCATACACACCTTAAAATTAACTTATTTGAAGTTTTTCATCCTTCTCACTATCATGTTCACTATGCCAATTTTGATTGGCTGAGATGGATCTATTGGTAAGAATACTTAGTATATTTTTTGGAGAATAAAATAACTATATTGAGTTATAATTATTCTCTATATTTCTCCCAAATTTTATTTCATTCCTTGAAAGTCCCTAAAACCTACACAATGCATAAAATAGTAAAAAAATGCCATTTTGTACCATGTTTGTATAAGTAAGATAGAAAAACATTTGATGAGGAAGAGCCCTGAAGAGTCATATAAAACCTCCAACCACTTTCATGGTCATTTCATCCCATTTGGATAGCTCTCCATGATTTTTTTCTCAATTGGGTCCTTATCCAGGGTTTAGTAGGGTTTTAGGTCAATTTTATCCTTAAGCTTTGTTCATAAAGATGGAACATTTGAAATGCCAACCAAATTAAATAAATTAAGGTTAAATACCTACGTAAACCTCCAAAAAATCATTATACTTCCATGCATGACCTCAAAGAAGATGCAAGAACTCAAAGTTAGCCTATCAAGTTTTGACCTTCATTTCTTATAGGCTCAAATTGGCTCTAAGACCCAAAAAGGATTCATTATGATTTAGCTACAAAATGAAATATTGAGAAAAAATTTCATGACCCTATATAAATTATTAAATAGGTTATAATTCCCACCTATATCTATAAATTGCATTGACCCACCCATTTGGATATTAGGCTTAAACCTTGCCAAATGAACTTGACTAATACTTTGGAGTCCTAGACCACTTTTTTGAGGTTATCCCCTATGTTCTTGACTCCTTATGTTGGTATAGGTATGATTAAACTTACCACACCTTTCTAAAATGTCTCTTTATATTTTGGTCCACCATTTCACCTTCTTTATTAAAAAAATGTAGGTTTTGTTCATAAGTGAGTGCCCTCTATCTGAGACAAAATATAGGGCACTTCCCCTATTTGTCTAGATAAACCAAGTAGTGGAGGATATTACATAAGTATTTAGGAGCTTATACAATAAAATTAATCCCTTTGTCATACAATTTGTCCTTTAAAAATTTGTAAAAACCAAAACAAACTCTTGTGAAGGCAGATTGTGTGTAGGGTTAACACTCCAAAATGTCTATTACATAAATAGGGTATTTTCTTCTGCATGATTTTAATTGGTGAGAGAATTTTTAGGGTATAAAAATCATGGTGAATATTTTATATAATTTTTCATCACTCTAACTTACTACAAACCCTTCACACTCTTTACTCAGTCAAAATTGAGTTTCATCTCTTGACTATAACCTTGCTTTGAAGGGGGTACTTCTAGTTTGGTTTACACTGGTAGCACTCATAACCTCAAACCTACTTATTACTTATCCTGGTCAAACATAGTCAACTATGTTGGAAGGATTGAAAACCTTATAGGTGAATATTCTTTGTTTGATAGGTTATACATCATTTTTTGGGTCTCATGAACATTTTAGAATCATTCCCCATCATCTAACCTTGATAATTCCATGTTTAAGACTCTAACATGGACTCTATACACCTCAACTAGTTATAGGTGAGTGTAGTCTTATAAAATGAAAAAATTGGTAACCTGAGCATGGATAATGGCACCCAACCCTTAGGTCCCTCTTGATTTCTCTCATGACCCTCATAGGCATATTTTCACTAAATCTTAGATATCTGTAGCTTTTCAAAATTGATCCTAGCTAAGCTAGACTCTTGTTTCCATGAAATATCCATCCCCTATGTCCTATCTTCTTAGGAAAATAGTGCCACACTAGGACTATAGTGCCGATGCCACTCTTGTTCACTTTTGGTGCTCTTGTCCAAGTCTATTTCTAGCCCCAATGGTAATTTATTCTAATTCCCCATCCTTTTCCTTGTTGTCCTAATGTGAGTACATTCAACCCATGACCAGTAGATCCCTATAAAATCCCATTCAAAGATAATTTGGAAAGGGTTGGTAATTATCACTAAGCAAGTAAGAATACAAGCAAGACTACTCAAGTAATCTTCCCTATTCTCTGTATACAACCAACCAATAACTAAGAATCTTATTCAAATCCTTACACTGATTTATATCCACCTCAATAACATCTAATTTATCATTTTTGTATATTCATACACTTAATTACATAAATCACATCAAGTGGGAGAAATACATATAGCTGTATCCCTCTTCAAAGTATTGGTATGTAGGCAATGTGCCCACACAAGGGGTCTGGATCCACATCTAGTCAATTTTACATAGACTAACCCCCATATTTCTTGAAACTAGTCAAAACATAATGGAACATAGGGTTTGAAGATAAAATATACTCTATAGGGAGTTCTATAGACTTCCAACTATCAAAACTTCATGGACAAGGTCACATAGACCTGGCCAATAAAACCTAAAAAACTCAGATCTTCAAGACAATAATGGAAGAGGTAGACTACAGTGCTAGTGCCACTCTTATCCACTTTTGGTGCTCTTATCCAATTACAAAATGAATACCAGATCTTAGTTTGTGATAGTGTTCCAGTCCTACATAGTGAATATCAGACCTTGTTTTGGCCATATCAGTCAGTTTCTAGCTAATTCTTCTTTTCCATCTTTTATTGATATTTTTAGAAAGGTCAAAATTACAATATAGTTTACACAAATTAGTAGATTAATTATTACATATTTATTTATTGATTTTACTACTCAAACCCTTTAACTGAATTAAGAATAATACACTAATATTCCTAAAATTGTTAAATCACTTGGTGAACTTGACTTACTTCATTTGTGCATAAAAAACCCTAGGGTAAATTTCCTACTAATTTTGTCCCATAATTTTATAATTTTTTACCTACATAATAAAATCACAAATTAGCATTAAATTTTAAAATTTTGTAGTAATTTTAAAACTATTGTTTTCCAAACCCTAGTTACCCATACTAGGTCCTAGTATTTTCCCAGTAATTTTCCAATAATTTTATAATTTATTACTAGCATATTAAAATTATTAAATCCATTAAAATTTCAAAATTCAATAGTAATTTTCAAAAACATCTATTTTTCAAAACCCTAGTTGCATACACTAGGTCCTGTTAAATCACAAAATTTACAGTAAATTTTTGATTTTTTACTTGCATATTTAACTCAAAAATTAACTTTAAAATTCAAAATTCCATAGTAAATTGTTCAAATAATTATCTTTAAAACCCTAGTTTCATATACTAGGTCCCATTACTTCTTGAGGTATCACTTTAAATGTTTGTGCATTTCGTATCCTTTTTATGTAATTTCTAGTTAACTACTTTTAGGACTTTACATTTCCTATATTTAGTGATTTCATTTTCTAGAACTTTGTCTATTAAAAATTATTTCAAAAACTTCAATCAAATCTTAAATTGTTTTCATAGTTTAATAATTGCCTAATATATTGGTTTTGATGAAACTGATAAAAGGGAACTTCAAGAACTCTTAACTAAACACCCTGACATGTAAGATGACATGATTAAAATACTACAAGAAGAACAATAAAGAGTGAACAATGGTCAATATTCCCAAACCATAGAGCAACAAGTTGCAAATGACACTACAAGGGTAACTATGTCTCAAAAAACCCCTATAGCATCCCAACCTACCTCTATGCCACCAGATACAACTAGTACATCTTTGTCTCCTAATGTGGTAGCCCTTGTGTAAGAGATAAAATATCTTCAATCCAAGGTGTTACATCTTGAGCAAAGTAAATCTAGACCTACACATGATTTGGATTCTTTTGATCTACTGCATATACCATTGGCACATCACAATGTTTTTACACCCTTGCCAAAAGGTTTTGTTCAACCTAAGCTTACTATATATGATGGCAAGGGTGATCTAGAGACACATTTGAGAGTTTTTCACATAGCATGATTGGAATATATACCAAATGACTAGCTACTTACCAAGTTATTTCTATGAAGCCTAAAGGATGTTGCTTTATAATGGTTCTATAGTCTATCAAATCAGTCTATCAATGCATTCAATCCTTTAGTCAACATGTTCCTAGATCATTTCAACATTAACATTGGTGATAAAGTTTCATATGCCCAAGTTACACAATAGAAACAAAGTTCAAATGAGATTTTCATAGATTATGTTCTTCAATATAAGACTATTTTGGCTCAGATGACTAGTCCCATGGCTAATCTCTTCAAATTGAGTATTTTACTAGCTTTGCATGAATCATTTATGTTCAAAATATTATCTTCCTTCATTGAATTATGTCATGCACTAAAGGAAAGAGAAGTCAAATTAATTTCAATGGGAAAGCTCAAGTATATAAGTATATCAAACACAAAAAACAAGAGTAAAAACAAAGTCCCATAAAAATTCAAGGTCCATGATAGCAAGTCAAAATCAACCAATAGTTAATGTGGCTTTTGAGCCCCCTTAGTAAGTGGTTTCATTAGTACCTCCTTGGTGAACCTTTACCAATCTACCAATTTCTCCAGCCAGAGTTTTAAAATAGCTATTAGAATATAACATCATATCTCTCCCTTCTATTTGAGAATTTATAGCCTCTTCCATGGGGATATTATTAGCATGTATTTTGTGAATTTCATAGGGCACCAGGCCATACAATAAATAGATGCATCAATTTGAGACACAAGATACAAGATTTGATAGATGGAAATCATATTAATCTTGGAACTTCAATTGAGCCTCCTCAGGCAAAAAAAACATAGGATAAATATTTGAAAATATTCTCAGATCCTTTTCTATAGCATTCTAAACAAGAGATAGGGGACACATCATGGGTTTACCATGCATATCATGCACATCCACCACTAGATACATATAGGGCACCTTTAGTTGAGACATATCCTTTGAGAAACATGATTAGTGTATATAGTTCCAAAGTTATAGCTAGACCTTCTATCTCCTTCTTAGAGTAGGAGATCATCAAGGATGATTCATATTATCATGGACTCTTTATTATATTTTACATCCATAATAATCCTATTCATACTGTTCTCATAGATAATTGATCTAGTGTGAACATGTGCACTATGACATTATTAAAACATTTGGGATATTCCAAGAAAGATATTACCCTGATGGATATAATTATTAGTGGATTTAGTGGGCACATACAAAGTTAATTAGGTAACATCATACATCCTTTACAAATTTGTCCAACACATGTGACCACACCATTCACTATTGTTCCTAGTGCAGGAGTCTTTGATTTATTTGAAAAATATAATATTTAGAACATTTTTAATTACAATTTAGAAATTATTAAATATATTATAATTCCCACATATATCTATAAATGAAATTTAACCCCCCATTTGGATATTAGGCCTAAACCTTGCCAAAGAGGCTTGATTGCAATTTTGGAGTCCTAAACCACTTTGTTGAGTTTATACCTTATGTTATTGATTCATCATGTTGGTATAGGTATTATTAAACTTCCAACACCTTATTAAAATTTATCTTTAGCTTTTTGTCCACCATTTCACCTTCCTTCTACAAAAAATGTAGGTTTTATTCACAAAGGAGTGCCCTCTATTTGAGACAAAATAGGGGTACTTACCCTATTTTTTTAGATAAAACAAGTATTGGATGAGATTATAAAAGTATTTAATACCTTATACACCAAAATTTATCCCTTTTTCATACCATTTAACCTTATTTCACTTGAAAAAACCAAAATAGACTCATGTGAAGGTAGACTGTGTATAGGGTTAACACTATAGACTATGTATTACAACAATAGGGTCCTTTAATCTACATGATTTTCATTTGTGAGAGAATTTTTATGGTATAAACATCATGGTGAATATTTTTTATACTTTTTCATCACTCTAACTTACTATATACCTTTCACACTCTTTGCTTAGTCAAAACTGAGTTATATCTCTTGACTGTAACCTTACTTTAAAGGGGGTACTTATAGGTTGCTTTGCATGTTTTGAGATTGAGACAATGTTTTTTTATCACCTTAGATCCTATTAGGATTATTATATGCTTGTTTTTTCCCATTTGGAATCTTTATTATCCATTAGTAGAACTCATAACTCCAAACCTGCTTACTGCTTATCTTGGTCAAACACAGTCAACTATGTTGGAAGGAGTAAAAACCCTGTAGGTCAAGATTCCTTGTTTATAGGTTACCCATCAGTTTTTGGGTATAATGAAAAATTTAGAATCATTACCCATTATTCAACCTTGAAAATTCCATGTTTTTAGTTTTAAAAGTATGATTTTGAATGAATGATAAATTTGAGAATGATTTTGAATGAATTATAAATTTAAGAATGATTTTGAATGATAGATATTTATAGATGAGGCTATCAAAAAAATAACTCTATATAATTAAGGGTAATTTTCTATATATAGTGGGTGACAGTCTACTTTATGCCTTTAACATGGACTATGTGTACCTACAGCTAGTTGTAGGTGAGTATTCTTGAATGATGGGACACCTATGGATGTGCATAGGATTCAAAACACAACGTATCATCATACTTGAATAAAATTTAGGACATAAATTCTCTTTTAAACCATATATAATAACAAAATCATGTTGGAATGATCTAATACTATCAACTTGGATGAAAAGGCCTTTTATAGCTTAGATCCTGGAGATGTTATTGCTTGAAATTAGTGCCTGAATGTGTATTTTTGGGCCTTCTAACAATCACTCTCTACCAATCCTCTTGACTTAATATTTTTAATAACTCTTCTCCTATGTGGATACTATAATTTTTTTTAATATATATGTATCAAAATTCTTTGTAACCTTACTATATGACTTTGGAAAAATGACCTAGACTTTTATTTTCACTTTTTAGGGGAAAAAGTCCTTGAATTTAGTCATCTTATGTTTGAAGGTTTTCTATACTCCAATTTTCCCATTTTACACTTCAAGAAGATATGTCATGATAAAATCCACCTATAAAGATTCCAAGGAAGGTTTTTACATGTTACAACTTCCCATACAAGGACCTTGATATCTTTTTGATGCCACCTGTAGGTGGGTATTTTCACATACAGGTAGTAAAGCAAACTTGGGTAGTATGCATGATATATATTTTCAAGATAAATTTTATGCCCTCACCAAGATTTCAAATGTATTCTTATCACTCTAAACTATTGAAACACTTATCAAATCTCCCATCTCATCATGACATCGTCAAGGAGAGACTCTTATAGGTGCATTTGATTTGTATGTAGGTAGTGGACAAAATTAGAGCAATATGTGTAGATGAATGGTCTCATGAAAAAACTTAAACTAATTTAAAATCCATAAAACGTATGTTTGTCACTATGAAGTCCTTGAAAATAGTTTCAAAACCTTTATTATAACATGATTTTCCCATTTTAAGCACCTTTAGGTGCATGTTCATGGTAGATTGTGTAGAATTATTACACATGACTATAACAGTACCTTATTTATCATTTGGAGACTCAAATCACTACCTAATGTTTCTATAATATGTTTACAAAGCCTTGAAACCTACATTATACTTTTGTAGATGTTATCATAGCCTCCACAAGTCATGGTTAGGATTGAGGACGAGTTAGGAGTTGACTGTGTACCTAATTGAACTACAACCTCAATGATGCTCACCTTGGAGGTTAAATTTTTCAAAAGAAGGATATTTTCTATACCCCCTTGGGATGAATGAGACCCCATGTAAAACTAGATTGAGTCCATTATAGAGAAAGATACTTTTTAAAAATGGTGAAATTGGAGTATAAGATCACTATCAATACCTTCCTGCAACATGAGATGACTTGCCTATAAAAACACCATGAAACATGAAACCAAGAATGGATATAATTTTATGGGAGATCCAACATCATCTAGACTCAACATCACTAGTTGTATTGTAAAAACTTGTCCAAATTAGAGCAAAACCTATAAGGTGTAGGAAAAAGTGAGCAAAAAAACATAGTCAACTTATTAGACATGATTCATAAATCATAGTTGACCAATCTTTAAAATATTATTATGGAAATTAATCTAAGTTTACTTTCACCTCCCAAAGGTGTTTGGTGTAAAACCTCTTCTACTAGCCATACTAAGCAAAAACTTACTGACTAGTTCTATGTGTCTAAAAGGGTGAAGAAGGAATAGAATGATTTTTGACCTTATTTTGCACTTCCAAATCATGTCAAGTGCTGAGATGAGTCTAAGGAAGATTAAGAGACATTCCATGACCTTCTCCCATGTTTCACCTTCCCTCATGGGTCATACAAGTGACAAACTCCACCTTTTCATTTGGTTTTTGAGTTTTAGTTAGATAACCTACAAGATTCATATGGGACTAACATTCCTGATAGGGAATCTAACTTCTTGGATGTTTGAAAGGAAACTAAGACACTTGGACAACTTGAAAACCATGCCACTTGGATTTATGACCCCTAAATGCCTCCTAAGTGACTCAAAATGACATATAGATTAATTAGACCATGATCAAGGCTAAAGTGGCATTAAATGACATAAAAAGACTTATAATACACCCCATGAAAAAAAATTAGACCCATAAAACATCTAAAGATCAATTTTTTACCTATAGTGGTCCCAATTTGTCTTACAGGGTCAAATTTGGTCAATAGGACCTATTAAGCATACTCCCTTTATGTATTAATCCCAACCATATACCTCTCATAACCCAAGTGATTTTACTTAAGGCTTGAGATGGAATAATTTGGAACATGGCTATGTTGACTATGAGAATCATGATCTTGCCAAGATTGATCAAGAAGATAGATAGGCTTCCAAGGAAGTAGACTTGGGGTGGGAAGTGGCACATAGGACTCATAACCAGGTTAAGGAGGTTCAATAAAATATTGGTAAGGACCAATATACTATTGGTGATAAAGAACACAAGGCTAGTATGGGTCATGAAAAGGCTGGTAAAGTTCATGGTGAGGATGATATAGATCATTATAGAAATGACAAAGCTCATCAACTTAAGTGAAACTAAAATCTACATCAACCTCAGCCATAAGAACCTCATGAATATGAAAAAATATAAATAAATTTTATTATAATGGATACATGGACTATTATAACTAGATGAACATGATCATAGTCACCATTAGTATTTGAGGTCATGCCTCCAAAGGTTGGTGATTGAATATCAACACCAAAAACACTTAAATTGATTGAAATGCTTATCTCATTAGGTGTGCCAAAATTATTAACCAACAAAGTACACCCTAGGAGGAGATTATTTAGACCTTTCCAAATTTGGGGTAAAATGGGATTAGTCCAAGGTTGTGGGCGACCTGTAGGTAGACTAAACCTCTAGTTTATGGGGTTAGCTCCCCTGATGCATCAGCTATGCTCAAATCACTAAGATTAATAACTTGTTGGGTGGAAAATAGAGAGATAAACATGAAATAAACCTACTCTAATGGAGGTGATGCACTGACATAAACATCCTCTACCTACATATCCTACACTATGAACATGAACACAAGATGAATTGATGCACTAATACACAATGGCCTCTAGGCATGAGTATTTCAATATAGAGGTGAGATCCAAATAAAGACTAATAGGGGTGATCAATAGGTATAATAATAGACATTTAATGAATCATCATCCAAACTCAGCTAATGAAAATCCATAAATACACTTCATATGACCTACCAATATATTAAACTAAGCTAAAACCAATAAAGGAAATGGGACAAATGAAGGGAGTTTACTTGATACCACTAATACTCATCAACCATAGTTAATATTCACTATTTTAAATCATATGAGAATATTATAAACAACATATATTAATTTTTAAGATTTAGATACAAGTGTTTGGTATGGAAAGGTTTCACCATACTCCATCAAGGATTACATTACAAGATAAAAGAGGTTGCTTTTATAGATAAGTGAGAAGAAGAGAAGAGGTATGTTGGATACAAGTCAATGGACACATGTCACTTGTATTAGTCAATTAAAATAATGAAAGGGAGAGTGGAATAAGTCTCAATAACTCATCCAATGTGTTTATTACTTCATTGTATCATGGTCTTCAAGAGAGTGGCATAGAAGAGACCTCCTAACACTTAATTGTCATAGTGGCTCATTAATTCTCTTTGAAATTGTCCTGTTGATTGTCTAGAGATGACAAGTGGAATTCTTGATGATCACCTTCACCTTGAGATGCTTCTTACCTTGATGGTTGACATATTTAATTTTTTGGAGGCTCTCATGTTGATGTTTCAATGACCATCATAATTCATTCACCATCTCCTTAATGCTTTTTCAATAAGACACTAACCTTTCTTTCTCAAGCATGTTTTAACATTAGGTTGGACTTGTTCATGGCCTCATGATGTTTTTTATATTATCAATAATTAATCTTAGTGATTTAAAAAATGATCCTAAGCTCTATGTGACCCCCCCAAGGTCTACAACTAGGCTTCCATGAGTAACCACCATAGTACAATCAACTTTTGGCCAAGTTGATGGTTATGGAAATACCATGGAGATATTTGAGTGCCTTGAAATATTATTATTAATTATTGGTAACATTTTATTATACTCTCTTCATTTATAATTATCTCTATTAGAACATACTAGGCCTTACCTAGCTCAAACTCTCAAGAAACCTTCAAAATCTACCCTTTTTAGGCCTATAGTACTCACTCTTAGGCTTAATACTTATAGATTGTACCTCAAAATGTGGAATAAAGGTTTATATTGGTGAATTAAAGACTTAAATATATCATTCTTGAAAATTTTATAGCTGAATAAGTCCATTTGAAGCCATTTGGGTCATCATCTCTCCCATCAAGTCACTAGGAATGGTTTAGGCAGGGTTTTGAGGTGCTTAAGTTTTTAACAATAGTTCATAAAGGTTGAAGACTAAAAATGTAAAATAATTAATATATTCTCACTTAGACAACCCATTTCACCTTTTTTAATTACATAATATCCCCTTGCAATATCTTCATATAGTTCTGAGTATAAGAAGATGACTAAAGTTGACTGCCTAGCCTAATTGAGAGCTCGAGAGAGGTGAATTTACTTGGGTGGGTCTAAAAGAGTATAGTATTAGTTATAAATAGATCCTATGGGTATTTTCCATCCCACATAACCAATTCCCATGGTTTATCTTCTTTTTTATCCCTTTAAAATCTTTGCATACCTCTCATACTCTTACCTAAAGTTTGTAGGCTTCATGGCACATTTGACCCTATAGGCTTGCAAATTGAGATTTATTATATCTTCCTACATCCAAAACTTCATAATCCCATATTTTAATGTTTTAAATCATCACATTGAATATTATAGTCTCAAAAACATTCTCAAAACATTTAATTTCCCTCAAATTCCATGTCTAGACATGTACATGCCTATTTAGGCCTATTAGGCCTAATTAGGCTATCAAGGCTTTTTATTTCCTTAAGGGAAAAAAAATAAAATTAAGAAATTATGAAATTTATATGATAAATTATTAGGTATATTTTCATACTTATACATCTTCTTCATGCATGGTCCAACATTTCTCCTTTACTTTGCCTATAAGAAACTAGTATGTCTACCTAGACTGTGAGTATGAACTTATTTCCTTTGTTAGCAATTTGAGGTTTCATTGAATATTATAACATGATTAATATGGCATCCATATTTTAAAATAACCTCTAAATATCCTATTTGGACCATATTCCACATATCCACTTTTCTTCCTCATGGCTGGCCTATATATGGCTACTTTAGGTTCTTGACTGTGAGTGTAAAAGGTGAATTCTTTCATCAATTTGAGCCTCTATTAATTTGATGAAATTTAAAACCATTAGGAATTTATTCCAATATGTGTGTGTGTGTGTGTGTGTGTGTGTGTGTGTGTGTGTGTGTGTGTGTGTGTGTGTGTGTGTGTGTGTGTGTGTGTGTGTGTGTGTGTGTGTGTGTGTGTGTGTGTATGTATATATGTATATATATATGTATATATACATATATATATATATATATGTATATATACATATATATATGTATGTATGTATGTATATATATATATACACACACATATATGTATATATACATACACATGTATATATATATATATATGTATATGTATATATACATATACATATATATATGCATATATACACATATGTATATGTATACATACATACATACATACATATATATATATATGTATGTATGTATACACACACACACACACACACACATACATACATACATGTGTGTGTGTGTGTGTGTGTGTGTGTGTGTGTGTGTGTGTGTGTGTGTGTGTGTGTGTGTGTGTGTGTGTGTGTGTGTGTGTGTGTGTGTGTGTGTGTGTGTGTGTCCCTCATTCTATTTTTTACTCATTAAAACCCTAACCTTTTCACATATTGACACATAGGCCTATGACTATCTATCTACTAGGGCTAGTTGGACCTTCTACCCCTTATGTTGTATTTAGCCTCTTTAGTGTAACTCTCTAAGGGTATTTTTATAATTCAAAGTGAATACTATATGTGTCTCCATATCATGCAACCTAAGACTTCTTTAAGGACTTATTCAACTCTACCATAAGCATGTAGGTGGTAATCTGGTATAAGATTTTAATAAATTAGCTTTCTTAATTATTTTACCATGTCTCCTAATGGATCTAATCCTTTAATGAGGCCCTTAAATGGCCCTACCTTCTCATGAATTTTTTTTAACTCGAAAAGGTCCTTCCACTCTATTCAATTATAATAATAATGTTATCATTACCTTCATGTCTACAAACTGTGAAGACACAATCACTTAAGCTGGTAAGGGTTAGGAGTTGAAACTTGTTAGAAGTTGGAATAATTTATTTAATACCCTATATAATATGTAATAGGTTTATAAAAACTATTTAAAAATCCATGTCAAACACTTTTACATGTTAAATCTCTTGAAGGACTCAAAATTTTACAATATAAACCTACAACTTCTCCATCCTTGAAGGATGCCACTCATTTATGGCTTGTACACATAGGAACATAATTTAGGATGGATTTATAGGAATTATATGGGTCAATAAGGACCTATGCCACATTATTACTTTAGAAATTAACTCACAAATCCACTTGAAAAGCCTAAAATTGGTCCTATAGGGTTTGACAATGCAATCTATTACCTACCTTCTTAATGATTGTTCATAAATCATGGGGAATAAATATATAAAATAATTATAAGGATTTTAATTCCATGAGACCCCCTTCCTCTATTCAAGAGCTCATTTCACCATTATCTCTCCTATATATGCACCAAGCATAAACTTAAATAACTATTTAGGGTTACCAAGGAGAATCATGGAGAGAAGGGATCCATTTTTACTATGTTTGATTCTAAAACTCATGGATTTTACTCTTTGATGCCTGTAATGAACTCCCCCTAAGATATCTCACCTCTTCTAATTCTAACCTATCTATACAAGTTTATACAAACCTGAAAACACCTACAAAAACCTCATTTTCTTACATTTTTTCATGACTAAGATATTAAAAGGCTATTGGTGGGAAAGAGGAGGTAAATGATGAGTCAAAATGATTTAAAACTAAGTGACATGGATGGAGGGAAGTTTAAATGTCATTTTTAATCATGTGGGGCCTTTTATGGTAAGTAAATTATATTTGATCCTAAAGAGACCTCTTT
Organism: Torreya grandis; assembly: GCA_037957365.1. Lineage (NCBI taxonomy): Eukaryota > Viridiplantae > Streptophyta > Pinopsida > Cupressales > Taxaceae > Torreya > Torreya grandis. Next base: position 695,448 of record JARHVA010003993.1, on the reverse strand, counting down.
TGCACATAAGACCACTTTGTCATGATGTGGAACAGTTATGAAACCCTTTAAGACTCCTCATTTCAATGTGAAATCAAAAAATATCTTCTTAAAAGGTTTATAATATTGAGGTTGACTCATATGACATGTTTGAAAGGGAATTTCATGACTTGGAGGGCTAATTAGAGATTGAAACAATCTTGACCAAGTAGACCATTGAAGACAACCTTGGATACATCATTAATCACTATAACATGACTCGTACACCTTCCCCATCTTGTTGACAAGGACTTTCCCATAATAATTATCTAAGGTAAGTAGGAATACTATGAGAACAAGAAACCTTAACTTCTTCAAATACCTTAATTTTTGTTAAAATACATTAACTTTGTCAAACAAGGTATGGGGCACTATTTAGGATTAAGAATGCACTTGACGCCATTGCACTCACCTAAAGAAAACTCATGACAACCTAACACATCATCCAAAGACTCAAAACATTCTATCACATGAGGATCTCTTCAAGCAACCCATAATACATATAGTGAAACTTTGAACAATGTTAAAAGGCTTCAAACACCATTTGAAGATCATGATAAGATTTAGGAAGCCTCATATACTCTTGGAGGGCCCTATAAGAAATTTTTGGACTATAGGGGTTGAAATTTGGCCTGGGAGGCCAAATTATCAACAAGACTATGATTCATATATGAATAAAATAAGAACACCTAAAATTTGGAGTGGAGAGTATAAAATTTATATGGCTACACTTGTCCTAATAATGTCAATTATAATTTATGAACATGGTACAAAGCCCAATTTTATTAAATTTTATAGATACTATGGAAATGAATTCAATGATTCACAAATTCATATTCTTAAGATTTTTTTATGAAAAGAAATAACATTATGATGTTTATTAGTCAAACATACTAAGATACATTGAGGTCGGTGGCGGTTATACATATACATATATATATATATATATATATATATATATATATACATACACACACACACACACACACACACACACACACACACACACACACACATATATATACATATACATACATATATATATGTATGTATGTATGTATATGTATGTATATGTATATATATATATATATGTATATGTATATATATATATATACATATATATGTATATATGTATATATATCTATATGTATATATATATATGTATATATATATATATATATGTATGTATACATATATACATATATACATATAGATATATATACATAGGGCGGGGGTCCTAGTCCAGTTGGTTAAGTACTTTCATTGCGGCTCTGCTGGTCATGGGTTCTAGTCCCCCCCCCCGCCCCGTGGTACCAGAAGGTGTGTCATGCGAACACCACCAGTCACGTTAAAAACTTTACCAAGCGTACTACAGGTTATAGGGGGACCATGTTGTACTGAGTCCTTAAGCAATACAGTACCGATTCCTGCAGCCAAAAAAAAAATTATAATAATTAATATATGTATATGTGTGTGTGTGTATATACATATATATATATATATATATATATATATATATACACACACATATATATATATACATATATATATAATTAATAATTATTTAATATTATTTTAATAATTTATTAATATTATTTTATTATTATATATTAATCCTTAATAATTGGTTTAATTAAGTAATTATTAAATTTTAAAAAATAATAGTGTCATTTATTATTAAAATATCATGTCCTATTTATTTGTTATTAGTCTTTTTTATAAGTCCCATTTATTTGTAATAAGTATTTATTTTTGTGTTGAGTCTTATTATGTTGAAATAAAATTTGATTTTTGGGATACTTTTATGAGTTCCAAGTTTTTGAAATAGCCTTTCCACGGTCTCCCTAAAATTAAATTGTAGTGAAGTTGATTGGGCATAACTTGAAATATAATAGGCACTATTTTGAGGCCTACTAATAAGTTCAATGTGATAGCTCCAATTGTCTAAAAAAGAGTATTATCAAATCCTATGGTGCTCTATTTTGATATTTGGATATTATTTGTACTAATACCTAATTATTGTAAGACAATAATTCTAAAAACATTTACTCCTTAACCATTTTCAACTAATACATGCTTGATTAACTTTACATGTATATGAGCTTGAGTGACTAATGAAAGATCTTGATCTATAATGTGTTTGGGAGGTAAGCCTTCATTATTAACCTTACTTATTGTGTTTATGATAAAATCAAATTATTTTGGTTGTGTATCACTAGGAAGAGTTATATCATGCAAAGTATAATGTAAGTTATCTTTGTAAATAGTTGATATTTTTAATATCTCTAAAATATAAATTTTAGTAGGAGTATCCATGAGTTGATCAATGATATCATAACACTTTTATTGGTGTTATTGTATTTTAGGATGTGGTGGGGTTTGTGGAGGAACATATCTACCACTTCATTTTGGTGGGGGTGGGTGAGTTACTCATCCTCGTCTAGTGTTGACAGTATGCACATTAGATTTTATTATGACCTTGGGAGAATAAATAAGAACATGATGATGATTAAGATAACCTTCAGGTCTAGGATCAGGAGGAAAAAATTGAGTCATGCATGCCCTTTTGTGCTTAGTAGTGATAGGTAATAAATCAAATTATAAATTACAACAATATGAATGTAAGAATGCTTAGGATTGATCATTATTGATTTTAGCCTTTTTAGAATTTGTAATTTAATTAATATACATATATAATTAATCTAAATGACAAATTGGAAAGTAAGATAAAGTAATTTTGAAATTTAGAAATATAATAAACATGTAATCATTGTTACCTTGATTTGAATTTGAAACTTTAAAAATTATGCAACAAGGGTAAAGGTGTAACTACTCAAGGGTGTGTTTGTTTTGTAAGCTCTCAAATATACTAATCCTAGTCATAAATATTTAATATAGCCACAAATATTATACTATAGAATATTTCACCATTTTTGTAGTTTTACTATTCTATCTCTAGGGTACATTGAGATTAATTTTCTATGGTTAACCGCTTATTGTTGCACTACAAGAACAAATAGTTGAAGGCTTATTTTGGCTAAAAATAAAATCTTGGGAATTTTAAATCTATCATGAGGTAGGTGGAAACTAAAATATGAATATATTTATATCTAATGGATTGAGTATTAGGGTATTACCCCTCACATTATGGCTCAGGTAAAGATGAATACCACATTCCCTATAATGATAATTCCTATGTGTTTTACAATTACTGAAACTTAGTTTCTAGGAAAACAAGATAAAATAGAAAAATGAAATTGAAAACCAAATCATAAAATCAAGGGCTCAAAAAATAATTTTTGGCTTCATCAATATGTCTTACCCTATTATTTTAAAAACATAATAAATTTTATCTGATTGTAGGTGTAAAACTAGAGGATATCAGAATGTTAAAGATGTATAATAATTAATAATTATTATTTTGATAAAATGTTAAATATATAAAACTAATATTTTTGGAAAGTACTAAGAAGATATATACTTAACTTGAATACATATTTTTTGAATGTTTAGACTATATGATAGTGAAAATCAATGAAATAAATGACTATATAGGTTTAGGAACAAACACATGATTAGAAACAAAATTTAGCTAAATCCACTGTAATGGGACAAAAAAATAGTGCATTCAAGTTTGTTGATTGTAGGATTGTCCTAATTGACTATGATAAATGACTGATAGAAAAATTCATAGAAATTAAAATTATTAAAAAGAAATGTCATAGGCATAAGTAGAGAATATCCATGGACATGAATATTGTAAGTGGAAAATAACACAAATTACTCGATTTCATTGACCACAAACTTGTCCTAATTAAATATGATATAAAATTTATAAATGTGCCTTTCATGCCTTTATCTATTAAATAATTTAAGATATCACAATCTATGTTATGCCTCATAGAAATCAAAATTTTTATTCTTATATTTGAAACTCTAAGGGAAATTTGATAGCTTGAAAACCTATAAAAAAGAGTGGAGTGTAATGGGTTGAGTTGACCTAAATCACTTCCTCAATGATTGACCACTACATATGTATCCAATACTCCAAGGATTAAAATCAAGCCCACATAGTACTCACACCTAGTGTGAATATGCAATTGTGCTCCTTTGACTACATATATGCAATTATAGGATGGATTTGATACTTGACAATGATAACTCTCAACTTAATTTTAGATGGATCTTGACTTGGATTATGGATCCTCCTTGTAAGTGATCTTGAATTAGGAAGTAATAGGGCATATCTACTCAATGTGTATAAGTGTGAAAATTTGAACCAAGTGAATAGAAATTTATTCAAATGAATGACTCTTGATGTGTATCTATAATCTAATATTTGGATGATTTCCTTTAACTGACCTTATGAAATGTTTGGGAATACCTAAAAGGATATTTTGAATTTCAATAACTTGTTATATGATTTGGGATGTGGTTTGCCTTAGTGTATAAGAGCATAGTGAGCTCTTATCTACCTAGCATAGACTTGTCAAGAAGGATTAAAGACTCCTATCATGAACTAGAGATGGTTTGAGAATGATTTCAAATGACTTAAGTATTTGACATAAAAATTTTATATAATATATAATGGGAAATTGAGGGTCAAACCCACGTATAAATAAATGGATTAGAGAAATGATGATTAAGATTCATGTGGCTTATATTGTGTCAATAATTATCATTTTCAAGTACATGTCACCAAATTTATATGTTTACAGTATGTAACTAGAAATATGGCTCTAATAATTGACAATAATAACTCTTGACTTTCTTTGAGATTCTTTAGACTTAGCTTGTGACTGCTCCTAGTGAATGATATTAAATTTGAGAAGAATAGGGAATATTTTCTCAATGTGTAATTGTGTGTAAATGCTCAATATATAGTGCCAAGTTAGGAACAAATTAACTTTGAAATGAGGTTTTGATTTTATTATATAGTAAAGCCTTTTAAAAACTTACTTTATATGACCTTACGAATCATGTGGGAAGACCTAAAAAAATATTTCAAATTTAGAAACTATTCATTATTTGGATTGGGATAATGTTTCTCTAGGTTGAAAAAATTGCATAAAATGACCTATGATCCCAAGGAAAACCTGACCCAGAGAATTAGGGTCAACCATCCTAATTTGGAGGTACCTTGAGAGTGATGTAAAAAAGATTTGAACATTGACTAGGAAATTTTCATGTAGTAGTGATGACAAGCAAAGGTCAAGCTAACATATATAGATGGTTTAGAGGAATGGAAAGTGAGAGTCATGTATTTAAGAATAATTCAAGTGGTTTAATATGTGTCAATAATAACCATTATCAAGCACTTATGACTAGATTTAGGTGTCTAAAATAAAATTGAATTTTGGTTTTATTTTCAAGTACACACCTTGATTTATCAACCATGTTACATTAACATGAAAAAAAATATCTATCAACAATCTTATCCCATATCAAAAAGATAATTTTACTTTTTAGTCATTTACCCACCTCATAAATATGACTTTCAACCTAGAATATCAACACAAAGACAAAATCTCACTTATTGAACAATCAATCAAGATTATGATTAAAAAATCATTTCAAGTAACATTTCATGTTATGGATACCAATAAATAAATACCAAGCATGAAACTAAGTACAACTCAATCATTTATATTTTTAAAACATCAATATATCATACTTAAAAATAGAATGGGAAAAAATGGTCAGTTTGAAACCTATATGTAATACCTTTTCAAGTCATAAACTAACATATTATAAGGATATTTTTTTTTTTATATCATGAAATAATATGCCCTTGAAAAAATAGTTGTATTTATTTAAGATACAAAATTCAAGAGTTGGTTAATCGAAGCAAAATCATGCTTCCTAAATAAGTACCCATTATAGAGGAAATTATTTAAAATGAAAAACATCCTTTCAAGGATTCAAAAAATGCAAATAATAGTGATAAAAATCAATTAAATAAATATGTATATGATGATGATTACTTATTTTATGATTACACATATTGGGGGGACACTTACCATTTCTATAAAAGTAAATATCAATGCTTTAAGGGGCATTTAGGGATTCCACCCATGTATTTTTTAGAACCTTCCTATACCATATATTATTATTTATTTTATGTTATATTATTCTTGTGTTATTTTAATTAAATTATAAAATAAAAACATTGATAAAATAAAAAATACAAAAATGCATTAGTAATCGTCATCAATGCATTTTTTCATCTTCTATTTTTATGCCTTAAATGTGCCTTATTCTTATTGTTTCCTTTTCAAAATTTATAAAAATAAAAATATTAAAAAAATAATCTTTATCTTAGTCATATAATCATACATATTTTATCATACATTATGGTATTTACGCATCAATGTTTCACAAATTATTTTTAATAGTATACCTTGATCTGGGTAGAGGGGTAATTTGGTTAAATATGCTTATCAACACAATTTATAGCTCTATAAGGAAGTATATTTTTCTCACTATGTTAAACCACACACACACACACACACACACACACACACACACACATATCTTATTTCTTACTCACTTACATGTGGTATATATATCTTACATGTGTGTAAGGATCTAATCATACTATTTATAGTACATCATTACATTAGAGGAATATATTTAAGACATCATAGTCTATGAAATTGATTTAGTAATTTTATTAAACTTGATTAGATTATTTTATTTTCTATATTTGACATGACACTTACCTTTTATTTTCATTGATGTTTTTCTAAGCCACTTGTTTCATGTTATTTATTATGTTTCCTTGGCCTTGACCACTTGATTATTGATCCCATTATTAGCACATCTATTATGATCATTAATGGAGGGTAGATACACCATAAAATTAATAAAATATATTCAATATGAAGCCTTACTTATTTACATAGTCACGTAATCTTTTATAAGCTTATAAGAGTTGGTTGTGTGAGCCAACCAATGAGATCAACCAACCTAAACTAATTTATTACTAAAATTTATTTATTAACCTAACCTACTAACATAATATTAAGTTAGATGGGGTATTTTTATATAATGTGCTTTCCTATATACATTTATTAAAATATTAAACTACTAATTAATAATAACAATACAAACTATGGATCAACTGACCCAACAAAACCCCTTGATCCAAAGGGGTATAGAAGTAGATGATTTGGAGATATGACTATGAAGTCATCAATAGTATCTACTACATATTAAAACTATCACATTGTATATCATTAATTATCAATTGATGTCACTCCATATGTAATCCCACCTCATAATTTATGGAATGAATGATGAATATGATCAAGGTATGCTCATCCCCTTTAACTATTATGTACTATACTAAAGTATAACATGATCAAGGCATGCTCAATTACGTTGATCCACATAAGGTATCATATATAAACCTATCAATACAACCACTAATGAATTATTGAAGTCCATGCACTAGTTTCCCCCATTAGGTAAGATGTGAAAAGTATGCATAAAAAAAACCAATCCAAATAATTAGGTCTACTCCACATCAGGAAGATCAATAAAGTGAAATAAACCAAAACTAAAATGAAAGAAAAAAAATCTAAGATAAACCTTTCACTATATCAAAACCTGATATCTAACTTAATAACTCATTCAAGATGGGTGAATCTATATGTACTTAAAATAGATAGTTATGTCCATCAATACCATAGACTTTGGCCATATAGGATGCTTCCTAACCAAAATAAGTGTTAGAATACTAGAGTAGTTAGAGTAGATTGAATAAATTCCATTATATTGAATGACATAATTTTATTCAAAATTATTTTTATGTGGGTATCATGGGCATCAAGGAGAACATACATCAAAAATATGACCAATACCACCACATTTATAACATTAGGGTTCTTTCTAGTGTTTGAAAGAACTAAAAAAATGAAGAATCACTACAACAACCACTTAAATTAGAATAATGCTTATGGTTATGTCTATGTTTGGAGGATGTTATAGAATTGTGTGGATAATTTCTTAGATAATACATCAAAGAGTGCTTTATATAATGTTTCCAATAATGCCTTTAGGCATCTCCACTCTATAGCTGGTGTTTCCTACCTTTATAAAGTAGGCATATTATATAGGTTGAGTTTTATTATTTATAAATTGATGCTCATGTTGAGTGATCAATTCAAAAATGAAATAAAATGTTTCTCCATTGAGATTATCACTAATTTTAAACATTTATAAAAAGTGGTATAGGTATAAGTGAGGCCATTTAAAGTGATAGAAATGAGCATATCATCATCAATTTTACCACATGTAGTGTAGTATTATTTCTTTAGTGTCTTAATTTGTGATATTTATTTAGATACATCATCATAATTGAGATTATTTTTTATTAGATACATGAGAAGATATTTTTTGTATTCAAGGTATGTATCATATAAGTCCTTTAGTGTTTTCCATATTTTCCATGCTTTAGTTTTAATAGCTTCTATATCAATGATAACTTGAATATAAAAAGATGATTTTAATAATGTAAGTTATTGTTTATCATGCTTATTAAATTCAATGTATTTATCTACTTCAATAAAAGGTGTGGGTTTGTTTTCAATGAGTTCCCACAATTAGTTAAAACCAAGGCATTTTCCATATTCATACTCTGATCCTTATAGTTTTTAGGAGTGAGTCATCCATTTTCTAAAATGTGATCTTGGCCATAATGATAATAAAATAAGAGAATATGAGGTATATCAAGGCTTTGACTTTAACCTCAATTAAAACATTATTACAATGTTTGGATGTTGGGACTTGTTGATCTTTACATGAAAGAGTCTAGAAAATTCACAAAAAATAATCATTTACAACCTTATATCAGAAATTTCAATAAATTTTCTTTAAAATCATACAAATAATATTCAAATATAAAATTGACCATTATAATGTCTTGGGAACATTCAAAAACTTAGAGATTGACCAGTCACATGACCATTGTCATACAAAAGAGTGACTAAATACAAAAGTCATAAAAAGTGTCAGAAGTTGCACAAATTACACATTTGTATCACGCTTTATTAATTATTTTCTATTTAAAAATCTATTAAAAATAAAATATTTGGCTAAGATACTAATTTGGGTCAAAAACAAATTTTACCAAAAAATAGACTTAGTGGGTTTTGACCCTGAGACTTATCCTTTGCATGTACCTTAAAAAATATTATCTTCCAAATCCATTACAAGAAATTTTAATATGTAACATCTAATATAAGATTATTAAAATGTATTATTAATTTTTTTCCAAAAATAGAAAAAAATATGTATATGTAAAATCTTTTACCCTATTATTTTCTTGCATGTGAAAATTTTTCTTGGAATTTTTTAGTGGGCCCCATTGATCATAGTAATAAATAAATTAGAGATAAAACAAATATCTAAATACTATGATAATTCAAATACTAACACACCTTCTTGGGTCATATTGTAGGTCATAATACTACATTATGTTGCATAAATTTGCATCTTACTCCTTCAAAATCAAGCATAGACCATAAAATGTTGATATGTGAATAGTTATGAAGATTAAAAACCAATCAATTTTGTATAATAATCATGCATATAACTATTAAAGGTAAACCAAAACACCAATAATTGAATTTTTGGTCCATACATATGGAGTAAAAATAGGGTTTGTTGATAAAAAATACATGGAAAATAATTGTTATTGACAAAAATGCCATATAAATTGAATTTGGGTTGCAATTGTCTCTATAAGTCCATAAAACACTCCAAAAGTAATTTGGGCCATATAATTTGATGTGTAAGTAAAAAAAATAAGTTTTGAATATTAAAAAATAAATGAGGCCTTCATACCTTCATGGCTTGATTTATCTATCTTTCACATTTTCAACCATCAAGCTTGTACCTTCAATCCTCCTTTCACTCATGATTTGATACCATTGTTAGAATCATTCATTAAGGGTAAATATGCTATAATAGTATAAAATATTATTTAATATGAAACTTTACTTATTTACATAGTCACCTAAGCTTTTATAATCTTATGAGAGTTGGTTGTGTGAACCAACCAATAGGATCAACCAACCCAAACTAATTTATTACTAATATTTATTTACTAACCTAGACTAATAACATAATTTTAAGTTATAAGGGGTGTATTTATATAATATTCATTCCCTATACATTTATTAAAATATTAAACTACTAACTAAAAACAATACAAAGTATGGATTAACCGAACCAACAACTTCCATTAGTATTTATGATGATGATAATGTACTTATCAATAGATTTTTTCATAGCATGCATTAAGTTCTTAGAGAAGCCTCTAGATATTTATAATTATCTTCCTTTCATTATTATAGTTTATTATCCTTGATTCTTTTTATTTTTCAACCCCATGCTTCTTTGTGATACCTTTTATTTTCTTGAAAATATACAACTAAAAAATAAAAGAATATGTTTCCATACACAATCGTATCCCTTTTTCCTATGGGGGTATTATATCCAAGAATTATTATTATTAGTATATCTATATACACATTTTTATGATGTTGGAGCATGGTTTCCATGTATGTTTCTCATTGACATATTATGAGTTTGTATTTAAGCATGGCTTTATCCTAATATGCCCATGGGGAGGTGACATTAGTAAATTTACTACACATTATACTAATAATAATACATGTATCACTTTAACATGCCATATTATGCATATACCTTATCACATCTTGGAATTACTTCATCATTAATGCACTATTCACTTAGCTTCATATCCCACTTTGAGGGTACATGACACATATTTATTTTTTTGGGGCATGGGACATGAGCATGTTTCCTATATATATAGTTGGCACTACATATTATTCACTTCAGAACCCATTGTTTTCATATTAATATTGACATATTATGACTATAATTATTCTATATGACTTTATTTTATCATTTTCCAACTTGGGGAAGAAGGATCTCTTCCCCAAGTACATCAATAGCTTTAACTAGAAATTCACATTCTATTTGGCCTTGGCATGCAGTTGGATTTATCATATGTCATGACATCTTTATTTTATATTACACTTTAGGGGATATATTACATAATTATCTTGCACTATTACATAGATCATGACATTCAATATAATGTTGATACACTTTAACATGTTAAGTTTATCTTATTTAATGACTATATGACTCATATGTTTCCACTCAAGGGGTGAATTTTTTTGAAATTTATAAAACATTGAAATTTTTTCAAAAAATCAAAAACATTAGAAAATTTTAAAAAATTCAAAAATATTGGAATATTTTTCAAAAATACAAAAATATTTTATTTATACATGTTGCATATTCACCTAATTTAATTTTTTCATTATTCATGATTTGTGCATAGCCTTTTCATAGTATTTTATGGAGTGAGTGTTATGTTAGTTCATAAGTTACATAATATTAGATTTCATGTGGTGCACCCACATCTTTGATGGACCAATTTCATAGACAACATGTCTTAGCTTTGGGGCATTATGATTTTATAGGATTCTTGCATGATGATATATATCCTTACTTATGTTTTATCTCATCGATCTAGTTACATTATTTAATGTATTATCCTACTAGTATCTTATACATCTCTTATCACATGGATATTTTACATTGTGATTGTTACACTATTACATTTATCTTTTTTGAGTGAATTATTACTTGCATATGCATGTGTATTCTTGTGTGTGTGTCTTTCTCTTAGGGGATCCTCTTTTAGTCTTATTTTGTGAGTCATGAGTTGAGTCACTAACTTGGGTGTAGTCATTAACATTATGTGATCTTTGTTTGGTTCCACATTTCCATGGTGGTTACCATGCATCTACAGGGGCATTTTTATTAATTAAGTTCTCATTATTTTATTTTTGATAAACTTTGGAGCATGTTTGTTGTATGGTTATACTAGTTTATCCTATTTGTCAATTATTCTTTTCATAATCTATTATAACATGGCTAGATGTTAATTCAAGAATTCAAAATATAAAAAAAGATTAAAAATTAAAAAATTTAAAATTCAATATTTTCATGTGTGTAGAAAATAACATGTGACATTATTTTATAAAATAAGAGGGATATCTTTAAAATCTACATGTTTTGGATAATAACACATGATGACTAAACTATTTTCCTTACATATGGTGTTTGTAATGCATTCTTTTTAGATGAGTGATTACAAAAACAAGGTCTTCATCCCTAACCTCAAAAGTGGGGCATTATAAAAGTAATTTTTAGTTTCAATATATATCCATTATGATTTAAGATGAGTTAAATTATCTATTCCCTTCATCAATAGGGGGATTGGGTGGTACTAATTCCCTAAAAAGTCATTTCTTGATGTTTCAAGTATCTTTTTGAAAGTATAGGATGTTTTTTTACCATTTTTATTTAATAATTAAAATATTGTTTAATAGGTGTAAAAATTGAGAAATAGTCAGAATGTTAAAGATATACAATTATTAACAATTCTAATTTTGTAACTAGATAAATATGGAAAATTGATATTTTTGGAAAACATTGTAAAGAAATGGTCTTAGCATAAATCAATATTGTTTTTGATTATTTATAATATTTGATAGTGTGAACTGATAAAAGATAGGATTATGACTCTGTCTAATTAGGGAAAAAAATAAAACTACTCTTAGATAGGTTTGTGCTCCTTGTAAAATAATACAGGTTGGTTATGTCTATTAAATGTTGACTTATCATAGTTTATTGTGACTAATAACTAAAAATGAAAAATAGGAAAAGATAAAACTATGAAAATGCAATATCAAAAAAATAATTTGTGAATATTTTGAAATAGGACTATACTTCTTAGACAACAATGTAGGTTAACATGTTTTTTATTGTAAACTTTTCATGTTGACTATGATGAAAATTATATTGCTCAGCCTTCTACACCTATGTATACTAAGAGTTTTGAGATATTAATTTTATTAATGTTACATAAATATTTTTGTTTTCCTTATTTTTTTATAGAAACCCTAAAAGACTTCGTGAGATATATAAACCTACAAAAAGTGAGGGGGAGTGTAATGGGTTGAGTTTACCCCAATCACCCACTTGATTATTGACCACTGCCTATATATCTAGATACTCCAAAGAGGGAATTTATCCACATGTAGTTCTCCCACCTAGATTAATTATGTAATTATGTTCCTTGACTACATGTATCTAGCAATAAATATAGCTTTGATACTTGACAATGATAACTTTTTACTTGATTTGAAATACTTTAGACTTTGGCATATGACTATTCCTTGTGAATGATCCTAAATTTTAGAAAAATTGGGCATATTTTATCAATGTTCAATAGTATGTAAGTGTTCAATAGATAGAAACAATGTAGGAGGAATGAATGATATTTGATTTGTATTTATAGGAAAAAAATTGATATTTTCCTTTAGCCGACCTTAAACAATGTGTAGAAGACCCAAATGAATATTTTGAGTTTGAAACTAGTTTTTATTTAGTGTGGGGATGAGATTAATCTAGGTGGATAAGGCCATGATAGTGGACATGTCCTAAAATTTTAGGGATGACTATCCTAAGTTAGAGTTATCTTGAGAATGATATAACAAAGGTTTAAGTGTTTACTTATAAAGTTTTTTATAATAATGATGAAAAATAAAGGGTTAAATCCATATATAATTTATGGATTAGAGGAATGGTGAATAAGAATAATGTATTTGGTTGCAAATCAAATATTTTGGGATATATCAATAATTAGCATTGTCAAGTACCTATAACCATATTTAGGTGTCTACATTTCCCCCTTATTATAATAAATAAATTTCCAAGGTTAACAAGAAAGAATTAGACCTGAATGTGTACAAAACACTTTGTATTTGATAGGATACTCATTATTTTTTATGGAAATCATTTTAAAAATCCTTGAAATAATATATGAAGTAGTCATTTGTTCATATTTGAAAATTTAAAAAGTTGAAAATTGAAAATTAAAAAATTAAAAAGAGAGAAAGGAAGGAGTACACATATAAGGAGATAACACCATACCGCATTATAACCTATAAAATATGATGAAACACTTGGATAAATATTTATTCATGTTGAACCAATTCAAAATTAATAGTGGTCAACTCTCAATTTTGAATAACTAATCAAGTCTTTACATTAAAAAGATGCATGTTTCAACTCTTATGAATGGGGAAAAGTACCCAATGTATTAATATAAAGAATGTGGAACAATGATGGATGCACTATAAATGTTTCCAAATTTGTTGAGTGTAATAGAATCAAATGTAAACCACTTACAATAGAAGATGGAACCACATAATTGGATCACTATGAGTAGTGGCAAGGTCGTTGAGTGTTACTGTTGACTAATTTTTACCCCCAAGGTCAAAATGTCAACCTCTATAAGTAAAAAATTTCTTATCATGTATTTATAGTCTTATTTATATCTTATTACATGCCTTAGTGGTCTATAATAGGTCATTATAAAGCCTTGCTAGCATAGATAAGGTTTATTTGGAAAAATTAAGATGAGTTTATTTCTTGGTCTAGTAGTAGTCTAGTAATATCATGGAGTGATGGGACTTGTCCAAGTGGTGTCATAAGTACTTAGGTATCTTTAAAGGTATTTTCATGCCCTAACCAACTTATACAATAATTTCATGTTGGTTTGGAAATTTTAAAGTCCTTTTGTGGACTTTAAGGTAAGCTTTATGAAGGAAAAAGATGTTTTTTAACTAAATTTCATGTGTGTCAAATCTTTCAAGATGAATAATCCATAAAATATTACTTCCAAGGTCCCTAGAATAATTACATAACTACACATATGTTATCAAGTTAAGAAATCTTGATTTTCAATTCCTAAGGAGTTTCACTCACTTGTATGTACTTGAGAAAATAATTTTTAGAATAAAATATTATAGAGGTGCATCTTTGGATTCTATAAGTTAAAATTAAGCTTTGGACCAATTTTTAGGTCCAACATGTTCAAACAACTCCCTCTCTCCTCCATCACTACCTTCACAATATTAGAAAGGCAAAAAATAAATGCTTAGTATAGATAGGAGAGAGAAAGTTGGAAGTTAAAACTTTGGAAATTGTTATGGGTCCTAATTATATTGAATTTAGTGTCATTTTTTTTTATATTCATGGCCCCTCCTTTATGAATAATCATTACGAGTGATAGGAAGTCACTATGTCTTGTTCATTCAAGTAAGGTCTAATTTTTCTCATGTTTTTCCACTTTAGAATTCGATGCAGGAGAATGGTTTTATGGATTGTTTTTAGAGGATAAAATGACCCATTTCATGTTATTTTCACCAAACAAATCAACCTTATTAGGTTTTTTAAACAAGAGATAAGGTTTCTCAAGTGTATGGAGTTTTAGTCACCCTTAATTCAATGATTTGTTTGAATTTTTGTCACTCTTAAAGGTTTTAAGGTGCTTCATCATTCATGGAAAATATTCCCACTCTCTTATGATTCATTTTCTCTCTCTTGAGAAGTATATATTTACAAATATCTTTTCAAGAGACATCATGTCTTGCTCTTTGAAAAGCATGGTATGTGCATAACTGGTATTTTATAGGTCTAAGCATCAGTGTTGGCCCAAGTGGAAATAATAAATTAATTTAGTATGATATAATACTATTTATAAGCTCATAAGTTTAAGGTATTGATAATTTATATCAAGTTATGCTCTCAAACAAAGGTTATAAGGGTGTTCTAGTCACTCACAAGTTTGCAGACTTGTAAGTGAGCATTAATAGATCTTAGGTCTCATGCTAAAGAATTTAAAACATAGGAAATACATGGTAAATGAATCTAAGAATTTATATAACACATTGTATATTAAATATACATTAACCAAACTAGAAACTCTAACTTCCATGTATATACCTTACATATGAACTAGTTGTATGTATAGGCCTGTATGGACCAAATAGATAAATTAAGGATGTCATAATATTTAATCAAGGATTTATAGGCTTTTTGAGAAAGTGACAAGTATTTATTAGAGAATTGACACAATATCCAAGTTTCAAGACTCAAGATACTCCTTCCTAACAATATATACAAGAAGAAAAGATACCTATATGTTCTAAACTTGTAGATCCTTATTTTGGACTAAAAGATAATTATCCTAAAAAAAAGAATAAGGTAAAAGAATGAGACATAAATTAGTGAAAATGTGAGAGAAGTCACAAATAAATAGACACCTATAATTTGATAATAACATAAGGGTTAATATTAGTCAGAATCTTCAAGTCTTATACTCATACATCAGCTTGCGTATGAAGGTAAAAAGGGAAGAAATCTTAAAGATGTTATAAAAGGTCAAGAAAATCTATAAGATAGTGAGAAGGATTTGAAAATGAATAATTGATACTATCAAAGTGACATGATGGAATTGGGAAGACCAATCCTTAAACCTCACATTCAAACTCTCCTCTAATAGTCATCGATAGCCATGCCTTGAAAAGTATAAGCTAACAAGTGCATACAAGTAAAGATATAGTGCCTTGACAAAGTTGTAAAGGGTTAGAAAATTTTTATTAACCCTCATTAATGTATTTTTTATGTACAATTACTTTCATAACAATTATAAACTCCTATAACATGGTAAAGATCCCAAGAATTAACACCTGGATCTAGGCCTAAAAAGAAGTAAGAAGTAGATTACATGTTTGTGCAAATATGATGAATTTAGAGTGCCAAAGAAAGATGATAGCATATAAATAATATTATTTAATTAATTTAAATATTCAAATATTATAAATTTAAGTCATAAAACCCATAAATGCACTCAGACTATCCTAAGGACCACCTACAAGTTGCTTAGGCAAGTAAGCTAGTGTGGGCTTGAGAAGAGAAGGCCACATATAGTCAGTGAGAGGAGATTTTGAGTGAGATAATGATAAATAAATGAAAACACCTGAGGTTGAATAAATAAATGGACCAAAAGAGAGCTTAGAGATAAGATGACCAAAGATTAATAGTTCATCTAAACCCTTATCTACATAGTCAATGTGAGTTGTAAGCCTACTTGTCTTGACAACTGAAGATTGTTTATTTATAATGAAGATAATATGTATGATAAGAATAAAATAATTTTCAATGGTTTTATTATAATTTTTTTATTCCATATAACTCTCATACCTAGAGTATGGAATGAAGATAAAATCTATTTAGGGTTATTAAGCCTAAGAGTCTAAGTCCACTACACAGGTAGACCATAGGTATAATTATGAGACAAGAAGTTTGGTGAAGGTGAAATGATATATGAGGATATTTTATGGGTAAATATTAATTTAAATACCCATTTAGATCATCCAAAGGCATACAAAACAATTAAAGTTCTATTTAGGTTCTCAAGACCATCTCGAGCTCCTCTGATGTGTGATTGCATTCCAAAGACCAATCTTCTCTTACTTGGTGAGGCCATGACCATATGTATGTAAGTAAATTAATTTATTTTTTTTAAATAATTTACCCATAATAAAAACTCATGGAGTTTTTTATTGGTTTAGGTGTACCACTTGTATGAACAATCCTTAGGAACTCAAACCCCTCTCTAATGGCTTGTTTTAGCCCAAAAGTCAACTTATTGCACTCAAAACTATAAATTAAGGATGCATGGGAACCTTATATACTAGGAAAAGTTAAGGAGGGTATTTTAATTTATATTTTTGGCATTGGTTTAGGGTTTGAGGGTCTAAGATTTATGGACAATCGTTAAGAACCAAAACTAGTTTAAACCCTAATAGAGACCCAATGTGAAATTTTGAATTATAAAGTGAATTAAATCACATATTTTTATCCTAAAACCTCATATATATTGTTTATTAATCCAATTAGGTCCCAAATATGTAGTTTGATTATACTTGTAGTTGTATAGATTACATTAAATATACTATTTTGTAAGGTTTTTAGTGTTTTATAGGGTTTTGAACATATAAAAACTTAAAAAATATTGGAATGGGTAATTTGGGATGTAATAAACCTATTAAAACCTAAAAATATTTACAATACATCATGTAAGTGATCAAACAAACTTCATTTTTCAAGGCAGTCTTCAATAGGCTCAAAATGAGACTAGGTTTCAAGACCATTTAATGGTTCTCACACTTTCACAGGGTCTCAAGGCCTGAAATTTGGCATGGAGGTTTGTGATAGGATAGGTAAATTTAATCACACACTTTTTATTTATTTCACATTTTTGGGAATCTTATGGATTCAAAAGTTAGTTTCTAAGCAAGGAGGCCTAATTAAGAAGAGAGAATGGGTTAAACAAGACACTTCCACTTATAGTTAGGACATGAAATTTGGCATGGGGATATAAGTGGATACTGGGTAATAAAATATTTTCCCAATTTTTCAATATCCTCTATACACTATTATACACAAGGAGGTTTACATGCTTTTAGGGTTATAAAAAATGAGGCCAAATGAGAGATTTTGGTGTAGAATGAGTTCTTGGAGGAATTTTGAGACTTAAAAATGAGGTGTTTCAAGTATGATATGATATTTATATTCCTTACTTGGATATATAATTCATTTTATAATATGAACTAAATTTATTACACTTGTAAGCATAATTAGCCTAATGAGATGAAGGGGTTTTAAGACACTTAAGGAGATGGATGATGATTGCCACTAATATCTTAGTTGGAAAGATTATAAAATTGATGAAAGGTGTTAAAAATAGATCTAGAGTATAAATCAACATGGTTTGATGTATAATATTTCCATTTGTCCTCTCACAAGCTAAGGTAAATGGCAATTATGGAGAGCAAGGCAAGGTGTGAAGAAAGGTTTGAAACTTCCACACCACTTGAAGAAGAAGAGTATCTTTAAGATAACATCACTTAACCTTTAAGATATAATGGGGTATTTTAATACCTATTTATTATTATAACTCTCTCATGAGACACTTGTCATCTCTCTCTCCTACGCCCTTCTCCTTATGTGTTTAATTCACATCAGATTCACCAAATGATTTATTATTTTTGAGAAATTAAATGTTTAATTCCTAAATTAAAAATGGGTATAAGTAGATAAAATTATTAAATAATCTAAAATAATTAGGTTAATAATTTTTTTAATTTGACTATAGTTATGGATTTTATAAAAATAGCAGTGAGAGAGAGAAAATTGAACTTACTTGTGTTGTTCTGATTGAGACAAGGTCTAGA
This sequence comes from Torreya grandis, assembly GCA_037957365.1. Classification (NCBI taxonomy): domain Eukaryota; kingdom Viridiplantae; phylum Streptophyta; class Pinopsida; order Cupressales; family Taxaceae; genus Torreya; species Torreya grandis. The sequence continues at coordinate 676,231 of JARHVA010003993.1, read as the reverse complement.
AATCTATGTGCAAGTTTGGGAAGCTATTAAAAAAAGGAATCTATATTTCATTTCTTGATTGGATAGGAGTTACAAAATTAGGACACCCTAGGTTTTGATGTTGTAGTCCTATATTGGCACTATTGTCTTGGTGATCTAAGATTTTTAGGTTTTGTACATTAGGTCTATGTGACCCTACCTATGAAATATCAAAGCCTAAAAGTATATGGAGCTCATTGTGTACCTAATTTAGTATTCAATACTCTATTTCTTCTTTATTCTTGAACTTTAATATAAAATTTAAAGAAAGGAGAGGAAGGGTTAGTGTGTAAAGGATACATTGGATGCACTTCACACCTTATGTGTGGGCATGTTGCCTACATACCAATACTCTGAATAGGGATCAAGCTATATGGAAATCTCCCATTGAAGTGCTTGGTGCAATAGTGTGATGAAATATAAGTAAATTCAAAATTGGGTGTAATTTTAATGACTAGGGATTGGTATAAAGTTTTGAATAATCTTGAAATACTATTTGATGGATGTATGTAGAGAATAGGGAAAGTGCTTGAGTGGTCTTACTTGTATTCTTTCTTCTCTCTTGTAAATGAGTGTCAACCCTTCTAAATGGAATTTGAATGGCCTTTTATAGGGGATTTAATGATAATGGGTTAAATTAAATTTCATTATGATGACATAAATAAGGATAAGGATTTAAAATAATATGACCATAAAAGCCAAAATGCACTTAGATAATAACACCAAAAATAGGGCACCCTAAGTTTCAGCACTATGGTCCAAGTTTAGGCACTATTTTCCATGGTTTATAGGACCTATGGGGATTAATTAAGCATGGAAAGATAAATTTGTGTTTGAAAGGGTTCAATATAGGAGGCTATGGATGACTAGGAATCAGTGAAAACATGCCTATGAGGGTCATGAGAGAAAACAAGATGGACCTATGGATTAGGTGTCATTAGCCACACTTAAGTTACCAAATTTTGAATTTCACATGAATACATTTATCTATATATTCATCCTATAAAGGATAAGTTTTTATCCTCCACTTGAGTATGGTGAATCCCTACCCATTTGTAGCCTTTGATCAATGAGAAACTTCTGATGTTAACCTTCTCCTTTGAATGGTTTCAATATCTTTGTGTGACTAGTTGATCTTGCTAAGTGATAGTCTTGAATCCTTGGCATGTTTGTTGAATCTTTCATTCATATTTTTGTAATCATTTTTTAGGTGTTTTGAAGTGTCTAAGTGAGGTGTGCATGTTTAGTGAGTTGTATTTTCAATAGTTTCAAGTCATTACCTCTTAACTAGTCTTCCTAGCCAAGCATTCTTCACAACCTTCATGAGAAACATTGATGTAGAGTGGTAGATTTAGATTAGTGTTATGTGTATGTTAGTCTCTTATTTTAAGTTCATTTTTAGTTGTTTAGTAGTGGTTAAATCATATTTGGTTCATCACCTCCATTAGTATAGGTTTCTCTCCCTTTTCCTAACAAGTGGTAGATTAGTGTTTGAGCCTAAGTGATTCATCAAGGAGATATATCCCTTTAACCTAGAGAGTCAACTCTCTAATAGGGTACCCATAACCTTGATTTTTTTCCATTTTACATCAAATTTGGAAGGTTGAACTACCTTCTAAAGCATGCAAATTCGACTGATAACAATTTTTAAACTCATGGTGGGACTAAGGTCCAAAGTAATGGAAGGATTCTTAGTGTTGTTCTTCTACATATTATCCTTTGGAGGCACTCAAAACATCAATGATTCATTTTTGAATAATCATCTAGTTTTAACACCCCAATCACTTTTCAAAGTAAATTTTTATTTCAATTCAATATCTTGATGAAGTTATTATGGCTAAGTTTGAGATGAATTTCAATTTCATGCAAGTTGATGAAGTATCTCAACCCTATGGTTATCCATACCAGCCTTGTCATGAGCCTTATCAACCTCACTATAATCCATATTAGTCATATGATCCTTATAAAAAATTTCATGAATCATATCAATCCTCTAATTAGCCTTATCAAGTTAAGGATGTTCCTATGCAACATAATCACTTCTCAAATTAGTCCATTTCAAGTTTTAAGCAAACTCTCTTAGGCTATGAGAGGTATGTGATAGGGATTAACACACAAATGGAATATGTTCAAGATATACTTAGTCATCTCCTATAAAATGTGAGACACTCATTATAATCAATGAAGGAAGATTGGGAACTTATTGAGAGATCAAATTGGTAAAGCCTTTCAAGTGAGATGCTAGATATAATTGGTCTCATGCAAAACATAGAAGATATGATAAGAGTTCATTAAGAACAATAGATCCAAATCCATTAGTCTCATGTGTATTCATATATGCTACCTCATCCCTAATATATTCCACCCATTCTTCCCAAACAGACCATTCCAAGTGAGTATCAAAGTGTTCCAAGTTCTTCATATGTTTCTCAAACTTTCCCTTCTTGGCATTGACTCCAAGAGATATTTCAAAATAAAGAAGAGATTATTTTTTAGCATCCTATTTTTGAAAACCAAGATTCTACTTCTCTTCCTCAAGAACCCCCAAATAAGTATTTTAAGACTCTAATCTATAATCAAGTGGTAAAATCATGGCATAATCAAGGTGAAATAAGCATAGAGTAGGGCGTTGAAGTCAAGAATTTGAACCTATGCAAGTATCTCCCATTCCTCTTCAAGAGTAATCTTGTATCTAATATAAACCTTCTTGTGTTCCTTATCCTCTTGAAGTCATTAATTACCTTCCATAAAAACTATTCCAAGAGAGTTTAGATAAGCGAATCAAATAGTTAGAGCTAAAAATTGAAGAAGAAAGCCAAGATCAGGAGGTTGAAGTCAAACAAATCCTTGCACCCATTTAAGATCCATTAACCTCTCCCTAAGAACCTCTATATTTTCCATCTTAGAGGTCTATTTAATAATGTTTTTAAGAGAATAAGGAGGTATTAATTGATAAATTTAAGAATCAAGTTACAGTTGTTGAAGAGCCTTAAGAAGGCTATAAGAAAGATGAAGTGGTGGTTGAGAGGAATGAAGCACTTATATCCCAAATGAACTTACTTTCCCTTAAATAATTCCTAAAAAAAATTCCATTCCCAAGTCCATTTAGGATCCATCCACCATACTTCATACTCATTTTCCAACTCATGAACATACCCATCACCCTCCCAAAACATCCCTTCTTGAAGAGGAACCTATCCTATTGGTAGCAAATGAAGAAGAGATTGTATCTACAAGTGTGGTTTAAATAGAGTGTGAAGAAGATAATTCAAGCATATATGATGAGGAATTCACCATTGTTACTCCTCTTGGTGAATAAAAACATAAATCAATCTATATAAATGAAGAAAGGAATTATCTTGTTGATGTTGCAATTACCTCTAAGAAGAATGTTAAGATTGCTACCTTGGCTAATGAATAAGTTGGTGATGATATGAAAGAAAAGGGTCTTGATAATAAAATCATGTTGACTAACTTTATTGAGTCAAATTAGTAGGTTCAAGGAGATTTGAATAATATGTGGCAAACCTACTTACATATGTTTAAATAATATGAAGGTTTTGAGAAGTTGGCACCTCTAGGAGAACAAGATCATGTTGATAGTGAAGAATACAAGGATCATAGTGAGCCAATTTTTTTTGAAGACCATCACCAAGAGATTTAAGTCCATTATAGAAGAATATATGATAAATACATTCTTTAATATAAGTAAGATATTGGATAGGAAGAGCCAATAGAAGATAAGGCTGATGATACCTTCATGGACCAAGAGGACTTATGGTAGAAGTATTGGGACATATGAAATGAATTTGAGGCTCTTAAGATCCTACACCTCTTCTTAGTCATATTGAATATGTTCTTGAGGCTGTATTATTCCTTGAAGGACAATGTGATAATCTCTAAGGTACTAAGTTTGAGGCTACCCCTATGAACCAAGAAGTAATTATGTTTGAGATTGACACAAGTATCAATAAAAATAATGAGAGGGTTGTTGAAGCATAAGATGAATATGTGTTCATAGGTGATTGGTTTGTTTTCATGTCTTCACTTGAGAACATGCTAAGAGGATTGACAAGTAAAGAGAAGATGAAGCCAACAAGATCAAGATACAATAGGTAGCTTTATTCATGCCATTTTTCATCTCATGGAGTAAAAAATATTAAAATATTCCCCTTTTATCGAGGAAGAAGAAAAGATCAGGTTAGTTTTATATAACTAGTTTGATTTCTTATTTTTTATGTTCCTTAAGTGATTTTTAGCACATGTGTGTGTTTGTCTCCTTTGATTTGTGTGTGTTATCTTTATTTTATGTGTTTAGAGGTCAAATCAGTTTATTTTTCATGGTTAATGTCTGGTCAAGTTTGAATCTAAGTGAAAATGACTCCAATACCCAATAGAAGGACAAAGCTACTAGTCTATTTAGCATAGCAGGCATGCTACCCCCAGGAATTGCTAATTTGTTGACTAATTTTGATGCCCAAGGTCAAAATGTCAACCCTTATATGTATAAAATTTATTTTCATGTCTTACTATTCTTTTTCATAACCCATTACATGCCTTAGTGGTCTCTAATAGGTGTTTATAAAGCCTTGTTAACATAGGTTAAGGTTTATTTGGAGAAATTAAGGTAAGTTTCTTTCTTGGTCTTATAGTAGTATAGTAACATAATGGAGTGATGAGACTTTTCCAAGTGGTTTCATAGGTGATTAAGTGTCATTCAAAGTATTTTCATCCCTTAACCAACTTATACAAGCATTTCATGTTGGTTTGGAAATTTTAAATTTATTTTGTGGAGTTTAAGGTAAGATTTATAAAAGGAAAAAGAGGTTTTTTGACTAAATTTCATGTATTCCAAATCTCTCAAGATTAATAATCCATACAATACTCTTTCCAAGGTCCTTAGATAAGTTACATGACTACCACATATGTCATCAAGTCAAGAAATGGTTAGAATCTTGGTTTTCAATGCCTAAGAAGGAGTTTCATTCACTTGTATGGACTTGAGAAACTCATTTTCATAAGAAAACATTGAAAAGGTGTCTCTTGGGACTATAAAGTTCAAAATAAATATTTGGTTCAAGTTTTAGGTCTAACAGATGTAAATAGCCCACTCTCTTCTCTATCACTACCTTCATAAGCTCAAAAAAGCAAAAATCAAATGTTTGGTATGGATAGGAGAGAGAAAGTTGGAAACTAAACTTTGGCCATTCTTAGGGGTCAAAATTAGATTCCATTTATTATCATTGGTTTGTATATTCATGGCCCCTCCTTTATGAATAATTGTTAAGAGTGATAGGAGGTCATTATGTCTTGTTTATTCAAGTAGGGTTTGATTTTTCTCTTGTTTCTCCACTTTAGAATAAAATGGAGGAGAATGGTTTTTTGGAGTGTTTTCAGAGGATAAAATGACCCCTTTCATATTAGTTTCATTAAAAAAACTTATCCTTATTAAATGTCTTCAAAAAGATAAAAAATTTAACAGGTGTATGGAGTTCTCATCACCCCTATTATAGTGATTTATTTTAATTATTGTCACTCTTAGAGGTTTTCAAGTGATTCATAATTCAAGTAAAATATTCCCAATATCTTAGGATTCATGTGTTATCTATTGAGAATTATCTCTTTTAAAATAGCCTTTTAATAAACATCATGTCTTGCTCTTTGAAAAGCATGGTTTGTGCATAAATCTTATCCTATAGGTATGATCATAAATATTGGCCCAAGTGGTAATAAGAAACTAATTTATAATGATATAATAGTATTGATAAGGTAATAAGTTTAAGTTATTGAGAATTGAGGTCAAATTATGCTCTCAAACAAATGTTATAAGGGTGTTTTAGTCACTCACGGGTTTATAGACCTATAAGTGAGAATTCATAGATCTTAAGTCTCATGATAAAGAAGTTAAAACATAGGAGAGACATGTTACATCCTTATAAAAAACCATGAAAAATTTATAAACCCCATTTTATTGTCAATAGGCATAAACCAAACTATAAACTTTAACTTCCATGTATATACCTTACATATGAATTGGTTATATGTACAGGCCTGTACAGATCAAATAGACAAGTTGAGGATGTCATAATGTTTAGTTATGGATTTATATGATTTTTAATGAATTGATAAGGAATTAGAAAATAATTGACAAAATATACAAGTTTCAAGACTCAAGATACTCCTTCCTAACAATATATGCAATTAGAAAAGAGACCTACAATTTCTAAACCTTTAGGTCCTCATTTTGGACTAAAAGTTAATTGTCCTCAAAACAAGAACAAGGTAAAATAATGAGACATGAATTAGTGAAAATGAGAGATAATTCAAAAATAAATATACACTTATCATTGGATAATAAAATAATATTTAAGGTGAGTTAGAGTCTACAAGTCTTATACTCATACATCAACCTATGTATGAAGGTAAAATAGGAAGAAAGCTTGAAGATGCTATAAACGGTCAAGAAACTCTGTAAGATAGTGATAATGAATTTAAAATGAATAATATATACTATCAAAGTTCCATGATGTATTTAATAATACCAAGCCTTAAACCTCATGTTCAAACTCTCCTCCAATAGTCATCTACAACCATGCCTTGGAAGGTATAAGCTAACAAGTGCATATAAGTGAAGATATTATGCTTTGATAAAGTTTTAGAGAGTTAGTGAAGGGTTATGAAACCTAATTAAAGTTTATTTTATATCCAATTACATTTATAATAATTCTTAACTCTTAGGACATGGTCAAGATCCCAAGAACTAACACCTATAGCCAAGCCTAAAAAAGAGTAAGAAGGAGATTGCATGTTTATGGAAATATGATGACTTGAGAGTAAAAATAATATTATTTAATCTCATTAATATGATTTAATTAATTTAAATATTTAATTATTTTAAATTTAATTTTGAAATCCCACACATGCACTCAAAGTATCCTAAGGAACACCTACAGGTTTCTTAGGCAAGTAGGTTGGTTATGGGCTTGAGAAGAGAAGGCCACCTATAGTTAGTGAGAGGGGAGTTTGGGTGAGATAATGATTAATAAATGAAATAAAATGAGTTTAAATAACTCAATGGAAAAAAATATATCTCAGAGTGGAGATGACCAAAGACTAATAATTCATCTAAACCGTTATCTATATAGTCAATGTGAGTTGCAGGCCTATCTGACTTGGCAAGTGAAGATTTTTTGTTTAGAATGAAGATAAGAGGTATGATAATAAGAAAATAATTTTAAATGGTTTCATTAAAATTTTATTATTAAATTTAACTCTTATACCTACCATTAGTATATGAAATGAAGATAAACTCTATCTAGGCCTAATAAGCCTAAGAATCTAAGTCCACTACATAAGCATACCATAGGTGCAGTTATGAAAAAAGAAGTTTGGTGAAGGTGAAAAGAGATATGAGGGTATTTTATGTTTTAATATTAAGTTACCTATGGTTTAATAGTATATAAAATAATTAAAGTTCCATTTAGGCTCTCAAGACCATCTCAAGCTCCTCCAATGGGTGACTACATTCCAAAGACCAATCTTTTCTTGCTTAGTAAGGCCATAACCCTATGCATGGAAGTAAATGAATTTAATAAATGGTAATGATTTCAAAATACTACAAAATCATGGTATAATTTTTTTTTTAGGTCCACCACCTTCATGAACAATCTGTAAGAACTCAGACCCCTCTCCAATGGCATGTTTCAACCCAAAAGTTAACTTATTGCACTCACAACTACACAACTGTATGATCAGGATGCATGGGAACCTAATCTCTTGGGGAAAGTTGAGGAGGGTATTTTAATTAATATTTTTGGAATTGTTTTATGTTTTGAGTGTCTAGGTTTTATGAATAATTGTTAAGAACCAAAACTAGTTTAAATCCTCCTAAAACCCTAGTAGAGACCTAATGTGAAAGTTTGACTTCTAAAGTGAATTAAATGACCTGATTTTCTACTAGAAACTCTTGGATATTGTTTAAGACTCCAATTAGGTCCCTAATGTGTACTTTTTTGTAATTACATTTGTATAAACTACATTAAATTCACTATTTTTCAAGGTTTTTTGGTGTTTTTTAGGGTTTTAAATAGCTAAACATTTGAAAACTATTAAAAGAGGTCATTCAGGATGTATTACACCTATTAAATCCTAAAAATACATATAATGCATCCTATAAGTGATCAAACAAACTTTATTTTTCAAGGCAATATTTAATAGGCTCAAAATGAGACTAGGTATCAAGACCATTTCATGGTTATCACACTTATATAGGGTCTCAAGGCCTCATATTTATCATGGAGGTTGGTGACATTCTAGGTAAAGTTAATCACACTTTTGGGTAGTTTCAAATTTTTTGGAATCATGTAGAGTTAAAAGTTAGTTTCTAGACAAGGAGGCCTAATTGAGGAGAGAGAATGGGATAAAAAGGATAATTTCACTTAGATTAAATAGATGAAATTTAGCATGGAGATGTAAGGGATACTAGGTCTTTAAATTGGTTCTCAATTTATCAAGATCCTCTGTACATTATTCTACACAAAGAGGTTTACATATTTTTAGGGCTATAAGGAATGATGCCAAATGAGACATTTTGGTGTAGAATGAATTATTAGAAGTATTTGATACTTATAAATGAGTTTTTTTAGGTCTAATATGATATGTATATTCATTACATGGATATAGAACACAATGGAGAAGATGAACTCAATTTTTGACACTTGTAAGCAAGATTGGCCTTTTGAGATGAAGGGGTTTTAAGACACCTAAGGAGATGGATGATGATTGCCATTGATATGTTAGTTTGAGAGCTTATAAAAATTATTAAATGTGTTAAGAGTATATTTTGAGTGTAATTCAACATGGTCTAATGTTGAATAATTCCATTTTTCCTCTCATAATCCAAGGCAAAGGGTAATTTTTAAGAGCAAGGCAAGGTGTCAAGCAAGGTTTGAAACTTCCATGCCACTTAGAGTAGAAGAGTCTATTTAGGAGACCAAAACTTGTATTTAAAGACCTGATAGGGTATTTTCATGAATTTTTATTATTTTAACTCTCTCATGAAACACTTTTCATTTCTATCTCTCCTACACCCTTATCTTTTCTCTCACATTTATCTTTATATTTAGCCTAGATAGGCTAAGTTTGTATCCTCAACTTGGGTATGGAGAATCCCTTCCCATTTATATCCTTTGATCAATGAGAAAATTTTTATGTTAACCTCCTCCTTTGACTTGTTTCAATATGTTTGTGTGACTAGTTGATCTTGCTAAGTGATAGTCTTGCTTCCTTGGCATATTTGTCTTATCTTGAATTCATATTCTATTTGGAATCTTTTTTGTAGGTATTTTGAAGTGTCTAAGTGAGGTGTACATTTTAGTGATTTTTATTTTCAATATTTCATGTCATGACCTCTTAACAAGTCCTCCTAGCCAATCATTCTTCATAACCTTCATGAGAAACATTGATGTAGAAAGGTAGATTTGGAGTAGTGTCATGTGCAGGTTAATCTCTTGTTCAAATTAAATTTATATCTGGTTGGTAGTGGTCAAATAATATTTAGTGTATCACCTATATTAGTATAGGTTTATCTCCCTTTTCCTAACAAGTGGTATATTAGTGTTTACGCCTAAGTGATTCATCAAGGGGAACTAGCCCTTTAACCTAGATATTCACCTCTCTAATAGGGTACACACAACCTTGAGGTGTTTCCATGTTACATAATTTTTTTGAGGATTGAACTACCTTTAAAAGGGTGAAAATTTGATTTGTAATAGTTACTAGACTCAAATATACATTACCCATGATAAATTGAATCATATCACCTCAAATAGATCTAGATTATATTTACATGATTGAAATACAATGAATAATATTCATGACCTCAGTGCCAATAGATTTGAATTGAAGTAGTAATCATTTGTCTTTGAAACTATAACTATTTAAATTTTAAAATGTGCATGAACAAGTATCATGCCTTTTGAACTTTGAAAAATATGCATGAAACAAGAATCATACCTTTTAAACTTGGAAAATGTTCATGAAAAAGTATCATAACTTTTAAAAATTGAAAATGTGCAAAGAAAAGTATCATGCCCCCTGAATATGTTCCAAATGATATATAATGTCTACATCTATATCCTCAATTTTAATTATATGTAAGACTTGTAACTTTTTATTTTGTAATTATTTTGCATATGCCCATGCACATGCATTAAAGTGTATGATTTTGTATTTGAGTATTTAAAATATGATTATATATGCATCTCATATTCCCCCATAATTTGTATCAACGTGCCAATATTTATCAAGTGTTTAATTTATGAATTAATTTGAATATTTGAACCTTATATTCTATCATAGAATATGATTTTTGAATTACTTTGAAACTTGTATTTTAAATTTTTGAATCCTTTACTTTGTCCCAAAATATGATTTATCTATTCATGGAGGATTGGATAATAATAAAATCCCTCTATAATTCCCCCATTTTAATATGAGGGTTAAGCCTACAAGTAAAATATCTCAAAATAAGAGTTAGCATATCATGTGATAAAATATAATCATGTCATATTATGTCATCATGTTGAGAGTATGTCATCATAGTAATGTGATTGTCATTGAAGAAAATATATAACATATTAATGTGAAGCATATAAATGTCATGTCTAGATAGATATAGCAATGAGGTACATATTAAAATAATTATATTTGAAGTATACTACACAATGAAAGAGCAAGATGTGTATCATGGCACCAATAGTCAAGATCAACAAGTACGACACACAATGTCACACATAAGGCCAAGGGTTATATATAATGGACATGTTAAAATGTCATGTATACAATAAAACATCACACACATATGGCCATGAACCAAAATCAATGTACATGTTCAAATGTCTAACAAGTAAATATTGTATACATCCACACATAATAAGTAATAAATGTATATTATATCATGTAATAAATTAAATAGCATTGAAGGATCATAGAAAAAATGAAACTAGTCTATAATATCCACATGTATTAATGTCACATAATATAAAAGTAGCATATCCATGTAGAACAACAAGAGATATTAATAATTATCAATAAAATTGTAATATATAAAGCTTTACATGGTAGAGCGGTCATAAAGAGATATAACATGTTGATAATGTAACCTGTAGAATTACAACCCCCTAGCATAGGCATGGCCACTATGTAGAAAATAATCCAATATCTAATAATCCATGTAAAATATGTATTTCATACATCACACTCATATACCTCATTGAATTCATATTTGTAGGATAAGACGAAAATTACATTTTCTAAGATATGTGAGAAATAAAATATGTAAAAGATGTAAACTAGCAATGCATCATGCTCATGTCCTAATTTTCTATTTTTCTTACATATCTTTTTTTTTGTATTTTTGAGATTTTTGAATTGAAATAAAACTAACCTATGATCACATAAATTGGAGGACCATAATGTGTGCCTATATGATAGAGTTGGAAAAAGAATTTTTATGAACTAAAAGAGCTACATGTGGATGAATCCAAGTCTAGAAAGACATCATATTATGTAATGTAACTATATTTATCACTGATCATAGTATCTATGGTAGGATGTGTGACTCAAAAATGTGTAAGAATCATTGGAGTCTATTTTATATTTGTATAAGTTCTCACTACTTAAGTTTATTGTGGAGCATGGTGAGTTTCTAGGGTACTACCATAGGATGCACATATAAGACGTCTATTTATTTGAAATTTAAGTAACTCTTTTATACTAATATTTTTTCCTATGAGGGTGTCCCACTCTATTTTAAATTTATTGCATATAAATTTTATGTATATATTCCATAATTATGTTTATATTATTCTCTTGAATAAGTGAAATATATGTATTTTTACTATACTCTTTGATATGTGCCATAATCAAATGTGGTGGTGGAGGGAGGGGGATGTGAAGATAACACTAATTATAGAGGGTAATCATATTGAATGACTTTAACTTTAACCACTTGATTATAATTTATATAATTTAAACATCAATTAATTATATATGGTATTGTGTGGAGCTTTTGTATCCAAGGGTATTCTAGTAACATATTAAATACCCATGTGATTGATAAGATGAACAATGGAGTGGTCATTGTTATTGAACCAACCTAAAGATGTATCACCATATTCCTAAGATTATTATGTGTATTTCAATCAAATGTTTTAAATATGTTTTATGTAGATTTTAAATCATACTATGTGTACCCAAGAGTGCAAATAAGTGTCATTGTAAATGTATTTTAATTTGACCCATTTTCGATCATGACATTGTGTATAGGTTTTTTGTTGATATAATCTCAAATAACTAGTGTATATCTATTTGAATAATCATTAATTAGTTAAATATCATCAAATGTGATCATAGTAAATTTTGGTAATATGATTGTAAATGTACCAATAATACCATATATTAGATGCCCATATGTTGAAGTAATAGGATGTGAATGTTTTGCATAATGTACCCCTAAATTAGTTGTATTTTATACCTTCCATGGTTTTGAAATGGATTAATTAATATTTTTATATTTTCATTGTCATTTATTTATGTTCTAACTTCCTCTGTGGGTGTACTTATCTCAACATTATTTCCATCAATAAGGTATTTTAGTTTATGCCTTATTTTGAAACATTTGTTTGTAGAATTTCAAATGCATATGTGATAGTTATAATATTCATTACCATCAAATCCTTTATGTTGAGGATTGGTCATATTAATATATAATGGTGGAGGGAGAAATATGAGATTGCAATCAATTAATTAATTTAATAAGACATGAGGAGGTTTTGGTAACCTTGCAACTTACCTCCTTGTTGGAGCTTGCAATTGAAGCTTGTTTGTTGGTCATGATGTTGCATTAACTATTATTTTTTTATTAAATCTTGATTTCATTAAATTTGAAATTTTATCTTATTTTTCTTCAAAATTTATCATTTTAAGTAGGTGGATAATTTAGTTTATACTTGAGTTTATTCAAAACTAGGTGTTTGACTTATCTTTCTTTGACTGTATGGCATAACTCATCAAAAGATTTAAATTTTTCAAACATGTGTTATGACCCTACCTATATGATGCACTCTGACTACTATACAAGACATTGATATTATCCTAATGTTTGATCTTAATTGATTGCTTATTATAGATATGATTATGTTGCAGATATTATGTTTTGTTATCTTGTTTGCTAATTATGATTTGGGGTCATTACTATTATATATGATTATGCTTCATTTAGTTATATCATGATTCTATTATATTTATTTCATAATATTATTATTATTGACATTATATCTCATGCATATATTATTAATGTCTTGTCCTAGTGGTTTTAGGAACCTGAGTAATGAGCTAGGCTTGGTGGTTGCTTTGATAATAGAGTAAAGTGGTAATGAGATCCATACGTAGTTGGATATGACTCTGATAGATAAAATGTTGAAATAAGGATTAAAATCCATTGTTTAGTCATGAGTCTTTTGCATTATTGTTAATTTGAATCCATCATTGTCTCTTTTTGTCTTGTGTGTTTTTGTCTTGGATTATGTCTTTGTTATTGTATTGTGCTAGATTTACTTTGTTGACCTTATTTATATGATAATTTTGTATTCTACACTCATTAAGTTGTTGAGTTTAATTGTTAATGTATTGAATGGTTGTGTTGGTTGTAATTTTTATCTTTAAATATGAATGTATTTGATTATAAATCAAAGACATCTAGTGTTCCCCACAATTTGCTTGTACCTTTTGAGACTAGTTCTTACTACTTGTTTGGGATTTTGTTATTGCATATTAGAAGCCATGATGATGTGAACCCACATTTTAATCTTGCATGGGACCTTGGCTATGAATTACCACCACCATAATGGTTTTAATTAATGCAATGCATGATTATTTAGGTTGACATTGTTTATTGTTTTAACAATTATGACCCAAAAATCTACACTTTATTATTTTGGGGGAAGGATGGAATATTCTTGGTTATTGGGGTTAACATTTTAATATGATTTTGGCCATGATGGAAAAAATATGAAGTCTCTCTCCCTCAAGTTTTACTTGGGAATGTGGTGACTTGTGTTATATTTTCTATGGGATCAAATTTCATAGGGTATGTCTATCATTTCTGGGGAGAGATCAATCGAGTTGGAGGTTGGGCTTGGGTGGATCCATTTTTTAATTCTCCACAATGCTAAGATCAAAAAATTATTTTTTTCCCATATTTATTCATGCAAGTTTATTTATGGGTCATTTTAGGGGATAAAAAATGAGAAATTTTTGGGAGGGCATTATAGCCAGGTTATGAAGTTGCGAGGCTTCTTTTTATTAAAAAGCATGTAATGTTAATAAATAAAATACTATTTATCTTGATTGGTAGGATTTTATATATTATATACATACATACATACATACATACATACATACATACATACATACATATATATATATATATATATATATATATATATATATATATATATATATATATATATATATATATCCCATGTTATTGTGGAAACCCTGGTGATTCTATTTGCAAAATAAATGGTTGTAGATTTTATGGGGAAGCAAGTAGGGTTTGATTAAAATAGTTGTTTGAAAGGAAATAGGGTTTGTGTGGGTTATTTTTTTAATTTTATTTTTATTGGAATTTCCTTAGTTTTCATCACTATGAAGGTTAATTTAATCCCTCTAATTATTTTTCCCTATCAAACAAAAAAATTAGCGAACCATGGGCCATATTTATTAGTTAGGGCACTTTTATATTGATGTGAATTACATTGTAGGTTAATGATGAAGTAAAAAGTATTCATGATGACCCTAAAAATATATTAAATCAATTATAATATTATTCAAATTTCTTTATGGCTTCCATTTTATTGATTAATTTACTGCACACAATTGATATGGGGAAATTAGGGAAGTTTATGCTTGTGTCAGCTGTGTGGGAAGAACCTTTCTTAATTAGAATTTTTTTAGAATACATTATGTGTAAATGTTAGTGTTGGATGTATGTTCTATTTTTTTAATATTAAATCTAATTATATTTGTCTCCTTAACTTGATCCAGTGGTTTTTTAAATTGACCTGGCTAAGTAGAGGGGGGAAATCAAGGTAGTATGTTTTGGTTGTATGCATAAGTCAAATTTAGCTTGGTGTAAATCCCATTTGGTTAAAATTAGAACTCCTTGGGGTATTTTTAAAATAATTTCACCCTTTATTATATCCATTTTAAATTGATTAGGTGTGGGTTTAATTCACCTATAGGATGAATTGTAGTATTTTGGCTTTAACCTCTTTAAGGGGTAGATTTGATTTCTTGTCCATTCAAACCATTTCTAAAAGAAAACATACATAAATTTGGGTTAAATTTACTTAATTATGACATGATTATTTTTATTAAGAGGATTATTTGGTTATGTACAAAATTTTATGGGATGAGGGATGCATTTAATATTCAATTAAAGCAAATAATGAGTTGTACCCCTTTTTGGCCACCACTATCAAGAAAGTTATTGATTGATTTATTTTAATGGATTGATTTTCATTAGGGGAGGTTTTTTAATCCACTACCTAAATTTGGATAGTTATGATTTGTTCATTGGGTATATTGCATGCTGATTTAAATCTATCATTTAATTGATTAATGGTTAAGAACCTATCCCTAGTGTTATTCTTGGGTTATAAAGCATATGGACTCTCTTGGTGGATGAATAAAGTTGTTTAATTATGTCTTATGTGAAACCAAGAGGATGATAATCAATTTATATTCATTATAACCATTCCCTTCCTATTGAAAATAGCCTCTTGGCAGGGCTACATCTATTGTACTTATTGTAAGTGAGCCATTTTAAGATTATATACTCAAATCAATTTTGATTGGTTTCTATAAACCTCTTATAAATGCCATTAGGCTATTTCAAGTGATGATAGGTTTATAATTTTATTATCACTCTTTTGGTGACCCTTGAATATTGTGATTGATATCAAAAAAATTGTTGCTTGTTTATTTGTTACATGAATCAAATTAGTGGCTTAGAATCATTGTTGTGTATTTAATCTCCTTGCTTACTCTACTATTTATTCTACCATCCATATGATGGATGGGGTGGCGAGGGATACCATATGAATGGGTACAATAGACTACATCTTATAGTTGATGTACTTCTCACTCCTGTATGCTTGTAATGGTGGCACTTCTTGTGGATGTTCTTGGACCACATTCATGAAATTTTTTATATTATAACATTTTTCTTTAGTTTCTCTTGAGATTATAATTGTGTCAATATTTTGAAAATGATTTTGGTTATTATTTCTCTATTTGACTAGTATAATGTTGTCCATGTACCTTGAGGTAGTTAGTTACTATCAGATGATTATTAATGGGTTGCATTATATCTTGGTTGTTGCTATGGAAACATATATTTATTTATTTTGATATGATAATTATAATTGATTCTTATGATCTTGTAGAGGCTGATGTTCTTTTAAAATAATGTTTAGATACATTTCAATTTATGTATAAACAATAATTGTGTTAGATTATGATAGTAGGCCTTTATGTGTATATGTTAAATTACACACTCCTTGATAGCATTGTAGTGATACTTGAACTAGTTATAAGGATTTTTGGATGTGGTTTGATAATTTTATTGTCTTGTAAAATTATATCTAATTAATTATAATATATATTGGTTGTAGTATACCAACCCTACCCAATTTATGCATTTCATGTATCTCATCGTGATCAAGAAAATAAATGTACAACTATTATGGGTTATTCTAAATTCTTGTTTTATTTCATTGGTTACCTTATGGTTCTTTACGTTGAAATGGATCTTATGGTGGTGTACCTAGCTCCCTTATAGGGGATATATAATTTATGGATTCCCTTATACCCCGATTGAGTTAGAATGTTACTTAATAGTTGGGCAAGTTGTTACTCTTGTTGTTGAAGTTTTCTTTATAAAAATGCAAGGTCAATGTCAAAAAATAATAAGATGGTTGACTAAATAAAATAATAATCATATGAGTTACATATGGATCAATTCCATTTTTGATAATTGGCATCTTCATTAAGGTATAGGCAATGTTGTATCACACAGTATGGATACCATCCAATGACATTATGTTTCAATTGAGAAATAAGGAGATATTTTTTAGGTCCTCTTGATTTTCAAAAGTTGTATTTAGAACTGAGACCTTAATAATTTTATGCATGCTTGTGATAGAACTATTTATAATTCTTTCATTATATAGGATGAAAATAGATTGGCCACATAAACTATATGGGTTGATTTGTTCTAGTCATTCTTCATTACTCACGAGAAAAAGGTAATAGGGTGCTTATTGGTTTTAAAAGTCTTTCATAAGAACTTGAAACAAAAGAGGCAAGTATAAGTGTGATAAATTCATTAAATTATTATATTAAATGATTAAATTAAGGCTTAATTAATGAACCTACCTGTCAAGACAAGTTATAAGACTTTAATCTATTATTCCTCACATACTACTTCTTAATTGATTGACTTAGTTACTTAAACATGTAATAGTGATTGAAGATAAAAACATAATACGAGGACCCAAATTTAGAAATTATTGTATAAACCCTGATGGGTAGTATTGTAAGGTGAATTTCATTATAAAAATAAACTAGTGTTCTTGGGTTATGAACGAGATTGTACTTGAATATGTGATTAAGTTGTTGAGTTTGGACTAATGACTCTTGATATTGACCTCTAAAGGTATCCTCTTGCATGGATTAATGTTTTTGTAATGAAAGACTAATTGGGAAATTCATAGGCATGATATGAGTTTCATTGATACTTAACTCCTTGATTTATTATGAAAATTGAATTTAGTATGAATGAATGTACAAGCTAGTTATTAGGGGCAACTAGAAATTTATGAATTTGGCTCTACTTTTAACCATATTTTACATGGGGTACATAGTTGTTAAACTTAATATATCCATTTAAGGGTAAGGTATGGTACAAATACCTAAGCTAAATACTTAATGTAAGAGTCTTGGTAGGTAGTACCATTCTATTGTTTATCATACTTTTGGTAATTATAAATAGATTTTGGATTAGTTGGGAATTATATGGTGGACCTTGAAAAACATTAGAAATAACACAACTATCATATTAGCATATTTTAGATATTAAAGGAATACATGGTTTCATGTCATTATTACCCCTTCTCATAAATATTAATTGTGCAATCTATTATGCTCTATAATATTGATTTATTATATGGATTGTACACATGGTTGTAAGTCATTTAATTATTAAGGCTTTTTATTTTAATATTTTGAATTGGTTAGCTATGTAATCAGGTTATGGCATATTATTTTCCTTGATTTGATTCATATTCATTGGGAACTAAATAAAAAAATTTGGAACTCCTCATAGTCTACATTTGAGGTGACATTGATTGTAATTAATAACAAGCCTATAGCTAGTCATACTTACGTAAATCAATTAAGAGGTCGAGTAGTGGAATGTTGACTCAAATGACTAATTTATCTGATATATATTGGAAAAGTTTTATAATCAATTATTTATTAAGGAAACTAGTGTTACAAGGATACTTAAATCAAGGATTAATAATACCCTTTGATGGTTAGCACTACTAGATGGTCCCTAATGTTCATTGCGTAAATTCATTCTAGTAGCATTGATTTATTGGGGGAAAAAACTAACATTGGCATGGTGGTTTTCTAATTCAATGCATTAAGAAATTCAAGTCATGAAAGATCTATATTTTAATCATCATGATTGTACAAGAATTTTGGGCTTTGTGTTAGTTCATATATCTTATATATATGAACTATAGTAGGATGTAATTTATGTTTTTGTTTAGTTATCTTTAGCCTTTTACTCTAATTGATAATTCATGGATTAAATATTCTGAATTGCTTTATTGGTTGCACATTTGACCTAGAAAGTGGTGATTATACCTTTCTTATTAAGCATGGGCTAACTCTAAATTCTAATGGTATAAGAATTATAATGTGAGGACTTTAGCTGAAGATTAAGATATACAATCTTGATAGGTAGTGCTAGTACAAATTCTTATGTTACCTCTATTGATCAATTGATTATTAGAAATGTTTATTCACATGCTTAACAATTAATTCCTCCATTCAGGGTTAATTTTAGATGTGGGTATTAATCATTTTGATACCTTCTATTATATGTTATTAGTATTGACAATTTGTACAATGGGACCTACACACATTGTTACATGCACTTTATTAAGTAATTCCTAAATTTTTTTAGGGGGGTTGTTTCATCTAGTATTAGAGTTTGTGCTCTAGATATTTTTAGTAGAAAATATTAATATTTCACACTTGCAAAATAAGATATGCCTTGGTCACCTTACAATTGAACCATGTTGTATTTACCATTGGTTTTTGCCAAATTTTAGCTCTAGGAATCTTTGTGATAGTAATGTTTGCTAACATGGGACTAATGAACTATTCCAATTAAAAAGAGCTATGGTATGATTTAATAAAGGCACTTAACCTCTTAAGTTGAATATGAGAATTATTTATTATATAAAATGAAGATGCTACAAAGTAACTACATCCATTTAGAATTAATGTAGGTGTGTTAATTTATAATTTTTTGTAGTAAAACTATTATGCCTACTAATATCCTTGGTTGAGTCAACCCTTCTTGAACTGAGTTACATCAGGGAAAGTGTCATCGGTTGATTGTTGACTTGTATGGGTGAATCAACAAGATGATATTGATAAATAATTTGGTCTTAGAAATAAGGGAGTGATGTTTAGTATTTATTTTTAAATCATATGGACAAGTCAACATTAGATGATTAAAACATTATAACCTAGGGAAGACCAAGGGTTTTGTTACAAGTTGTCATTGATGTCATGAGTTTGTATATGGTCATTGCTTCATGAAGTAAGAGAGAGATAATTTGAAGATAACCTAAATTTTATTGAAATTTTATGTCAAGGCTCAGTGCATGGTGTGCATGTTTGTGTACTTGTTCTTGAGTGCAAGGTTATTAAGAAGGCTTGAGTATGGGATACCTAGTCTAGTGCAATAAGTAGCATGATAGCTCTAGGATATGAATGAATAGAGGCATAAGAGGATGTATGATAATATTTGAACATGAATTTGAGGCATTGGAGCACCCATGTATGTTTCAATGTGTGACTACAGAGGTAAGACTTACAAGTCTATTATGCAAATAAACTAATCTTAGACTCTGTCTGATCTAACTAGGGGTCCTAAGATGTTAACAAGACCTATGAAGGATGAAAATTAGTGGTAGAACATGTGAAAATGTGTTTAAACATGTGAATAAGGTTTAAATTTCAAGAATAGTAGCTAAAAGGTCTATTATTAGGCCTAATATGATCTATAACTCAAGAGCCTAAAGTGCATTTAGATAGAAAGTGACTAAATGAGGTATAAGGTTTAGGTTACAAGGAAATAATGCTCATGTGAGAATTAATTAATATTTTACATGATGTATCAAGTGTTTTTAACAATTTTTAGGTCTTGAGTCAAATTTGAAATCAAGAAAATGAGTTTGAAGGTCTCATATGTATGCAAAATGTTGAGTTGCAAACCTGAGAATGAACTTCTTTTGCTTGTTAAAATGTGTGAATATTGCATTGGAAACTAGTATATTGGGGAGATATGGAAAAGGGTTTGATAAATTAGCTCTGATCATTGGGATGTGGTTTCAAGGATAGATCTATATGAACAAATGTTAAGAATGTAAACTGGTTTAAAACCCTCTCAAAACCCTTATCGTGACCTGATAAGGAAAATCTTTCTAAAAGTAGCCAAAAATGGATTGTTAAGGATATTTTGATGATTATAAATTATAGATGAATCCCTTAGGCATCTCTAAGTGGTATTGGTTTTTTAGGACAATGAGTGAAACCTACAAAAAAACCCCTATTTATAAAAAAAATTGATATAATAGGAAGGGTTGACTAGGTCAAAGAATGAAAATAAGTAGAGGTTGAAGCTTGAGACTGGTGTTTGTTTTCCATGGTGAAATTTGGTAAATTTATATATTTTTTTTCAACTATATTGGTCACTCATGTTGACCTATCGATAAACTGGGCTAATGGTGAAACTAGTGAGAAAATCCAATCAAAGTAAGAATGATAAGTTGAAGGATATTTGTACTTAGATAAATCATCTCATGACTATGATGTTGTATTTTAAGACCTATTTTAACTATAAATTATCTATGGAAGGTTTAGAGTCACTTTAAGGAGTTGTAATGTGGACGCCAAAATGGTTTATCTAGCTTTGTAAGGACTATGAGAGAGTAGTTTAATAAATTGGTCTATAAGACCAATGGTTGATCCCATAATCAATAATTATATAATGTTATATGTATATATATATATATATATATAGGATCTAATAATTTTAATTATAATTTTTTTAAGTATCATTACAAGAGCTAAAGATAACATTATCATGATTGTGTTGATAGGCTTATTGGAAGATCTATGTAGTCATCTAATTGAGATGTGTTTGTAGTGCTTTGCTTAGATTTGAAGAGTCCACTACCTATAAATATGTTATGTAGGTATCAAATGTTCATGTGAATATACTATTATTCATGATAATTCCCTATGAAAGTGTGGAGAGAGAATTGTTTATGATTGTGTTTTGTAGCAGTCAGACAGTTTTGAGTGAGCATATGAAATTTATTGGTTTGAGGTCTTATGCACTATTTGGTGATGTCAGATGGACTTGGTTATGAACCTTAGGTCATGTAGGATATATTAATATAATTTTATGATTATTTTATTTGTAAAATTTGATTGTATACTTTAGTTATGTGAGATAGACTTTTTGGGGTGTGCAGACCTAATGGGAAGTAGGCCTAATGGCATGGTTCAAGGAGTGATTTAAACTAACAGGTGGTATGTAGATAATTGGTTGTCATAAAGGGTCTATTTTATGTTTAATTAATGTGATTAATGAATTGGTAGAGACTCAATATGTTTCAAAGTGGTCCAAGTGTAACATGTGGTTGAGAAGACCTAATGCATTAGGTCTCTAAGTAGGCCTAAGAAGAGATTAAGGTATATATGAGCTTGGATGACCTATGTGGTGAGTATTTCACTTATGAAATGTGTTTATTGACATATTATAAGGGTGATAAAAGTATATAAATGTGTTTGGTTGACCTAGGTAGGTGCAAGCAAGAGTCTAGTATAAATATAATGCATAATAGGCCTTTTTTAGCTGGTTAAGGAATAAGAGTGCAAGCGAGTAAAAGAGCACCTTGAGGAGTAGAAGGAGGTCACAGAGATAATAAGAGGGGATTATAGTATCATACATGAAAATATAATATGATTTCTAATTGTTATTGTCAAGGTCAGTTAACCTAATGAGCCTAGTAAGAGGCATATTGAGCGAGTGAGCTTAAAAGGTTGTTTTAAAGAGAAAGAAGGTTGAGAAGAGATGAATGAGTTGATTTCATATTAAGATACCATCATATATTAATCATATGTGTGTTTTTAGATTAAGGTAAAAATAGGTTTTGAAGGGACCCCGAAACCTTGAAACAAAGATAGAAAGATGAAGCATTTACGACCACAGGCAAAACCTAAAACCTTCTACAAAGAAGTAACAAAAATAGGTTTTGTATGGACCTGAAACCATTGGAAAGACCACAAGTCATGACCCAAGTTTTACATATACCTGGCTACACCATAGTCAAAATATTACAAAAAACCAGGAAACAGGACCAGATAACACTACCAACTAGAAGAACCAGGCTATTCTTCCAGTTCCAAAATCATTTTCACTGCTTCCTTACCTTTCACAGCAGTATCCTGAATGGCAGTAGCCGCTGACATGGCTCCCTCTTGCATAGCTTTCTTTCTTGAGCTCTGTCTCATCCTCTTGCTATTCCCCTCCAAGGATTTGATCTCCTCATTAGCTCTTTTTCCAATATTAACAGCTGCAGCACATATGTTAGATGTAACTTCCTCCATTTGCATTCTGCTCTCCTTGATGAGTTCCCTTAGGTTGTTCTCATAGTCTTTGAGTTTGATGGGGATGTCTCTCATCTGTTAATCATATGTGTGTTATATGTGTATTTAAATGAGTGGAATGCATATAGAGAAGATAGATGTTAGGAAATAGTCCTAACATGGAAAAATAAATAAATTATAAAATAAAATAGTTGTATGTATACAAACAACTCATTAGAATAGGATTTTATTGAAGCATATTATGAGATTTTAAGGGAGTTATATGAGGAATATATCATATATTTTAATAAATATCTTCCCTATTTATGTAACCTATCTTCATTCAATAAAATGATTATATTGATTTGACTGACCAAAGAATTATTATGATCTAAACATTTTTGAGCCTTCGACTCTTTACCAAAATGGGGTAACACCCACATATATTATCAGAGAAGGATTTACATATGCTATATACCTTCCATTCCCCTATTTATTTGATCAAAATGACTTGATGTCTATGTATTTAAGGCCACATTAAAAATCCATTCGTACTTAGCCACTCCTTGCACACTACCAATGGTCTAATAGTGCAGACCATGTGTGACCCTGTTGGATTCATCACTCATCTACATCTTCCTCTCAGGATTCCACCCTGTTCATCTCTATTCATAGTATTTTTCACCCATCCTATCCTTAGTGAGCGTTATTCAAAATTAAAATTAAAAAAAAGTGTTTCTATTTTTAAAAAAATAGAGAGTATATTTTGAAAAATTATATATAGTTTGTATTATTTGGAGTGTGTGTGTGTGTGTGTGTGTGTATTTTCTAGATAGATGTCAATATTAGGTCATATTTAGATCAAGATTTTCTAGTAGTATTATAGATATTGTAGGTCATACAATTTACATGCATCTTCTTACCAATAGTTATTTGACTTAGCTCACTATGTACAAACTCTTTGGTGTTTAGAATGCACATCTCAACATTGTGGAGGATTTGTATTTTTGTTATTGAATATTTGGCCTAGGCAAGGCATGTTTGGAATTGCAAAGTCCAAAATGACATTTTCTTGGTACCTATATACTCTCCCACATCAGATATGGTTTTAGCTTAGCTTGAATAAATTAAATAGAACAATCACCTCGCTTGGCATTCACATGAATTTTGGTAGATCAAACCCTAGTTTAGGAACTTCACATTATGATCTAGGTTTGACATCTCTAATGACATCCCCATCTGTTGCCAAACTCACCACAGAACAATTACCCTGATTAGGTTTAGAATAAGCTTCATGCTCACTAAACAACCACCATCTATTTCTCAAAGGAAGAATGAAGATTGAAGATTTAGGGTTTTATTTTATTATGTATTTAAGTTTTTAGAGTTTAGTTTTGTTTTAACTTTTTTTTGGTATTGATTTTTAGCAAATGGTTTTGCCTAAAGTTTAGTGGTTTTTTTTTTAATCCTTGTTTTAATTTTTTGTTTAGTTAAGTTTCATAGTATTTATTTAGTTTCATGTCTTTATGTTTATATTTTTAGATTATTATTTTAGTTTGGTATTTATTTTATTTTATTCTTAAATTTATTGTTATTTAATATTTAAGGTTTTTTTAGATATAAGGGTCTTTTTATGATCTGTTAATATAGTTGTTTATATTGTGTTTTATATTTTTTTTTAGAATTAATTTTTTATTTTTAGGTATGTGTTTATTTCTATAAGTTTTTATATTGTCAAAATTAAGTGCTTAATTTTTAAGATATATAGTATTTGAGATATTTATTTTTCTCATTTTTTAGAGTTATGTTTTTAAGTTTGAGTCATTGAAAGTGTGAGTTTAGTATTTTTAATTAAATTTTTAGGCTTGTTGACAATTATCTATTGTTGTTGTGTGTCTTTAAGTCACAAGCTTCAAATAAGTATTAAAAGGTAATCTTTAATAAAGCAATATTTTCAAAATCATATGTTTGTAATCGAATGCATTATTTGTTGAAACTGACATTCAAATTTATCACCCCATGTTAGAACTAGGGGGTGAATGTTAGGAAATAATCTTAACATGTAAAAATAAATAAATTATAAAATAAAAAAGTTATTTAACATATAAAAATAACTCCTCAGAATAGGAGTTGGATGAGGAAGATCTCCTAGATTTTAGGATCCCTCTTCCCTATTTATGTAACCTATGATCATTCAATAAAATGACTATGTTGATTTGACTGACTAAAGAATTATTGTGCTCTACATATTTATGATCCTTTTGCTTTTCACCAAAATGGGGTAACACCCATGAGAGCTAAAGAAGAGGTCACCATCTATTGATTGAGAAACAAGGTGTTGTGAAGGTGATCAAGATTATATTGGTTGAGTTGGTGCTTGGTCAAGAGGGTGTTGGATTTACCTTTGAGGTTGGATCTTGTAGAAGTCTCCTTGAAGTGGATAGGTTGGTGCCAAGCCACTTAGGGGGTTGGAGCCTCCTTACAAGTTAGATCTTGTTAAAGGACTAGTTGAGTTGGTGCTCCTTGTGGGGTTGGTGCCTCACTAAATGTTAATCCATTGCTTATAAGATAGTAGTCTAAGTGGTGTTTCAATGGATTTTATACCCAATGAGGGTTTCCCACATATCTCTTATGTTCATATGTTAATATATTGTTCCATGCTTATGTAATTTATTCTCTATGCATTATGTGTTTACTAGTTTGGTTTGAAAGGTTAATGAATGATATATGGATTTGAAATAAAAGTTTGTACATTGATTCACCCCCCCCCCCCCACATTTCAATGGTTTTGTTTCCAATAATTGGTATTAGAGTAGGTCCTTTGGAGAAGGCTTGACAGTTGAAGGTGATTCTAAAAGCCACAAGATGGCTAAGTTTGTAAAGGCCATTATTAAGGTTTGTATACAAGACTGCATGATGGTACTATAAAGATTCACTAAGAATAAGAGGGACTATATTGAATTAAATTCAAAAATCAAACCAATAACTTGTTGAAGGTGATCTACATAGTCAGCTAGCATGGTATAAGGAAGATGTTTCTTGGTTTAGGTCTACACCTAAACCTAATCATAGACTCTGTCAAGTTCATTGAAGCATGATGGGAAATATAAAAGCATGTAAGCTACTGTGATGTTTTGGTGATCTTAGATAAGTTATTTTGAAGGTGTTCACCAAGTTTGTATATGAGGATTGGCAATGATGCAAAGAGTGTTTTCAACTCTTTGAGGTGATAGAGGATGTTATGAGGGTACCTTAGATGCTTTGGTAATGTTCTAGTGTTTCACATAATATTTTGGAGAGTATATGGCATGTGTTCAAGTTAGTGAGGATAAATAAAAGGTTATGAGGCATCCATAGATTTTTTTATGAAGTTTTGGTGTGTCATTTGACCATTTGGAGAGAGAATAATACATCATTCTAGCCTAGAAGAAACTAGACCATCCTAACCTATCATGAAGGTATGAATAGTCTAGTATGTTGGTGTATTTATTATGTTAATATAAAGTTAAGATCTGGTCAAAGGTTTCATGAAGATGTTATCTGATATCCCAAGAAGATCCTCTAGAAGTTTTTTGATTTGAAATGTTTCCTAGATTAAGTTATGAGCTTCTAAAGTTGGTTCTATGTGCAATGATGTGCTATAAGCTATCAAATTTAAGCCTCAGAAAATAGTAGCTGTAGTTCAAAAATCTAACCATTAGAGTTCAAATTGAATATGTGTGTGCATTGGACCTAAGAATAAATAAGTGATTGTAGAAGGTAGGACATTGGTCAAATCAAAATGTTGTAAAAGGAAAAGTTGTAATAGATTCCATGATGATTATTCTTCAAGTGGGAGTTTGTTCTAAAATTTTATACATGTGCATTTATTGTAGGTCAAAATTGAATGTCAATTGAAAATGGTAGACATGGGTATTTTTTAGAGTTATATAGAGTTCTTGGTCACTCAAGGTAAGTTTTATAAGTGTTTGGAGATGTTTTAAAGGTCATATAGAATCTATAAATACATTCTATTTTTTTATATTGATCTTAGATATGAAGAACAAACTCAAGTTGTGATAAATATAGGAATGAGGGTTTCAAGGTGAATTGTGACTACAAACCCTAGATATGTTTTCTTGAATAAAATGAACTCATTCATGGACTTTAGAGTTTAGTGTTTGTTTGATGAAATGATTTCAATGTTTTTTTATAATTTATCATGCTTACAATACATGTGTTAGTTCAACATGTTATCTAAGTAGTAAAGACAAAACTAGTGGTGTAAGAGTTGCAGATTAGTCTACAATACCAATGCTATTAAAGGTAGATGTTTTTTTCTCATATGATCCAAGGTCTTATGGTGTTATAAAAGTGAGATAACAAGTTTTTTATGCCCTGAAAATGTTCATAAAGTTCTGGAAGTGATCATTGTCCTATAACATCGCATGAGTCTTGTAAACTTGAAATAAGATAGTTGTAGTGTTCCTTTGAGTTTGTGTCATTGAATGTAATGTTTATTTGATATGAAGTTGAATTAATAAGGTCATAAAGGGATAGGTTTTCATGTTGAAAATATGTAAGTAACATGAAGAAGATAATAGTGATTTGAAGATGATAGTGTTCTGAGTTTTGTCAAAGTGTCTTGACTAAGTGTGTAAGATTGATTCATTATGAAGAGTATTATGAGGTTTTAGTGTTCTATATGCATCAAAATGATCTAGGTGGAGCATAAAATTAGGGAAATAAAGCTAAGTTATCTTAAAGAGAAGTATGTATAGAAAAATGGGGCACTTGTTTATTTTATGAAATGATCAGGTCTAAAGATCAGTGGACTGTGTGTAGATGACCTTATGGTAACTATAAAGACCCTTTGTCATTAATGTCAAAGGGGGAGAGAGATAAGATTGATGGAAAAGTTTTATATTGAAAGGATAGTTAGTTTGAAGTATGTTTTCCATCAATATGGTTTGTCATTAATGACAAAGGGAGAGATTATTTCAAGTTATCATTGATGTCATGTGTTTGTGTATGGTCATTAGTGTCAAAAGAAGCTTGAGGTTAAATATTGGCTCACAATAAGGTGGCTCATTGATATGATATTGATTGTTTCATGAGGTAAGAGAGATAATTTTAAGGCAACCTAAAGTTTCTTGAAATTTTATGTCAAGGCTCAGCACATGGTGTGCATGTTTGTGTACTTGTTATTGAGTGTAAGGTTCTTGAGAAGGCTTGAGTATGGGATATTTAGTGTAGTTCAAGAAGGATCATGATGCTCTATGAGAAGAATTAAAAGAGGAATAAGAGTATGTATGATAATATTTTAAAATTAATTTGAGGCATTGAAGCACCCAGGTATGTTTCAAAGTGTGACTATAGAGGTAAGACCTACATGTTTATTATGTAAATAAATTAGTCTTAGACTCTATCTGATTTAACTAGGGGTCCTAAGATGTTAAAAAGACCTAGGAAGGATGAAAATTAGTGGTATAATATGTGATAAGTTGTTTCAACATGTGAATAAGGTTAGAAGTGTAGGAACAGTAGCTAGAGGGTATGTTACTAGGCCTAATATGATCTGTAGCTCAAGAGCCTAAAGTGCAAAGAGATATAAAGTGAATAAATGAGGTATGAGGTTTAGGTTACAAGGTAATAATTATCATGTGATAATGAATTGAGTTTTGACACGATGTATCAAGTGTGTTTAACAATTTTTAGGTCTTGAGTCAAAGGTTAAATCAAGAAAATGAGTTTGAAAGTCTCTTATGTATGTAGAATGTTGAGTTGCAAACTTGAGAAGGAACTTATTTTGCATGTTGGCACATATGACTATTTCATGGGAAGATGAGATATTGGGAAGATATGTAAAATTTTCCTATAAATTCTTTCAAATCATTAGGAGGTGGTTTCAAGGACAAATCTATATGAACAAACATTAAGAATGTAAATTGGTCTAAAACCCTCTCAAAACCCTTATAATGACTTGATAAGGAAAATCTTGTTGTAAATAGAATAGAATGGATTGGTAAATCTAGTTTGATGGTTATACCTTATATAGGACTTCCTCATTCATCTCCAGGTGGTAGTGGTTTGTTAGGACAATGAGTGAAACCTATAGAAAAACCCTTGTTTCTTAGAAATTTGATATAATAGGAAGGGTTGACTAGATCAAAGAATTCAAATAAATAGAGGTTGAATCTTGAGACTGGTGTTTGTTTTCCATGGTGTTATTTTTTAAATTTATAGATTTTTTGTCAACTATTTTGGTCACTCATGTTGACCTATCGCTAAACTAGGCTAATGATGAAACCAGTGAGAATATCCAATCAAAGTGAGAATGATAATTTGAAGAATATTTGCACTTAGCTAAATAATATCATGAATATGATTTTTTTTAATACATATTTTACCTATACATTATTTATGTAAGGTTTTGAGTCACTTTAATGAGTTGTAATGTGGAAGCCAAAATGGCTTATTTAGATATGTAAGGACTGTGAGAGAGTAACTTAACAAATTGGTCTGTAAGATTCATGGTTGATCCTAGAATCAATAATATATATATTGTATAATTTTATAAATATAATATAGTAGGTATTAATTTGAATTATAAGTGTTGTAAGTATCATTACAAGAGCTAAAGATAACACTTATCATGATTGTGTTGACAGGCTTATTGGCAGATCTGTGTAATCATCTAACTAAGATGTGTTTAGAGTGTTTTGACTAGATTTGAAGAATACACTACTTTTAAATATGTTATGTAGGTCTCAAATTTTCATTTTAATTTAATATTATTCATGATAATTCCATATTAAATTGTGGATAGATAATTATTTATGACTATGTTTTGTAGCAGTCAAATAGTTTGGAGAGAGCATATGAAAGTTATTGGTTTGAGGTCTTATGCACTATTTGGTGATGTAAGATGGAATTGGTGATGACCGTGAGGTAATTTATGTTATATTAATGTAATTTTTTTATGAGGTTATTTTTCAAAATTAACTGTATGATTCAGTTATGTGAGATAAATTTTCTAGGTGTGTGCAGACCTAATGGCAAGTAGGACTAATAGCATGGTTCAAGGAGTCATTTGGACTAATACGTGGTATGGATTTAAGTGTGTATTATCAAGGGTATAATGTAGGATTATTTTATTTTTTTAATTCATTAGTGTAGAATCAATATGTATCAAAGTGGTCCAAGTGTAATGTGTGGTTGAGAAGACCTAATGCATTAGGTCTCTAAGTAGGCCTAAGAAGAGATTAAGGTATAAATGAGATGGGATGACCTATGTGGTGATTATTTAACTTATAAAAAGTGTGTATTTACCTATTCCAATGGTGATACGAGTTTGGAAAGGTGTTTGGCTGACCTAGGTGGGTGCAAGCAAGAGTCTAGTATAAATACAAGGCATAATAGGCCTATTTAAGCTAGTTAAGGAATAAGAGTTCAAGCGAGTAAAATATCATCTTTAGGAGTAGAATGAGGTAATGGATATAATTATAAGATATTATATTATCATAAATTAACATATAATAGGAGGTTTGAGTGTGATTGATAAGGTCAGTTTACCTAATGATCCTAGAAAGAGGTATATTGAGTGAGTGAGCCTAAAAGGCTATTTGAAAGAGAAAGAAGGTTGAGAAGAGACGAATGAGTTATTTTCATATTGAGAGACCATAATATATCCATAATATGTGTGTTATAGGTCTATTTAAATGAGGTTAATTCAAATAGAGAAGATAGAGAAATGAAGAAGAGATCACCATCTATTGATTGAGCAACAAGGTGTTGTGAAGGTGATTGAGCTTGTCTTGGCTAAGTTGGTGCTTAGTCAAGAGGGAGTTGGAGCTGCATTGTATTTTGGATCTTATATAAGTGTACTTAAATTTATTGGTTTGGTTCCAAGTCACTTAAGGGTTTGGATCCTCCTTGTAAGTTGTATCTTTCTAAAGGACTAGTTGAGTTGGTGCTTGACTAGTGAGGGGTTGGTGCTCTTTATGGGGTTCGTGCCTCACTAAATTTTGATACATTGCTTACAAGACAATTTTAAAAGTGGTGATTTAGTTTATTTTATCCCCCATGATGGTTTCCTATATATTAATTGTGTTCATATGTTGATATCTTGCTTCATGCTTATGTAATTATTTCTCTATGCATTGTTTGTTTACTAGTTTGGTTTGAAAGGTTAATGAATGATATATGGATTTGAAAGAATTTTTTTTACACTAATTCACCCCCCTATCTCATTGGTTTTGATTCCAATATGTTTGAATCAAACCTAGATGGATGAATGGGGTTAAAGCAACTATCTCACTTGGTAAAATAGGGAGAGGGGGATCCCTCTTATAAATGAGCATCATAAGATGTAAACATTAATGGTAGGTTAGTAGGGTTGTCAATACCTAATGTTGAATTATTTGATCCTTCTTATGATTAATAATAAATTTTAGGATCTATGTTGTAATAGACATAAACATTTCTTACCACTGACAACCATGTTTTAGCCATAAAATTTAGGATGGCATGCTTGTTACCATCATTCCTGGCAAGGAAAAGTCATCACAGTTAATGCTTTCAACCTAGACCAATCAGGAACCTATGGTGGTGTTGTCTGATTTTACCTTAGAAATGGTAACGAGTGATTTAAACACAACACTATAATCTTATTTTGTTATTGTGAACTAGATATTCTAAATTATTGAACAGTTTGTTTTTGATAAAAGGGCTCTAATGTAGAAATTTTGAAGTGATATGACACTCCTCTGATGAGTAGTATTAAGTTGAATAAATTATTTAGCTATAATATATATAGCTCATGGTTGTGAAAGGTTATTTGTAAGGCAATTTTACCTTGGGTGGCATGAAGATAAGCCTTAGTGGGATAGTAGTTGGTTGTTGTATGTAAACAACTAATTTTGGTTAGTTGTGTATGCTATATTTAGTTGATTATTTGTAACTAGATGCGATCTAAAATTGAAAAGAGTGATTGTTAATTACTTTAAGTCATATAAATTAGACTCTTGTGTAAAGTCAACAAGATCATACTTTTTTTAACCACAATACCTTGTGTTTTAAAAGTGCAATATGTTGTAAAATAGGTAATGTTATGTTTATCTATAGGATATATTCTAAAATGAATATTTTGGTTGTTATGAAGCATGACTAAAATGTATGTTGATTTTTTAGAAGAAGCAATGTGAAGTCCAGATCTGATGGTATAAAATCCTAGGTACCCACTTGACTCTTGTA
This sequence comes from Torreya grandis, assembly GCA_037957365.1. Lineage (NCBI taxonomy): Eukaryota > Viridiplantae > Streptophyta > Pinopsida > Cupressales > Taxaceae > Torreya > Torreya grandis. The sequence goes on along the minus strand of JARHVA010003993.1, from coordinate 643,954 downwards.
AGAGTGATAAAAGTTAGGTGGATGTCCTTAGATGGCTGACTAAAAGATGGTGGGATTGGGATCTCTGAACCATCATGTGTGCTCAAAAGTAATGTAAAACATGTATCAAGCCTTGGGGTTGCATGTGATGTCTAGAAATGCTTCTTTGATGTTTAGTGTGGTTGGTGTGGGATGTTGCACCAACTCATGAATGATAGATGTTGAATGAAAGGTAACCATTTAAGTATGGATTACTATCTTTTATTAACACTCTATTGAATGTTAATGAAGTTATGTGTAAGGCATGATGGGCATTGGTGAAAAAATACCACCTCAGATTTGGAAAATTTGTTAAACAATCTAGTTGGATTATATTATTGAAAATATTATCATTAAAGTTACAGGTTTTTATGATGACATATCCTTGCAATGAAAGGAATGGTTATCCCAAAATTTGTTTCATTAGCAGAATATTAATCCTAGATTCAATATCTAATATAAATTTTTATAACTCTATCATGTAAGCATTAACAATTGTTATCTAGACTTAAAAGTACTGAAATCATGCTTGTTGGCAAGCATTAGGGCAAAGATTAATCACCTTATCCTAAAATGCTTATTTTTATAGAATAATTAAATTGCATGTCACTCAAGTGGATATAAATGGTAAGGTTGAAAATAATAATGTTTTATAATATATATTTTGCCAAGGTAAGGGCAAGTTTGATAGACAAACTAATTTACAAAAGAACTTAACTACTATTTTACTATAAAAAATGGCCTTATAAGACATAAAAATATGAATTTTATACCAAAGTTCAAACATTTTTATAATATTTCATAGGGGCATACAACACCCCATTCTACTAAGTTTGGTATTACAAAAAGGCACCCAAGTTGGAAGGATATTTCTTGTTGACTTGGTATGGAACTTGGTGTTACTCATTTAGTGACAATGTACTTGAAATATCAGTAAAGTAAGGTTGAACCTATCCATTTTGGATGTTTGTTATATCCTCATGCTATGACTAGAAGTAAATAGGTGGTGATTCCCCCATAATATTATTACTAGTTTGAGTAAGTATGTAGTAGGAATGACACTAATTGGTTATAAGTGATTAAATTTACTAAGTGTTGTTTTGTTGTTTGGATATTTAACTATTGGTATTTATGTGTTATGGGAGGAGTATTATGACCTCTTTTGGGCAGCTTACCCTGATTATTTAATTTAGTGCCAAGATGAATCCTCTTTAAGGATGGGAGGATGTTATGACCCTAACTTTTTTATGCACTCCAATTGCTATATGTGATATTAATATTAGTTTGATGCTTATCTTAACTGACTGCTTATTGTAGATATGATTATGTTATAGATATTATGATTTGGTATCTTATTATTAATTATGATTCAAGGTCAGTAATGTTATATATGATTATGCTTGATTCAGTTATATCATGTTTCTATTATGTTTAGTTTAGAATATTAATATTATTGACATTATATCTCATGTATATATTGTTAATGTCTTGTCCTAGTGAATGTAGGAACCTAAATAATGAGTTAGGCTTAGTGGTTGATTGGATAACAGAGTAAAGTGGTAATGATATCCTTAGGTAGTTGGATATGACTCCAATAGGTAAAAATGTTGAAATAATAATTTGAATCCACTATTTAGTCATGAGTCTTTTGCATCATTATTAATTTGACTCCATCATTGTCTCTTTTGGTCTTGTGTGTTGTTGTCTCAGATTATGTATTTGTTATGGTATTGTGTAGGATTTTGTTTGTTGACCTTATTTATGTGATAATTTTGTATTTTACACTCATTGAGTTATTGATTGTGATTGTTTATTTCTTAACTGATTGTCTTGGTTGTCATTTTTCTCTTTGACATGAATATATTTGATTATGACTCAAAGATGTTTAGTGCTCCACATAATTTACTTATACCTTTTGAGACTCTATTTCTTAATAATTACTTGGGCTTTGGTTATTTCATGTTAGGGTCCATAAAGATGCAAACCCAACTTTTAAGTTTGTGTGGGACATTGGCCAGGACTAACTACCACCATCATGGTTTCAATTAATCCAATGCATGATGACTTAGGTTGACATTGTTTATTATTTTGACAATTATGACACAAAAATTTGCACTTGATTATTATTTTTGGGGAAGGATGAAAGATGATTGGTTATTGGGGTTAATATTTTAATATGATTTTGGACAGGATGGCACAAAATCTAAAGTCTCTCTCCTCAAGTTTTACTTTGGAATGTGTCAACTTATGTTATTTTGTTCTATAGGATCAAATTTCTTAGGGTAGGGATATCATTTCTAGGAAGAGATCGATGGAGTTGAGGGTTGATCCTGGGTGGACATCCATTTTTTATTCTCCACAATGCCAAGATATAGCAATTAATTTTTTCCCATATTTATTCATGCAAGTTCATTTGGGGGTCATGTTAGGGGATAAAAAATTGAGGAAGTTTTGGGAGGGCATTATAACTAGGTTATGAAGTCACGAGGATTATAAACAAGCCTGTAATGTTAATAAATAAAATACTATCTATATTGATTAGTAGGATTTACTATATGATATATATATATATATATATATATATATATATATATCATATTTATTTTTGAAACCCTAGTGATCCTAATTGCAAAATAGATGGTTGTAAATTTTATGGGGAAGCAAATAGGGTTTAAGTAAAATGATTATTTGAAAGGAAACATGGTTTGTGTGGGGGTTATTGTTTTAATTGTATTTTTATTGGAATTGCCTTAGTTTTTAACCCTATGAAGAGTAATTTTCTCCATCTAATTATTATTCCCTATCAAATAAAAAAATTATAGAACTACGGGTCACATTTATCTGTTAGGGCACTTTTATATTGATGGGAATTACAATGTGGGTTCTTGATGAAGTTGGAAGAATTCATGATGACCCCATAAATGTATTAAATCCATTATAATATTATTCAAATTTATTTATGGATTCCATTTGATTGATTAATGTTTTGCACATAATCAATATGGGTAAATTAGGGAATTTTATGCTTGGGTCAGTTATGTGGGCAGAACCTTTCTTAATTAGAACTATCCTTTAAAACACATTATGTGGAAATGTTAGTGTTCGTTATACATTGTATTTTTTAAATCTTAACTCTAATTATATGGGTATCCTTAACTTGATCTAGTGGTGTTTTGAATTGACCTAGTTGAGTAGAGGGGGAAAATTGAGGTAGTATGTTTCAAATATATGCATAAGTCAAATTTAGCTTGGCTTAAATCCCATTTGGTTGAACTTATAAATCCTTGAGGTATTTTAAAAATGCTTCCACCCTTTATTTTATCCATTTTAAATTCATTATGTGTGGGTTTAATTCACCTATAGGATGAATTTCAGTATTTTGGCTTTAATCTCTTTGAGGGGAAAATTTTATTTCTTGTCCATTCAAATTATTTCTAAAAGAACCCCTGTATAAATCTAGTTAAATTTATTTCATTATGACTTGATTATTTTACTTAAAAGGATTATTGGGTTACGTAAAAAAAATTATGGGATGAGGGATGCATTTAGTATTTAACAAAATCTAATAATGAGTTGTACCGCTTTTTGGCCATCACTATCAAGAAAGTTGTTGATTAAATTATTTTAATGAATCAATTTTCATTAAGGGAGGTTGTTTAATCCACTACCCAGATTTGGATTGTTATCATTGTTCATTGGGTATATTGCATGCTAATTTAAATATGTCATTTAATTGATTAATGGTTGAGAACCTATCCTTGATTTTATTCTTGGGTTATAAAGTATATGGACTCTCTTGGTGGCTAAATGAAGTTATTTACTTTTATCTTATGTGAAACTAGGAGGATCAATTTATATTCATTATAACCATTCCCTTCCTATTGGAAATAGCCTCTTGGTAGGGTTACATAACTTGTACTTGTTTTAAGTGAGCCATTTTGAAATTATAGACTCGAATTAGTTTTGATTGGTTTTTATAAACCTCTCATAAATTCTAGTAGGCTATTTTGAGTGGTGAATGGTTTCTAATTTGATTAGCACTCTTTTAGTGACCCTTGAATGTTGTGATTTCTTTCAAAAAAATTGTTGCTTGTTTGTATTTTACATAAATTGCTTTGGTGGATTATAATCCTTGTTATGCATTTAATCTCTATATTTAATTTGTTATTGAATCCTCCATCTAGTTGATGGATGTGGTGGTGAGGGCCACCATATGGATGGACTTATTAGATTATGCATATGAGGTTAGATTATTATAGTTGATGTACTTATCATTCATATATGCTTATAATGGTGGTACTTCTTATGGATGTTCTTGGACCAGATTCATGTAGTATTTTATATTATAATGATTTTATTTAACTACTCTTGATATTTTAATTATATCTATCTTGTGAAAATGAGGTTGGTTGATAGTTATTTGATTATCTAGTATAATGTTGTACATGTACCTTGAGGTAGTTAGTTACTATCAGATGATTATTAATGGGTTTCATTATATCTTGGTTAATTTTATGGAAACATAGATTTATTTATTTTGATATTAGAATTATACTTGATTGATATGATCTTGTAGAATTTGATGTTCTTTTGAAACCATGCTTAGATATATGTTAATTTGTGAATAAATAGCATTTATTTTTTATGCTAGATTATGATAGTAGGCCTCTATGTGTATTTATTAAATTACACACTTCTTGATAACATTGAAGTGATACTTAAACTAGTCATAAGGATTGTTGGATGTGATTTGATAATTTTATTATCTTAAAAAATTCTAGTTAACTAATTATAATATATATTGGTTATAGTATACCAACCCTACAACTAGGTTATGTATTTCATGTATCTCATCATGAGAAAGAAAACCAATGTACAACTATTATGGGTTGTTATAAATTATTATTGTATCTCATTGGTTACCTTATGGTTCTTTACACTAAAATAGATCTTATGGTGGTGGACCTAGCTCCTATTAGGGGATAAATAATGCATGGATTCCCTTATACCTTGACTGAATTAGAATGTTACTTAATAGTTGGGCAAGTTATTGCTCTTGTTGTTTAAGTTTTATTTATGAAAATGCAAGTTCAATATTAGAAAAGAATAAGATGGTTGACTGAATAGAGAAATAATCATATGAGTTGCATATGTATCAATTCCATTTTTGATAATTGGCATCTTCATTAAGGTATAGGCAATGTTGTATTACATAGTATGAATACCACCTAATGCCATTATGTTTCAACTAAGTAATAAGAAGATATGTTTCATGTCCCCTTGATTTTTATAATTTGGATTTAGAATTGATACCTTAATAATTGTATTCATGTTTGTGTTGGAACTATTTATAATGCTTTCATTGTATATGCTGAAAATTAACTAGCCACATAACTATATGGGTTGATGTGTTCTGGTCACTCTTCGTTATTCACAATCAAAAGGTAATAAGTCACTTATTGGTTCCAAAAGTCTTTCCTAAGAAATTTCAACAAAAGAGGTAAGCATAAATGTGATTAGTTCATTAAGTTGTTATACTAAATATGTATATTAAGGATTAAGGAATGAACCTACTTATCAGGATAATTTGTAGACTTGTATGCATTTTTCCTCACATAAGACTTATTAATTGATTGACTTAATTACTTAAACATGTGATAGTTCTTGAAGATAAAAACATAATGCAATGACCCACATTTGGAGGTTATTTTTATAAACCCCGATGGGTAGAATTGTGAGGTGAATTACATTATAAAAATACACTAGTGTTTTTGGGCTATGAATGAGATTATACTTGAGTATGTGATTAAGTTTTTGATTTTAGATGAATGAATCTTGATATTGACCTCTAAAGGTATCCTCTTACATGGATTAATGCATTTGTAATGAAAAACTAATTTAAAAACATAGGCATGATATGAGTTTGATTGATACTTAACTCCTTGAGTTATTATGAAAATCAAATTTAGTATGAATGAATATACAAGCCTCTATTAGGGGAAACTAAAAATTTGTGCATTTGGCTCTACTTGTAACTTGTAACATTATTTTACATGGGGTTACTCAGTTAGTAAACTTAATATATCCATTAAAGGGTAAGGTATGGGACAAGGACCTAAGATAAAGATGTAATGTAAGAATCTTGGTAAGTAGTACCATTATATTGTTTACCATACTTTTTTTAATTTTAAATATATTTTAAATTAGTTATAAATCATATGGTGGACCTTGAGAAACATTAGAAATAACATAGCTATAATATTAATATAAGCTGGATATTAAAAGACTACATGGTTTTGTGTCATTATTATGCCTTCTTGTAAATCCTAACTATATAAGTTATTATGTTCTATATTAATAATTTATTATATGGATCATACATAGGGTTATAATTCATTTAATAGTTAAGGCTTCTTGTTACAATATTTTGAATTAGTTAGGTATGTATTCAGGGTATGGTGTATTATTTTCCTTGATATGATTCCTCTTCATTGGACACTAAATACAAAAACTAGGAACTCATCATAGTCTAAGTTTGAGGTGGTAAATGGATGAAGTTAATAACAATCCTATAGTTGGTCATACTCTCATAAATTAGTTAAGAGGCTGAGTAGTGGATTGTTGACTCAAATGACTACTTTATCTAATATATATTGGCAAATTTTTATAATCAATGTTTTAATAGGGAGACCAGTGATGCAAAGATCCTTAAATCAAGGATGGATAATACTCTTTAATGGTTATCACTACCATATGGTCCCCAATTTTCCTTGCATAATTTCATTCTAGTATCACTAATTCATTGGGCAAAAAAAAAACTAACATTGCCATGGTGGTTTTCTAATTCATTTCATTAAGGAATTCAAGGCATGAAAGATCTATCTTTTAGTCATTAGGGTTGTATAAGAATTTTGGGCTTTATGCTAGTTCCTATATCTTAGATATATGAACTAAAAAAATATGTAACTTATGTTTTGGTTTAGTTCTCTTTACCCTATTACTATAATTGATAATTCATGGATTAACTATTATGACTTGCTTTATTAGTTCCAAGTTTGACTTAGAAAGTGGTGATTATAACTTTTTGATTAAGCATTGGTTGACTCTAAATGATAATGGTAGAGGTATTTCAGTGTGAGGACCTAAGCCAAAGATTAAACTATACAATCTAGGTAGGTAGCATGGGTACAAATTCTTATGTTACCTTTATTGATCACTTGATTATCAAAAAAAATTATTCACATACTTAATAATTAATTCCTATATTTGGGGTTCATTTTATATATGGTTATTAATTATTTTGGTGCCTTATATTATATGTTGATGGTATATATAATTTGTATAATGGGCCCTACACACATTCTTACTCACGCTCTGTTAATAAATTCCCAATTTTTTGTGGGTTGTTTCAAATGATAGACTAATAGAATGGTGATAGTAAACTCAATGTGAATATATATTTTAATTCATTATTTTCCATATAATTTTTCATCTTAGTTAGAATAATTTTGTATTGAATTAAATATTTGCATATTGTCTCAATGGACCCTTGTTTGAGTTTAATAATTTTTGCATAAGATAGTTTTTTACCAATGTTAAAAGAAATGTGTGCTAGAAACTAATTTATAAAAGGTTGAAATATTTGATAGATTGAAGTGGAAGATCATAAAACCATCATAAATCAGAGTCTTTTAGGCTTCTTAGAAATAAATTGGTTAATAATTTGTCATTATATGCATAAACCAAGCATGTTTCAATAAATGATTGAATATGTTATTCAAGACAACCTTTACCTTCATAGAGTGGTAGCTTAGGAGTGATAAAACCTATTGATAATTGGTATAATTCCATTTATAGTACCAAAGGATTAGGAATAAAAGTATGAGATTACATTAAATGATAAGATCTAGAGATTTCTTTTTCTAATTAAAACACCTTATCATGTAAGGATATGATAATTTGTTCAAGAGAGTGTGCATTAGGAAAAGTTGGTGGTAGACCATGCATAGTAATCAAAGGAGAGGTGTATGATGCCTATGTATAAATTATCATATGGATCTATTAGAAACCTTGTGATGTCCTAATACCTATGGATGATGTCACATATATAATTGAAAGTGTTGATATAAGAATAAAATAAATAATAGTAATTGCAACACCTATAGTGGGATTATGAACAACTCTAAATGGAACATCTTATTGTTGTGTTTGACATGATGAAATCTTATCTTGATGTACAGTATTTAGATTCTAAGAGTGATTAGAAAACCCTATCCACTTGTTTGGGACATTTATGAATTCCTTGATGGAAATTGGAAAATTATTTGACTTACTCAGGATCTACCCCATTAAGCTCATTCAGATCAATTTTATCATAGCCTTTAGGATTATCTTGATTATCATTTTCATGATTAATAACATCTTGGATTTGTACATAAATTTGAATAGTTTAATTATCATACTCATGAAAAAAATTAATGTTATCCATTTTAGAAGAGATCAAAACAATATGAATATGCTATGTAGGGATTTCAATTAATCTAGAATTACATCTTAGAGGAATAGAGGGGTTAACCTTATTGAGTGGCATGAAAATCTATAAAATAGAAATGGAAATGGCTGTAACTAGATATTATGTGTTTTCATAGTAGGCTCTCAAATATTTTTATCCCAATCTTAAAACAATGAAAAAATCCCAAAGAGCACTAATTACAAAGTATCCCATCATCCCATATTTGTACTATCCCATTTCTAGGGTAAATTGAGAATAATTTATCAGAGTTAACCATGTACTAGTGCACTAAAAAATAAAATGGTTGAAATCTTATTATAGATGAGAAATAAAACCTATTTTTTTATATACCATGAGGTACATGGAAACTAAATTTAATGTACATTGTTGTATAATGGTTTGAGTATTTTATCAATATCCTTCACACACAACTTAGGTAAAACTAAAGATCGCTTTACCCAAAGTGATATCTCCTATGAGATTTAAAATAGTTAGCACATAATTTATAGAATGCAATAAAATAAAATAAAATTGAAAACCAATCAAAATAAAATAAAATTGAAAACCAATCAAAAAAAAATGTTTAAGTAAAATCAAGAAAAAATTAAAAATCTAAGAAAAAAATTAGAAAATTGAATGCTTTAAAATTTACATGTTCACAATATTATTACCATATTTTTTATTTAACAATTAAAATTGTTAGGTTGTGGAGCTAAAAGCTTCACTGTATGCAAACATGGAGGAGCTTGCTGAGTGTCACCGTCACTGGCGTTGGTCAGGCCAACTGACGTCGGTCAGAGGTGAACAAGAATCTACCGACATTGGCAGGAGTCGGCCGATGTCGGTCACCTCCAGTCAGATAGGGACTGATGTCGGTCACCTGTGCAGTTCTAGAACTGTTCGTTGCATGAACAATTAGTTTGTTGAACTGAGTGTTTACATGCAAAGACTATTTTTGAGTCTTGAGATGCGTGTCTAATTATTTTAAATTAGAAGTCTAAGTTATTTTTTAGTATGGGATCTATTTATAGACTCATTGGCATGTATTGTAATGAGAGCAATAGAGGAAGGCAAGGTAGATCCTTCTAATTGTAAGATAATTTGAATTGTAGGTTGTTACAAGTTCATGGTAGATCTACATGTGTAAGTAAGATCATTTGAGTTACAGGTTGTTTCAAGTTCATAGGAGATCTACTTGAAGTAGTTTGAGTACTTGTGTACTGGCAGTGTTATTACTAACTGGTTGGAGGTGAACACCAACCTTGTGTTTGAGTTGTGTGTTGGGACCATTTTTGGTAGGAGAGAGAACTCTTGATTGAGAATTACTGGGAGCCCTTGAGGTGTGGGAAGCCTTATAGAGGTGTGAGAAGAAGTCACATCTTCTTTATTGTATTTTCTTTCTGGATGAGTATTAATACAAGATTATGTATTGTCTCTCATATTCTGTGCTATTTGTGAATTCTAGTTACTTGTTCATTCTGGTATAATTTTGTGTTTAGTTGCTTATACAAGGTAATCATATGTACTCTTATTGAGGAGTAGGATCCTGACAGCTGGTATTAGAGCATTTATGTTCTAGATTCCTTATCAAGTGGTATCAGAGCTTTTGGTTGGGTTACTAATAGGTTGTATCAGATCTGGTTAGTGTTTGTTGATTACAGGTCACTCACAAGGGTTTTCTGTTTGAGTGGGAGTATAGCAATGGCAGAAGAAAGTAAGCTATGAATGGAGAAGTTTAATGGCAAGAACTATCAATTATGGAGGATGCAGATAGAAGATTATCTATATCAAAAAGATTTGTACTTACCATTGGGTGGGGTTGCAAGCAAGCCCATATATATGAAGGATGAAGAATGGGAGGTTCTTGATCGAAAGGCTCTGGGATCTATAAGGTTGAGCCTTGCATCGTCTATGATTTCTAACTTATCTCAGGCTAAGACAATGATAGAGTTGATGGAATCTTTGACAAATTTATATGAAAAACACTCAGCTTCGAATAAGGTATTTCTTATGAAGCAATTTTTTAATTTGCAAATGTTGGAAGGTGGATCTGTACATAGTCATCTTAGTGATTTCTATGGTTTGGTAAACCAGTTAAATTCAATCAATATTGTTTTTGATGATGAAATTAAGGCTCTCTTAATCTTATGCTCATTACCTGAAAGTTGGGAGAGTTTGGTAATGGCAGTTAGTAATACTGCGTCTGCTTCAAAGATCTTAAAAGTGGATGAAGTTGTGAGTGTAATCTTGAATGAAGAAATTCATAGGTGAATCATTAGGGAATGCTTTGAGTGTTGAAAGTAGGGGAAGGCAAAGAGAGAAGATCGAGCATGGGAGATCAAGGTCCAAGATAGGCAGGAGATCCAAATCTAGGTATGGCAGAATAACCTGCTAGAAATGTGGAGAGCAAGGGCATGTAAAGAGAGATTTTTGGGTGAATGAAGATCAGCATGAAAGACATGAAGAAGCAGATGTTGAAAATTTTGTTGCACAAGATGCTATGGTATGTTCCTTAGATAAAGTATAATCTTGGGTTTTAGATTTTGGTGCCTCTTTCCATGCATCCCCAAATAGGGAATTTTTTCATGAATATGTCCAGGGAGACTTTGGAGAAATTTATTTAGGGGATGGTAAGCCTTGTCAAATGGTTGGCAAAGGGAAAGTGAAGCTAAAATTGTAGACGAGCAACACATGGGTGTTGAAGGAGGTCATGCATGTCCCAGTCCTAAAGTGGAATTTGATTTTTGTTGGAAAGTTGGGTGATGAGGGTTGCGCAGTAACTCTCACAGTGGACTCTTGGAAAGTTTCCAAGGGTGAACTTGTTGTAACAAGAGGTAAGAAAGTAGGTACGCTTTATCTATCTACTTGTATTACTGATTCTCCATCTGGTTTATCTACTTTAGCTGTAGATTCGAAGATGTGGCTTAATAGGCTTGGTCACATGAATAAGAATGGGATGCATGTTCTTGAGTCAAAGGGTATTCTTTCAGATTTGAAAAGCATAGATCAATATTTCTATAAACAAAAGAAGAAAGTGACGTTTCTTGAGAAATCTGATGTTCATGACAAGAATAAGAAAGCCTTGGTTTTCAAGGAGAAGATGATGGATAGAGATCAGTGCAAGGGGCTAAAGAATTCTAAGCAAAGCAAGGTTGATATGGACAAGGGTTTGATCCAAAAGGAGCTCATAGGTAGAAGTCATTGCTCACAAGTAAAACACAAAGACTGATGTCGGTTAGAAAATTTATGTCGGCATCTAGATAGGGACTGACATCGGCTATGTGCAGCCTAACATCGGTGACTCTGGACAAATAAACACCAGTGTTGGTCAGGGGGAACTGACGTCGGTGATGAAGCAGTCACATGGAACTGACATCAGTCGGGTGCAAATTAAGATGTGACTAACATCGGTCACTAAGACAGATTTTGGGTGGACAGCAAGTTGTCAAGGAGTCTCAAACACCCATATGGAGGACTGAAAGGGTAAGTAAGCCTCAAATTCATCATTTCCCTTCTTTACACTACTTGTTACTCACTGATGGTCAAGAACCAGGAAGTTATTAAAGAAGTAGAGTAGGTAGAATCTAGGAAATTGTGGGAGCTTGGCGTGGATGAGGAATGTGATTCCTTGGAGAAGAACCAAACATGAGTTTTTGGTAGAGTTGCCAACTGGAAGAAAGCACTGAGAGACGAATGGATTTTCAGGATAGAGAAGAGCAGGAATGGACATGTGAGACGGAAGGCCAGGGTATATGGTCTTGAGTAAGCTGCAGGACAATGGAGGTTTAACCATTATGTTTTCTTTACCAAGTTGGATAATATTAGCTACATTATCTTATTACTGTATGTTGTGCTTGTTGCAGGGTCACATATGTAGGGAGTTGCTAAACTAAAGGTAAAGTTAGTTCAGAGGTGTGTCATGAGGAATCTGGGAGCAGCAAGATTCTTTGGCATGAGTGTGTTCTAGAGACATGGAAGGTCATAGGTTGATTTTGTCTCCAGATAATTGTGTGAAACTGGTTAGCACACCGATGGTTGGACAGTTCTATGAATAGTGTGCTGATTCACATGATGAGGTTAAGTACATGTGTACTAGACCTGAGATTTTCCAAGTAGTGGGAGTTGTCAGCAAGTTTGGAGCCAATCCAAGAAAGAAGCACTAGAGGGTAGTTCAGTGGATTCTCAAATATCTGAGAGGGACCAACAGTAGGTATACATGCTATGCAGGGTCAAGCATTTCTCTACATGGGTTTGTAGAATTGGATGTGGCAAGGTGATTTGGATGACAGGAGGTGCACCACAAGATTTGTGGTGGTTGATCTTCAAGGGTAATATTGAAGAGGGATACAAAGCCAAGAAACAAACTAGATGATGTACAGGTACAGGTACAGGTACAGGTGTAGTTGTTTATCTCCAAGTGGGAGATTGTTAGGTTATGAAGATAAAAGCTTCACTGTATGCAAACATGGAGGAGGTTTTTGAGTGTCACAGTCACCGGTGTCAGTCAAGCCAACTGACGTCAGTCAGGGGTGAATAGGAATCTATCAACATTGGTAGGATTCAGCTGATGTCAGTCACCTCTAGTCAGACAGGGACCGACGTCGATCACTTGTGTGGTTCTAGAACTATTCATTGCACAAACAGCTAGTTTGTTGAACCGATTGTTTGCATGTAAAGACTATTTTTTAGTCTTGAGCTACGTGTCTAATTATTATAAATTAGAAGTATAAGTTATTGTTTAGTATGGAATCTATTTATAGACTCATTGGCATGTATTGTAATGAGAGCAATAGAGGAAGGCAAGGTAGATCCTTCCAATTGTGAGATCATTTGAATTGCAGGTTGTTACAAGTTCATGGTAGATCTACATGTGTAAGTAAGATCATTTGAGTTACAGGTTGTTGCAAGCTCATGGGAGATCTACTTGAAGTACTTTGAGTACTTGTGTATTGGCAATGTTATTACTGACTGGTTGGAGGTGAACACCAACTCTATGTTTGAGTTGTGTGTTGGGACCATTTTTGGTAGGAGAGAGAACTCTTGATTGAGAATTACTGAGATCCCTTGAGGTGTGGGAAGCCTTATAGAGGTGTGAGAAGAAGTGGCATCTTCTTTATTGTATTTTCTTTCTGGATGAGTATTAATACAAGATTGTGTATTGTCTCTCATATTTTGTGCTATTTGTGAATTCTATTTACTTGTTCATTCTCGTATTATTCCATTTTTAGTTGCTTATACAAGGTAATCATATGTACTCTTATTGAGGAGTATGATCCTGACAGTTGGTATAAGAGCATTTATGTTCTAGATTCCTTATCAAAAATGTTGTTTAATAAGTGTAAAACTTGAGAAATAATATGAATGTTGTATTAATTAAAAAGTGAAAAGACAAAGAAAAATTCTATTCTAAGATAAATTCTATCAAAGTTAGAGCAATAAATTCAAGAAGCAACAATCAAAACCTTCACAGTTCAAACACAAAAATCATCCATTGTGATTCAAATCCAATATTCTCTATCAAATGTGGTGCTCACTCCCCCAATGCAAAGGTGAAATGGGCAATGTTTAGATGAAAAAAGAATGACTTTGATTAGCTTTAATTATGTTTATGATCTCTTTGGATTGTGATTGATTACATCATTTGCGACCCTTGAAAATAAGGATTCTCAAGCTTTTTAATAAAATCTTGCATTGTGATCCAACGGTGGAGGATCAATTAGATTTTTTCAAGGTTCCAAATGATCAATGGTTAAGGATGAGTCCTCATCTATGAGGATGGAGACTATTTAAACTAGGTGAGAAAAATGAGGGGTTGGTTAGTAAACTTAATCAAAATGGATTGACAACTCAGTGGAGGAGTCATAGGAAGTGGAAGTTTTGATGGATTTGGTTGGGATGAGGGAGAGAAAAGTGGGAGAAGTTTGAATTGGTAAATTAAGGAATTAAATAATTAAAATAAAGACTAAAAGGTGCACAATTGACTTTTTCAAAAGTGTTTGAATAAATCAATTAATTGATTTTAGGAAAAAATTTTAATTATTAAATTAAATTTAAATAAATTTAAGGTGCATTTCAACACTAAATGAAATTTAGGTGTCTACATTTTCCCCTCTTTGAAATGGTGTTACGAAGTAATACTATTTTAAAGAATAGAAGTAGAGTGTTGATGATATAAAAGAAAAATTTTAATCCAAATGAATGAAAATGGTATGATGATGCCCCCTTGAGGGTTTGTATGAGAAACAGACAAACACTTGAAATTGATGAAAAGAGAAAATAGTTAGGTGGCTAAATGAAAAATCAATATATTTCAGTTTTAATGTTAATTTGCAATGTGTTTGAAACATAAAAGAGTTTACCCTAGTAAGGTAATACCAGGTCTTTGATTTGAAAATCAACAATTTAAACCACTCATAGATTGCATGTTTATTATTGTTTGATAAGGGCTTAGGGGCCAAAATAGTAGGTATGGAATGATATATCCTAGAAATAATAAACTATGGATCTATAAATAGAAAAAAGTTATTGATTTTACATATGATTGGTGGGGTTTACATTGATAAATGATTTCAAGGGTTTGACACCTTGGTGAAAATAAATTGATTAAATGTTGTGTGATTAATAATTATTGGGTTAGAATAGAGAAAATGTTGCTTAGGATTTTAATATAAATAAGGGCTTAAGGGGGTTTTAGAAAATCATTTATGCAAATAATATTCATAATTAGAGCTAAAGAAGTTATTAGAAAGAAATTTACACTAAGGTCAGAGAAGAGAAATGGATCGTATTCCCCACCATGAACACTGTGTAGAGCAAGTGAGATGTTTCTAGAGACTTGAAAGGAGTGGGCCTCCAATAAGTCTCCTAAGTTTGGGAATTTTTGAATTTGATAATCATTTATTGTGGTTTAAAAGTGACAAAAATGAAATCACTATTCTCAAAATTGCAATATCATTGTCGATAAAGGAGAGGGGGATGGATGATGGTGAAGGTGGTGGTCGAGCTAACCCTAGAGACCCCATGTCTCTAAGTGTTGCCTACATAAACTACTTAGACAATGTCCATGTGTGGATATCAGACCATATGTAGTTCTCTCAAATATGGGAATTGATGAAAAAGTGAATGAGTGATGAGGTGAATGAAGTGTGTGATAAAAATGATGCATGATTGACCCACCCAATGATCAAACAAATGGAAGGAAAGGTATATGGGTACTATGAAAGTAATCAATTTGGTTGCTTTGATTGAACTTGGTTTGTTTTATTTTTTATGTTTTATGAATGTTTTTTTAATTATTTTTCTTTGATTTTTTTGATGTTTTTGGATTTTTAAAATTGTTTTTTGAATTTTTATAAAATATTTTGAATGTTTTTGTGCTTTTATAATGTCTTGAATAAAAATATTATGGAATCCACTCTCACAAACTATGAGAAATAATATTGGTTTTACAAATGCAAGAACAACTCAAAATTTAAATAATGCTATAAGGGAAACAAAATGACACAAATGGATTTATGCAATAGAACTATTGCAAATATCATGCCCCCAAGCAAAAGGAGTAATTATAGATAATGGCTTTTTACACATGATGCAAGAAGAACTAGTTTTCAATGATAATAATTTATACAAGATTTAGTCAAATACATTGATCATTTGTTTTGATAGTAAAGATTAATAATTTGTGTATATAACATGTAGCTCTCTATTTTCAACAAGATGAAGACATGTTGGTCAAAATTAAATGTTTCAAAGGATGATGAAAAAGTTTTTATAAATAGTAGTAAAATGTGTATTATCTTTGTTATTTATGAAAATTATAGCTTTATTAGATTTATCTTGAAGAACAAGCTTTTGATAGAGTTGGTAAATGAGATAAAGTACTCCTCTCTTTATTAGTATAGTCATATAAATAAGCTACTTTTTTGAAGAATTATTATTTTTATTTGATCATCCATTCACTTTTTATTTTCTTTTTGAATCCCAATATACAATCTTATGTGACCAAGTAGACATATGGGCTTATCATTAAAGACTATAAAAAGGCGAGTAAGGATATTTCTCCCTAATGTTAATCCTATGCAACTAGTAAGATACAAAGGCTCATCACTAAAGACTAATGAAGGGTGAGAAATATTGATTTGTGATTTTGATAAAAAAATTTGTGATAAGGATGTTTGCTTGGATAGGTAAACCATACTTATTGATCATGTTCCCATGCAAATAGTAAGATGTAAGTATTCATCATTGAAGACAATGATAGGCAAATAGATTTTTGACTTTTCTTCATGTAGGATGTTTGAAATGTTTTTTGCATTTTTGAAAGGAGAACCTTAAAATAAAGGAGAATCTATCATAATCTATATTTTATATAAAACTAATTAACTAGTATGATTGTAAATAATGGTGACTATGAATTGATTTTATAAACATCTTAATCATGACCCAATGTATTGTAATTCTTGAGGTGATATTAGAGATAGTAATATTGATAAGTTGTAGTTTTAAGGGCTTCAATGTTATGTAAAGAAATAAATAAATGATTACTAAAAACCACATATGATGTATAAAACTAAGCTCACATGATAATGAAATGCAATATTAACAAGATGGCCCCAAATACTAATGTAATATTGATGAACATGTTTGATATGAATTTTTGGTCTTTTTATGGTTTTATGCTTTTTGTTTTGTTTTGGCATTTGTATCCCATGGAAGTTTACAAGACACAATATATACATGATCTCATAATTTCACCCCATGCCAACTCTAGATAAACGATGTTGTTTGGATTGAATTTCCTCATCAATTTCTACTTTAGTCTTATTATTAACTAGGAAGAAAACATGACCAAGATGAGGCTGCAGAACCCACTAAGTGCTACTAGCAAACCACCCTGCGAGTCTTGAATTTTTAGGGAAACCTTGTTGGATACAGATGTCTAAATACAAATTTCATTGACAAATCTCGGTAGTAACTTTAATTTGTCTTAAAATTATGTAATTGTCAAAGAAACCTATGTTGATGTGCTTAATGGTAAAATTAAACTGTATAAATCTTATAATAGTTTGTTTAACCACCATTGAATGTGGGTGTCTTTCTCTATATGGATTGTAAGATATATTATTAAAAAAGATCAAGCACCATGGGCTAATCAGTTATCCATATGTACAAAAACCAATTCGGTCACCCAAATACCATGGATTAACCACCAAATACTACAAAAGTTGTAGGATAGATTTGTGTTGACTATTATTAATTCCTTTGTGAATGCAGAATACTCAAATTGACTATTGTGCACTTCAAATTTGGTCTCAAAATGAGAATTTAACATGTTGTAATACCATTCCACTAATGTATTATAATAGGTATTAAATATTGGAGTTAGGATTCTTTCTTTCAAAATTATAAGGAATTCATTCCATGTGTCTCACCTTACTAATTGGATGTGTGCAATATTGTAGGTGTGACTATCTTTAATAACTAGAGAACTAATTATTTGATCTATGACCATTTTGTGGTTCTCTCTTTGAAATTCAAGTAATTGTTGATGTAGTAATGTTTCTCTTAAAGGGATGCTTGTGATGTCCCCTTCTAAACAGGAAATATAGCAACACAAAAAAATCTGAACCAAGATATAATCGCTGTTGAATAAATTCAAAAAGATCACAATAATATAGTCTTTTAATAACAAATTATAGATTGTATCACTTGTCCTTGTAAATTATTACAATTGCAGTCCTCTAATATGCATATAAATACGAAATACAGTCTTGAAAACCCTGGCTTTGCAAATCTGGAAGTGCAAATTGAGTTCTGGTAAGTCTCGGCTCTTCTGTTTCGACACACAGTCGCCGTCGTCGGTCGATATCTCACCGACGTCGGTCTCTGCTGGTCGGATTTCTGCCGACGTCGGTCTTCAGTCGACCGATGTCGGTCACTGAAAACCCTCTGCCTGTCGAGGTCAGTTCCTGCACTGGTCTGTACGAACCCGTACGGATTCTGTACGGCCGCCAATTAAGCACAACTTCCCCTTCTTCAACCCCTGATCTGAAGATATCTGTCTCTAGCACAGTAGATCTCTAGCTGTATAATTAATTGAATCAAAACATAAAGCAATAAATACCTGGAATATCTGTGATAACTTCTGTGTGAAGTTATCTCTCAAACCTGAAATTCTGTGATAACTTCTGGATGAAGCTATCTCTCACTTTGGCAATAGATCAGCTGATATTTCACAGCCTCTTAATTGCACACACTGAAGAGGGAACGTTCTCCAATGCAGATGGAATCCTTGAACCCTAGGCTCAGTCTTCACAGAAGAAATTCTTCAATTTTCAATAATCAATAATCATTAGCATAATGAGCAATGGCCTCCATGAGAAACCCTTATACCCTCAAAAGATATGTTTGCCCTAATTAGGGTTTCTTAAATTAGAATTAGGGTTTCTAATTAAAAATAGGCTAAATAATTAATATTTGATTAAATCAATCAAATATTAATATCTCCCTCAATACATGTCGGATCCACGAACCGATCGAAGCTAGTGAATCAGGGAGTGATTCCGCACATAACCATACCATAATAAAGGCGCTCCGCTGCATATCAAATATCCCTAAAAAGTAGGAGCTCAGGCCAAATGTATCTGAAATACCCTGAATGAAAATCAAATGAAGAAATCATGTGAATCAAAGTCGAGCCAAGCTCCATTATGACCCTCTATCCATCTTATTAGCCTACGAAGGTCGCATAATAGGCTAACCATGAACTCAGAACATGTCAATTGAAAAGGGGACATGACAATCCGCCCCTCCTGAAATTGCTTGCCCTCAAGCAATCACTGAATGACAAATCAACCAATCCACCTGGATCCCAAATGTAGTTAGGATCTCCACCACTACCAATTATCACGAACCCCATGCCATGTTCATCCCAACATCCAATCCGTAAATGAAAATTTGCAAGCAAACTCCGTACCTGAATAATATCTAAAACTGGATTGTGAAGGCTAGACATAGTCATATCATCATCAACCTGTGTCCCGACTGTAACAGAAAGTTGAGTCCTCACCACATGTGACAACTCCTGAACTGAACTCACCTCAAGACCAAGCTCGTCCTCATACCTCTCCTGTGTTGGTGCCAATGTGCTCTCGTCATCACCCTCCATCATGTTATGTGGTATAGGTACCTCCATCCGATGAAAAAACATATATCTGAAGCTGCTGCCCCGTATTGCCTTAAGAATATGTGTCGTCCCATCAACATTAAAGAGAACCTCCATGTCCTTGAGACGAAGAGTAACTTCCTCAAATGAATGAAGCCACTTCATACCCAAGACTAAGTCTATATCCCCCATATTTACCACATAATAATCCGCCTTGAACTCATAGTTGTTCAAGCGCAATGGGAGGTCTCTAATCATACGCTCACACTTAAGAGTGTGACCATCGGCTACCTTAACTCTGATGCCCTCAAAACCTTCTGTAGTGAGTCCACGCTTCTCCACAAATCTAGCATCTATGAAATTGTGAGTGGCTCCTGTATCAAGAAGGGTGATAACCTTCTGCCCTGCCAAAACTCCACGGAGTCTGAATGACTCATCCGACTGTATGCTGGATATGCGGGCCTCCTGTAGGTGAAGCTCTAACTCTGCCTCTACATTAGGCCCTGAAGCCTCTGCCTCTGCCCCCTCAGCACTGTTATGCTGTTCGGAATCCTCAGGATCTAAATCCTCATAATATATCCACATCATACGATTCGCCTTGCCCTTAGGCCTCAAAGGACAATCGTGATGGATATCATATGGTCCTTTGCAGTAGAAGCAAAGCTTCTTCCTACGTAGATCATTAAGCGCCTCACGATCCAAAGGTGGTGCTGCTGGATTGGCCTTTGAATCATTTTTAACTCCGGATTTATCTATGTTAAAATCCGGTCTCTCCGTATCCCCGTGGGAGTGCTTATGGTCTCTAGAAGAAGAAGTACCTTTGGTGTTAGATTTATTGGATGGGGCTGCCATCTCCATATCACGTGCCTTCCTCATAGCTACCTGTAATGAAGAAGGATCAAAGGCTTTGATCCAACCCCTCAATGGCTCTGTCAATCCCTCTATGAAGAGAACTACCAATCTACGCTCTGAAATATTGGGTACCATGACTGCTAATCTCTGAAACTCACCAATGAAGGACTCCAAGCTACCTGTTTGTCTCAACTGTGCCAGATCTCAGAAGTAAACCTCGGGATCTCTCCTGTCAAACTGCTCAACCAATCTATCCACAAAGTCCTGGTACTCTGTCACTTGATTATGCTGGAGTGTTACCATACCATGGTACCACCAATCATGTGCTACTCCATCTAAGTGCAAAGTGGCGTATTTGATGGCATCTATCTCTGACATTGGTCTCAAGGCCAAAAAGGTGTCAAGCTTATGAACCCAAGCTTGAGCTGTCATCTTACCGCTGCCATCAAAAGTAGTCAGAGAAAGCTTACCAGTAGCCTTCTGCAGCTCACTGAATTGGACTCTAGGTCTCCTGTCCTGTCTAGCCAATCTATAGTGCTCTCTCCTCAAATTGACAAAATGATCAAAGGTTGTTCTCTCCTGGATATGAGGAGGTAATAAGTCCCACTCATCATTTGCAGCCATGTAAACATCTGCAAATGGAGAATTCCCTGCCTCCTCATCTGCTGGTACCTCTAGTTCTTCTTGAATAAATGAAGGGCGTGTAGGTCTATCAGCTGTTCTGGAGTGAGTCTGTTGTGGTCTCTGATTAACCGTAGCACTCCTATCATCTCTTTGGTCCCTGTTCTGTCCATCAGGTGCGTTCATTCTCTCTAACATGGTCATAAGTCCCTGTAGTGTCTGAGCCATCTGCTGTTGGCTTGTAATCATAACACGCTGAAACTCTCTGGTGGCCTGATCAGCATCATACCTGTGGCCCCTGGGTGGGCTGCCCTCACGTCTATCACTCATGATGATCGGTCTCTAATCTAACAACTAGATACCTTCAAGAAAGGCTCGGCTGTGTGTGTTATACCTGTGTGGTCCCAACTCTTGTGGCTGCATAAGATCTATAGACCCTCAGGCTGGCAGGATTTAGCTCTGATACCACTGTGATGTCCCTTACTTAGGGGCTCTCTTATCTGCACAAAAACTCTGATACCAAAGACCAAAGCTCTGATACCACTGTGATGTCCCTTACTTAGGGGCTCTCTTATCTGCACAAAAACTCTGATACCAAAGACCAAAGCTCTGATACCACTGTGATGTCCCCTTCTAAACAGGAAATATAGCAACACAAAAAAATCTGAACCAAGATATAATCGCTGTTGAATAAATTCAAAAAGATCACAATAATATAGTCTTTTAATAACAAATTATAGATTGTATCACTTGTCCTTGTAAATTATTACAATTGCAGTCCTCTAATATGCATATAAATACGAAATACAGTCTTGAAAACCCTGGCTTTGCAAATCTGGAAGTGCAAATTGAGTTCTGGTAAGTCTCGGCTCTTCTGTTTCGACACACAGTCGCCGTCGTCGGTCGATATCTCACCGACGTTGGTCTCTGCTGGTCGGATTTCTGCCGACGTCGGTCTTCAGTCGACCGATGTCGGTCACTGAAAACCCTCTGCCTGTCGAGGTCGGTTCCTGCACTGGTCTGTACGAACCCGTACGGATTCTGTACGGTCACCAATTAAGCACAACTTCCCCTTCTTCAACCCCTGATCTGAAGATATCTGTCTCTAGCACAGTAGATCTCTAGCTGTATAATTAATTGAATCAAAACATAAAGCAATAAATACCTGGAATATCTGTGATAACTTCTGTGTGAAGTTATCTCTCAAACCTGAAATTCTGTGATAACTTCTGGATGAAGCTATCTCTCACTTTGGCAATAGATCAGCTGATATTTCACAGCCTCTTAATTACACACACTGAAGAGGGAACGTTCTCCAATGCAGATGGAATCCTTGAACCCTAGGCTCAGTCTTCACAGAAGAAATTCTTCAATTTTCAATAATCAATAATCATTAGCATAATGAGCAATGGCCTCCATGAGAAACCCTTATACCCTCAAAAGATATGTTTGCCCTAATTAGGGTTTCTTAAATTAGAATTAGGGTTTCTAATTAAAAATAGGCTAAATAATTAATATTTGATTAAATCAATCAAATATTAATATCTCCCTCAATACATGTCGGATCCACGAACCGATCGAAGCTAGTGAATCAGGGAGTGATTCCGCACATAACCATACCATAATAAAGGCGCTCCGCTGCATATCAAATATCCCTAAAAAGTAGGAGCTCAGGCCAAATGTATCTGAAATACCCTGAATGAAAATCAAATGAAGAAATCATGTGAATCAAAGTCGAGCCAAGCTCCATTATGACCCTCTATCCATCTTATTAGCCTACGAAGGTCGCATAATAGGCTAACCATGAACTCAGAACATGTCAATTGAAAAGGGGACATGACAATGCTCTCATGGAGATTGATAGATGTGATAATTGATAAATTCACATTGAGACCAATCTAATGGTATCCTCTGTTGTGGGTTCTAGTTGATGCATACAGGTAATGTAATGCTAATAGGAAAAGGAAGAATCATGTTGATAGTGATAGAACAAATTGCTATAATATTGTTGATTGTGTTGGTAGTAATGATGTATGAATGTTTTTCCTTTTTTATAACATTGTTTTTTTTTGTCTACATTTGTGTCTATTGTTAAAATGATGGTTGGCACTAAAGAGGATATTAAATTTGCTTTTAACTTAAAGAGAAATTGAATATCATATTTTGATAATATCTTTTCCTAAGATTGAACTATAGCTAATAAGAGAGTTTACTGGATTATCTTCATACCATGCCTCTTTGTAACTGCTCTTTTGGAAATGTTTGATTTTGGATTAAGATCTTTTCAATATAAGGGAATTTTGGATAGTGATATAAAATAGTATGTTTAAGTCCATTGGTGGATTGGGTAGTGTATTTGTGTATATATGATGTTGATCAAAGGTAGGTGCTTAATTTTAAATAGTGCTTTGATGGATAATGGATGAAGGATCCCTATTTTGATTAGGATGAGACATAATATTATTTGGTGATAAAGGGAGCTCTTGACATGCTTGTAAGTCTAGCTTACCAAGTATGAAAAGATGTATATTGTGATGAATATATTCTACATCTACCATCTCTTATCTTTCTAGGTAGGAAAGGTGAGCATTATGATATATGGATGGATAATTATGCCTAATATACTTAACATCTAATATTTCATGGTAGATATGAGCCTCATATTCAACAGATAAATAATGATTTGGTTGAAATGTGGGTATACTAGTAGCATAAGGGTATTATGATGAAGCATTTTAATTTTAATTTATGGAAAATGGAATGGAAAATGTAGCCTAGCTTTAGGAAGAGTGATTGGTTGGATTTGAAAAAAATTGGGGATATGAACCTTAAGACAAAGTCGATGTAAAACCAAACGGTTAATTTTGAATATTATGGAAAGACTAGTTTTGATGGATGTTGGAAGTTGAATCTGGATATAATGTGTTTGGGCTTGCTTGATTTATAATTTGGCTAATGGAAGCATTTTGATAGATGTGGGTATTAGAAAATGGTGATAAAAGTGGACTATAAGATTGGTTCATGACAACACCAAGGTTTGAACCATATGGATTTATATGCATGGTTTCATTTTGGTTAGGTGATATTTGGTAAGGGCATGATATGTGACTAGGGGAATTAAGTAGAAAATTTTGGCCATTGTAATCAAGGGAATGGTTTACTCCTATCCTTTCATGAGAATTTTATCCCAAGGGAAAATGCGAATAGGAGGTAGTTTGTTGATAAGGATTAGATGGTGAATTTAGAGAGTTAAAATAACCATCCATGTTGTATCTCAATTGTTTAAAACTAGAGTTTGAATACATATTTAGACTTAGGTTTTCGTTGGCTTGATAATATACTTGATTTAAAGGTAAAATTGATTCAAACTTAGGCAAATTGAACTCTAGATCATAAAATGAGCTATTAAAATTGTGATTTAGAAAGGAATTGGGATTTTTATTATTTCAAGAGGTCATGATTCTTTTTATAATGGATAAAATATTGATAAAAAATTTAGAAAAAAAGATATAAGACACACACCAAATAAATAAAACAAATAATTTGCACAAAAAAGGATAAAAACTAGGAAAAAGGGGTGCTAAACAACTATTGGGATTTTCATTGTCACTTACTCATCCATGCTCTTAGTTTTAGCCTAATGTTTCAAGGTGGTAACCATGGAGGATCCTACCAAGCCCATGGCCCAATGAGTCTAGTTTCAAGGGTGTAGGGCAAGTAACTTCTCAGTGCTAACTCTTAATTGATGCACCAAAGTTGAATGGCCAAGAGGAAATCCTAGGATTAAGGTATACACAAGCTTAGTTAGGGGGAATAAAACCATGGAAGATATTGATATGTGAATGCACACTATTGGGTCTTATCCCAAAGTTCCTAGTATATCCATAGGGGTATTAGTGTGTTGAATTTTGATAATATCATATCTCAAGTTAGCTATTGAAACCCTAGGTATTGGAGCATGAAATCCCCTCATTTCACAGTGTGCTTAAAACACACAACTACTTACGCAATTGAAATATTTGGGTCTTGATTTATATACCCCATCAAAAAATAGGGTATGGCCTATTACATGGTGGTGAAATCCATGGTCAATAGAAATAAAATAAAAATAAAGAGTTAATAATTTTTTCTAATTTCCAAGTATCATTACCAACATGATGCCAAGAAAATAGGATACACAAGATTAACTAGGGTAATAGATAAGTTATAAGATTGCTTTTGATTTCTAGGTATCGTCACCAACATGATGCCAAGGAAAGAGCATACACAAATTTTATAACCAAACAAGAAGATAAAAACAACAAATAGATTTACTCCATAGAAAATAAAGTGTGATTTATTTACTAAGAATGCTAAAGATTTAAAATGAAATATGTTCATGAAAATAAATAGTTAAAAGGTTTGAACTTGGATTGTATTCAAAGTAATTTGTTAAAAGTTAGATAAAACTAATTAAAAAAACAAAGAAGAAATAATTTTTTAGCATGATCTCATAGATACACAATCAAAGAGAAAGGTAAAAATCATTAGCTAAATTGAAAAATAAACTAAACAAAAAAAAGGTAATATGATATAATTTTTTTTTAAAAATTAGTTAAATAAAAAAAATTAAATATTTTTACATGGTTGCATTCTTCATTTTGATACATTCATTTTGGTGCAAACGAGAGCTCAAACAGAACCTCGATTCAAAATTTATAGCTTTTGGAAGATGGTAGCATTTTTGTAAAAGTTGGTAGCAATTTTTTCAAAGTTAGCAGTGATTTTGTCAATGTTGGGAGCAATTTTTTCAAAGTTAGTAGTGATTTTGTAAGAAAAAAGTGAAATTTTTAGGAAATGGTGAAATTGTTAAACTTAGTAGCGATTTTGTCAAACACAGTAGTGTTTTTGTCAAATTGACCAGCATTTTTGTCCAATATAGTAGCGATTTTATGAAACACAGTAGCAAAATCATTAAAACATAAAAAAAATGTAGGAAAAATATTTCACTATTTGGTCTAACAATTTCACTAAAAAGTCTTCAAAAATCATTGTTACATAGAAAAAATGTACAATCTAGCAGAAAACCTAAGACAACAACCTATAGTCCATACCATCTCAAAAACAAATGAGATTAAATGCAAAAGATATAAAATAATAATAAAAACCAAAAAAGCAATGATATCTAAGTGCAAAAAAGAAAACAAGAAGATTAAAAGACATGGGTAGGTACCACTAGATGTGCCAGAAATGTATGTATTAAAAAGTATAAAGACAAAGAACAAGTCTATTCTAAGCTAAATTATATGAAAGTTAGAGAAAC
This sequence comes from Torreya grandis, assembly GCA_037957365.1. Taxonomy (NCBI): domain Eukaryota; kingdom Viridiplantae; phylum Streptophyta; class Pinopsida; order Cupressales; family Taxaceae; genus Torreya; species Torreya grandis. The sequence continues at coordinate 617,485 of JARHVA010003993.1, read as the reverse complement.
AAATGCAAGAAACAATAATCAAAACCTTCATAGTTTAAACACAAGAATCCTCCATTACGATTCAAATCCAATTTGCTCTATTAAAATGTGGTTCTCACTCCTCCAATGCAAAGGTGAAATGGGAAACATTTGGATGCAAAAAGATTGACTTTGATTCTCTTTGATTCTATTTATGATCTCTCAAGATTTTTATTGATTGCAACATTTGTGATATTTGGAAGAGGGTATGATGTTTCTTCTTTGACAAGGATGAAAATTAAACCTGAAGTGGGATTGGTAAAATGACCATAAGCCTTATGAATGCATCACATGAGCATGCTTTGAAGGATAAAAATGTGTGTTGATCACACTCTGTCAAGACTCAAAATGTGTAGAGGGTTTAAAGGGGAAGAGGTGATGGATAGGGTGAAGGGATTAGTTAGAGAGGTACAAAATGGGGACCCATGATTAATAGATAAAGACATTGAAGGAAGAAATGAATGTCTTGAATCAGTGAACCTGATAAGATTTCATGCATTAAATCAAGAGAGTTGAGGATGTGAGGAATAAAACATGTATATGCACATATAATCAATATGATTGGTGATTTCACTCTAATGAGTGACAAGTTAGAGTGATAATGGGAGGAAATAAAGGAGATCCAATATGAGATGAGGTGAAGGCAGACCAGGATATGGATGAAGAGATAGGTAGAGAAGACAATGAGGTCATAGATAAAGATGAAGATGGATAAGGATGGAGGGAGCTAATAATGGATATGGAGGAGGAAAAAAAGAAGGTCGAGAAGAAAAAGGAATTTCATCAAGTGAGATGAAAAAATGAAATGAAATGGAGAAAAAAGAATAAAAATAAAAGGTAGAAGATGGGGGTTTGAGGAATGCACTAAATAATGACAAATTAGAGAATTGAAAAGGATAGGGAGAGAAGTGTATCAATAATGAAGGGTAAGGGGAGGATGAGAAATATGGGAGACCATGAAAGGTTTGAAAACAAGTCTAAAAAGGACCAAGGAGAAAATAATTTGGTGATGAAAATGAAAAATAAGGAAGTACATGAAAGAAAAGGAAATAGGAGGAAAAAAGAGTGAAATGAGGACACAAAAAGGATGACAGGAGACTGAAGAAGCAGGTGAAGACATGACCAAGTTAGCATGGATGATGATAGGCAAGGAGAGGAATAATGAATCAAATCAGAGGGTGGTTTTGGAGATGATAATGGGATGGAAAATGGGAAAGGGGTTAATAAAAATGATGGGAAGCAAAAGATGGGTGGATAAGAAGTTGAAGAGATAGGGTATGTTGTAATCAACTTGCTAGAAGAGATTGACAAGCTAAATGGGTGATTAGAAGATATTGACAAGCTAAAAAGTGGTGAGGTGGTGAAGAAATAGGGGAACACAATGAAAGGGAATGAGATGAAAATAAGGGATGAAGATCAGGGATGATAATAAGGAAAAGGAAGAATTAAAGCAAGGATATAAATCATAGACACTCACAGATGCAAAAGAAAAGTGAGTACCAAGATGAAAAGAGGAAAAGGGGAATAAGAATAAAATGGAAATTATGAAAGGATTCTCAAAGGATAAAGACCCAATTAGAAGTTAGTTGTTGACGAAAAAAATGGAAAAGGTGGGGAGAGTGTCAAATTGATAGAGAGTAGTGGCATACGTAAGAAAAAAATGAGATGATAGAAAAAACAAAAGAAATAGACATGCTAGATTGCAAAGATGGGAAAGAGCAAAAAAAGAACTAAGAATTGGAATAAAGGTGGTTTAAAATCAATACAAGGGAAGTAAGAAGGTGGTAGTAAATAAGAGGAGGTAAAAGTGTCCATTAATGTGCAAATGAATAAGATGATGTAGAATTGGTGAGGAAAAGAAAGTGAGGAAGAGGGTATGATAGGTTACCAAGGGCAAGGGGAAAGGATGAAGATGGTGGAAGAAGATAAAGTGGATAAAGGGAATGGATGGGAAGAAGTGGAGAGAGGGACAAAAAACATGAAAAGTGGGTGGGGAAGCAAGCCACAAAGCATGCACAAGGAAAGGTGATGGGGAGGCCAACGAAGTAGAGTAGGTGCTGGATTTATGGGAGATAAGAGGGACCAATGAGGAAAGTTGTCAATCCTTATTTTTAAAGAGATTGAAAATATAAAGGGAGGGATGTGGTAAGTGGAAGAAAGATATTAGGTGAGAAGGGAAAATAAAGGATGTGGTCGAGCTGACCTTAGTAACTGAGCGTTGCCTACATATTCCAAAAGACCTCAGGCCATTGTAGTTTTCCAGTAATGGGAAAAATAAAGAGGAATTATTAAATGATGTTAAAATACAAGGATGATAGGAAGAATCCAAAGCTTCCCTGACATAAGATGCCCTAATCAAGAGGGTATTGTTAGCAATGGAAATTAATGAGAAGAAAAAGGGGAGGGTAATTAGTTATTAGTGGTTGAACTACCCTTAGAAGTCAAATAGTGCCTACATAGTCCATGGACATCAGGCTAATGTAGTTTAACAAGGGTTGGATAATGGTGCTCAAATGGGTTACCCCAACTTGATGGACCACATGGTCTAGTTTTGTTCAAGGTTTGTAGAGAAAGGGTATGCATTGAACATGGGTTGAGGGATCATAAATAGGGATTTGACATTAATGATGCTTTGATGTTATTTATGGTTAGGGTTATGATGATTTGATGGATGATAGTGGTGGCACATTAGTAGGTTATATAACCATATGAGATGAAAAATTGTGAGACATGGGTCTAATAGAATACATTATTCAATGATGAGAGAATAAGAAATGAGATATAATACATGTTTGTTGACAAGGACAAAACAAAACCTGAAGTTGGATTGGCTTAAGGAATATAAGACTTTTGAATGCTTTGCATTAGCATACATTAGTTGATAAAACAAGTTTATTTATCATAGTGTGTCAAGCAAACTCTAAATCCCTTGATTTATAGATAGTATAAAGGGAAGATGGGCAATAGGTGGTGTGAAGGATAAAGGTTAATATGTATGGTAACCTTATGTGTTAAGTTTGCCCCTTCTATAGGTGACCTAAGATTGATGATAGACAAGTCCATGTCATATGCTATATATAGACTTATCAATACTAGAAGTCTACATGTGAAATCTGATTTTATATTCCCTCTTATTATGTTGTTTAAGAGTTGATTGTAGATTTCAAGATTATTTAGAATTTACTTTGATTGTGATAGTCGGTATTTTTCTTTATTGATGTATATGGGAAGCTGATCGATGTGGGAAGCTTCTAATAAATTGATCTATTTTTGACAAAGTTGACTTATCCATCCTTCAAGGGAGTGGTCTAAGTTCATAGGCTTTATTTAATGCTTTTTGATAGCTATCCTTTGAGGGAGAAGTCTACCTTTAGTGCAAGCAATTTTTATTCTGTTTTAAGGTAGCTATCTTTCAAGGGAGTATTTTTCAATGCTTAAGATATTGACCTAAGTAATATTTTGGTATCCAAATTATTTTTTGGATGTGATGTTTTTAGACATGGACAAATCTAATTAGGTTTAAATGTTTACCTTTATGAGGGAAAATTTTTAACACAAGAGGTTTAAATGATAGGTGAAAGGAGGTGGTTTGAGAGACAATTACCATGGGATTCCATCTTGTTAGAGATGAAAATTATCCATGAGATCCATCCTATGGGTAGAGCTATGGTAACCATATTTAGGATTAGGCTATGAATATGATGGTTAATCACATGGTTTTATGTTGTAATCAATTATCCTCAGAAGGAAAGGAGGAAGATGGGTGAAGGTGAAAATATCGTTAATCAAGGGATGAGCTTAAGTTAGACAAAAAGTGAGTTTGATCCTTCTTTAATAGAATAAAAAATACATATGGGAAGCATTAAGAGACCCAAGTTTTGTTTTACCTTTGAGAGAGGACAAATGGTAAGCTTCTAATCCATACTTATGGGTTATGATGTAATTTTAAAGCCAATTGAAAGCAAACTTACCTTATTTACTTTTATACATATTGGTCACATGTTGGTTTTCCTTGAGGATGAGGACTCTACTATTGAAGTCTTGCACTTTCTATCAAGATTAGGAGCACAATTTATTACCTTTTATAAGCAACTAAACACATATTTTAACCAGAAGTAACAAGTAACAAGAAATCAGAAACAACACAAAATTTGAGAGACAATACAATCTTGTATTCAACTCATCCAAAAAGAAATTACAATAAAGAAGATGCCACTTCTTATTAAACCTCTGAGGCTTCCCACACCTCTAGGACTCCCATTAATTCTTGATCAAGAGTTCTCTCTCTCAATTACAGTCACAACAATCAACTCAAACATAGAGTTGTTGTTCACCTCTAACCAGTCAGTAACAATACTGCCAGTACCAAGTACTCAAATTACTTCAAGTAGATCTCCCATGAACTTGAAACAACCTAAAAATCAAATGATCTTACTTACCATGTAGATCTAACATGATCATGCATAACCTACAGATCAACCTGATCTTAAAATTGGAAGGATCTCTTCCTTGTCCTTACTTACAATACAACCCCATGAGTCTATTATATAGATCCCATGCAAACAATAATTAGACACCTAATTACAATAATTAGACACATAACTCAAGACTAAAATTAGCCTTTTACATGTAAACAATTGGTTCGTTAACAAACTGTTCATGAACTAACAGTTTTGGAACCACACAGGCGACCGACGTCAATCGTTGTCTATCTGGAGATGACCGACGTCAGCTGATCTCTGACCGATGTCAACAGATTCTTGTCCACCCTTGACCAATGTCAATTGGCCTGACCGACGCCAGTGACTGTGACACTCAGCAACCTCCTCCATGTTTGCATCCAGTGAAGCTTTTAGATCCACAACCTAACACTTTCAAGTGATTTTTATAAGCACACTTGATATGTTATTAATAGATATGGAGGTGGGTGAGGGATGCTAAATGATGCTCATCAAGTAGCTCAAGCTCAGCTAAATGGTGTTGATGATAATCTTATTCAGATTTAAGATCTTATAAAGATATGCAAAGAGAGGGAAATTGGACTTCAAGAGTTAAGACTACCTTTGCTTCAAAGACTAGAGAGAAAGGGGTAGCACCCATAGAGGTTTGAATGCTAGTGTGATAATCCCATAAATAAAATGGGATGTGTAAGTGCCAATCTTGACCTAAAGTATTGACAAATTTGGTTAGTATTTTGTTAAAGGCTTTTGCCTATCCATTTACATATGGATGCTAAGGTAAGGAAAAGATTAAATTGATTCCAAATGCATCATGTAAACCTTATACTTCCTTATTTTTAAAATATTTTCCATTATCATTAATAATCTTATGAGGAACACCAAAGTAGTAGATGATATGATGGTTGATAAAGTTGATAATCTTCTCTACTTTGGTTGAGATAAGAGGAATAGATTCTACCCACTTGGTGAAATATTTGGTGGTTGTGATGATGGAGCTATGTCATTGTGAAGAATGGGGGTTGATGTCCCCAATGAGATCGAGCCCCCATTGTGAGAAAGGCCAAAAGTCTTTAGATACTTGGAGGCCATTGGCTGGTGCATGATGTAAATTAGTGTGATATTGACATTTAACACACTTTTTTACATAATCACAATAATCTTGGTTGAGGGTGGGCCAATATTAGCCAAGGTGAAGGATACATTTAGCGATTTCTAGACCACTAAAGTGTCCCCCATAGATCCCATAATGCATTTCCTTGATGCAATGGGAAGCTTCATGGTTTCATAGGCAATGAAGAAGGAGATCATCAAAACCTCATTTGTAAAATATTCCCCTTAGTATGGTGTAATGAGTGGTACTCTAGACAAAGGTTCTTTAGGCATTCTTAGAGAGGTTGGGATGGATGATGCCGAGGTTGAGTTAGTTAAAAATCTGGTCATACCAAATGTCAAATGGGGATTCCTCCACACTACAAATGATAGGGAGGTTGGATTGATTATAAGAGGGTGTGGAAAAATTATGGATGGTGACAAATATTTTAAAATTGGAATGCTGAGAGGGATTTGGGAATCAAAACAAGCCATTATACTATCAAATTTATTGGTAGATTGGGGAATAGATTAGATCAGGTAATGTTTGAATGATGTTAAGATTTTATCAACTAAAAGTTTGTATTTTGTAAGAAATCATTCTTACATTGATAGGATCCATTAACCTAGTTGACCACGAGTTGGGAATCACCAAAGACATTAATTGTCTTAATTCCCAAGGCTAGAGTGGTTTGGAGACATATGACTAGGCTTCATACATAGCCATATTATTGGTGCATTTAAAGTCAAGTTTGAAGGAAAGAGGAAGGGGTTTTCCATCAAGAGGAATGATAATAAATATAACACCTCCACCTTGTTATCACTTTTAACCATCGAATAACATAGTCATTTTGTAGGTTATGTCCTCTTAAGAAATAGTAGTGATGGATTCATCTAGGAATTCAAGAGGAAGTGGTCGGTGATCTATCAAAGGTGATTCAGCCATTTGGTTGGTAATGAATTGCCATGTAATTGAATTCTTATAAAGGAACTAAAGATCAAATTCTACTAAGAGCATAAGCCACTTGGCCATACATTGGTTTTGGTATGGCTTAGAATGCATGTACTTGAGTGGGTCGGTGTTGGTTATGACATAGGTTTTATGGTTAAGAAGGTAGTGGCAGAGTTTGGTGGCCATGAAATTCAAGGCTAATTAGAGTTTTTTGGTATGGGTATATTGATTCTTGTATTATAAAAGCATGTGGCTAATGTAGTATATGACTTGCTCTCTATGTTGTTCATCTTAGTGAGCCAACATTACTCCTAGGGAATGGTCAGTGGTATAAATATATAGGTGAAATGGGTGGTCATCCTTAGGAGGTATGAGGATAGGTGGTGACAAAAGGTACTATTTGAGTGATTCAAAGGATTTTTGACAATTAGTATTCCATTTGAAAAAGACATCCTTCTTTATAAGGTGATAGAAATGTTGGCATCGATTTAAAAGTTGGGAAATGAAATCACAAATGGATTGAAGCTTTCATAATAGGTTATGGAGTTTCTTAAGGTTAGTAGGATTGGGAATATCTAAGATTTATTTGACCTTGGTATGATCTACTTATATTCCTCTAAGAGAGATGATAAATCCAAGAATCTTTCTTAAAAGGACCCCAAAAACACATTTTTAGGGGTTGGGTTTAACATGGAAATGGATTAGGCATTCAAAGATAATGTTCAAAAATTTTAGATGATCTTGGTGGGATTTATATTTTCCTAAGAGATCATCAATGTAGTTCTCTACGATGGTATGGATAAGGTCATAGAAGATGTAGGTCATGGCTCATTGGTAAGTTGCACCAATGTTATTTAACCTGAAAGGCATTAATCTATAGCAAAAATTTCCCCAAGGGGTGGTAAAGGTGGTTTTATGTTGATCTTTAGGAGCAATCAAGATATGATTGTAACATGAAAACCCATCCATGAGAGATAACATCTCGTGGCCGACTGTAAGATCAACAAGCTGGTCACTACTACATAGAAGAAAGTCATCCTTGGAGCAAGTGAGGTTAAGGTCATGAAAGTCCACATAAATGCATATAACCCCAGTGTCTTTGATGATAAGTATGATATTTTATATCTATTTGGGGTCGTCAATGAGTTGAATGAAGTTTATATATAGGAGATATTGAAGCTCTTATTTGATGAGAAGGGATATGTGAGGATGCATGCACCAAAGTTTTTATTTAATAGGCTTGGCATCATGATGAATGACTATGTTATGGGTAGTGATGGTGGGGTCAATCCTAGGCATATCATTGTAAGACTAAGTGAATTCTATATTATGGTCTTAGAGGAAAGAGGAGAAGTCTTGAAGTTCTTTGGCATTTAGTGATTGGCCTAATTTGACAATACAAGGGTTATTTTTAGTACCCAAGTTGATATCCATGGTGAATTCATTCAACATGGTCAAGGATTCAAGAGGAATAGATTTATGGATTGAAGAATTTTGGGAACCAAAATAGGTGAGAATAGAATCATCATCTTGATTTTGGATGGTGTCGATAGTAGACGAATTATTTTCTACTATTTTAGGATGGATGAGAGGAAGGGTTTGAATTTGGCCATCCTTTTGATATGTCAAGGGTCCTAAACTAACGGTGTTGATAAAAAAAAGTTAAGAGGAATTATATCAAAATCCTTAGACTTATAATGAGGTTGGGTTGGTGGGGAGGGGATGTCTTCCTTGATGGTGTCAATAGGTTTGGGTGAATTGGTGGGTTCTTCAGGTGCTACAAATCCAAGGCCAAATGACTCATGAGGTTTTTGGGTTTTGATCAAAGGTAACTCATGAGGTCCTTGTTCATATCAACCAAGGCTAAATCCATTCTATGCACACCTATGAAGGTATAATTTAATGAATCTTGGTTTGTCAACGTAGGAAAAGTCAGAAGTGAATGGTTGGATGGAAGAGGTAGTGGTGGGAGCAAGAAGTGGTTAATCAAGTCCCCCATAAATGAAGTTTATTTGATGGTTGGAGGGATTGAAAGGGATGATGGTTTAGATGTTAGGGTCATAGGAAGGGTCATGTTTGAGGTTTAAATATTCTTGAGGAGTAAGGAAAGTATCTAATTCTAGAAGGTGATACTCCCCTAATGAGAATCATTAGAACATAAGTCCCAAGGGATCCTCTATGGGGATATATGAAGAAGGGATGAATGAGATAATTAATGTTTCATTGATGGTTGGTGGTTGGGGTGTAACTATTGAAGATGCATCAAATGGGTATATAAGGACATTTTTGGGGTGAAAGGTCACATTTCATGTTGAAAAAGGATTTAGGTTTGCTTGGATATTGATGATCTAGCCTTGGTGCTCAAACTTAATGCATCGATGGAGGGTAGAGGGAACACATTCCATGGAATGAATAGAAGGTAATCCCAATAATATGTTGTATTAGAATTTTCATTTCACCACATAGAAGATTTTCAGGAGTGTGTAGGGTCTTACATGGATATGAAGGATGACAGTTCCTAAGGTAGTGTCCATACTATCATTAAAAGATCAGAAGACTGTTGTGGATTCTAACATGATATTTTCTGGTGAGTTGAGTTGATTGTAAGCATAGGAGGATATGATGTTAATGATATATCCCCCATCAATCATTACCCTTTTGACATGGGTTTGGTTGATTTGAATAGTAATAAAGAGTGGTGGATCTAGGTCCTCAAGTTGGATATAAGGTATTTTTGAATTCTTAAAGGTGACAAGGTTAGAATTTTGGAGGGTGCCAATAGATGTAGTTAGATGTTGGGGATCATTGGGTTGGACCTCAAGGGATTTCAAGGCCTCTATGAGTTCTTGGAGGTGATGGAAAGAATTATAAATCAACTCATGTAAACTCAATTTTGTTAGGGTTTGGTGAATCTACTTAAGGATAGCTTTTTGGATAGATATTTCATATGGGTTGGGTTGTAAAGGGTTATACTGGGGGGCACCTAAGATAGCCACCTTGGATTTTATTGAAGATGGAGATGGTTGGGTGTGGTTTTATTGGGAGTTTGAAGAGGGGTAAGTCCAAGGAATGGACACCTTAGCCTTCCCTTTATCCTTCTATTGTGATCTATTGACCACATTGATATTATGGATAGAAAGAGAGGGTGAGGTAGTAAAGTGGTCAAACTCATCTTAATTCTTAGGTTGGAGTGGAGGAATGGGTAATCATTGGGTAGGTATGGTTTTTTTTAGGTTGGTATGGGTGGCATAGGAGGTTCATCTATCAATATATCATCTTCATTGTAAAGATGGTGGATGAGAGTTTGGAGAGCTTTGAAATTCTTCGTATCATGGTCAAGTGTCCTATGGTATAAAAAAATCAAATTGTTATTAAACCATGATGGTTTTGGATTTGAAGGGTCAAAGGGTTTTATGGGTGTCAATATCAATGATTAGGTTTACAATAAATGATAGAGAATGGTTAAGTAAGACTCTGTTAAAGGTGGTGAAGGTTTAGCAGTTTTTATTTTGGGTGGTGAGGTAGAAGGTTATTTGTAAGTAGGTTTGGTGATAGGTTTCTTAGGTAAGGTGCTATGCTTAGTCTATGGTTTTATTTTAGGTAATATGTTTATCGAGATATAGGTGGAGGGTGGCAAGGTAGGTAACTTAGGTATAATTGGTGAAGTAAAAAGAGGCATGTTAGAAAGTGAGTGTGAAGGTGTAACCAATAGAGCTGGTGGGGTTCTGGTAAAACTAATGTTCTTCATGCTCAAGGTAGAGGGATGAGGACCCAAAATGGAGGGAAAGTTTAAGGGAGGTAAAATTCAAGGCTTTGGGTCTTTGGGCGGTTTTACCTCTTTGGTTTCTTTAGTTGTTGGTTTTAGAAGGGGTTTGGTTACTTTAGTTGTTTTGGTGGGTTTTTAAGGGTCCATTAATTTAGAGGAGGTTTTGGTTAGTTGGGTGGAGGTTTTGGTTAGTTGGGTGTAGGTTTTGGCTGGTTTAAAAGGGCTAGGTTAGTCTGCTGAAGAAAGGGTTAGATATTCTAGTTTGGTTTCCTTACCTTTGTCTTGGCTTTTGATGGAAGGTTTCAAAATTAGAGTTTTGGTGGGTAAAGTTATCTTTTCTTTTGAGATAGCTTCTAAAGATGGAATGGGTGGTTCTATAATAGGGGAGATAGGTGTGGTAACCTCTATCAAAGGTGTGGATGTGGCTACTTCCTCTGTTTGGATGTCTAAAAGGGTAGAAGGTGAATCTACTATTTCAATAAGTGGAGGAGGATTGGTAGATTGGTGAACGGGCTCTTTATCAATGAGTGTGTCAAGAACCATGTTAATATCATAGGCATTAGGTGAGAAATTGATGTTATTACTCTCATTTTTGGTAGGAGTGTGATTTGGGAAAGGTTTCCTAAGTATGTCAAGGGTTTGGTTTGGAGGGGCATTGGGATTGTCCAATCTAAGCTCCCCCTTGGTATTACACCTATTTATATCATGTCCTATGACTCAGTGAAAGGCACAATGGTTATTTTCATTGTACCAACCTGGCATGGGGTGAGAAGCATCAAACTATTGGGTGGTTTAATTTATGAAAGTTGGATAATATTAGCTTTTAATAACTTTTTCAAATAGAATCATAAGGTTCCCCAAGTGGAGTTAATTTCTTCTGGTTACTCCAAGTTTGGTTCCTTTGGTTTTGGTGTAAAGAATCAGAGGAGTTGGAGGTCTAGTTCCTTGAGTTTTTTTGGTTGGTCGATGGTGGAGGTGCACATTTGAGGACAATAGTATTTATGGTTCTTTTTTTCTTGGTGTTGGTATTGGGTTAGTTGATTGACTTGGAAGAAGAAGCCTCATTGGTTTTACAGGTTGAGTTCTTATTTTTGAGTTTAATCTTTCCTTCATAGATGGATCAATTATCTAGTTTATGAACCATGGTAAAAGCTTCATCAAAGGTCCATAAGCTTTGGACATGTAATGTGGATGAGATATGCTTGAAACATGCCCAAGAAAAGATCTCTATAAGTTCAAGTTGAGGTAATGAAAAGGAAAGTTTGATCATTATACTCCTCCAACGAGCCACAAAATTGGAAATGGATTCATCCTCAAATTTTTGGATGGAGTAGAGGTTTGTGATGGAAAATTTCTTGGATTAATTGATCAAAAAGTGATCCAAGAATTTTTAGGCTAGTTGGTTGAAGGAGAAGATGGAATGTTTTGGTATGAAACTATACCAATCTAATGTTGGTCTGAATAATGACATAAAAAAGGTATAGAGGAGAAGAGCATCATCAGGGTTAATAGATTAGCATGAATTAATAAATTCTCTTAAATGTTATTGAGGGTCTTCTTTACTAATAAAATTGGTAAATTTTGGAAGTTCCCACTAGGCTGGATAAGGTCTAATAGGAATTGAAGGGTGAATAGGCTCATTGAAAATTTGATCATAGGACAAGAGATTATGGGCTCCAAAGATGGATGACTCATTGGTAGTCATCTTGTCCATGATCATCTTCATGAAGTCTACTTAGGGTTGAGCACCTGAAAGGTTGTGAGATGTATATTATGGTGGTGGTGGTTGAGAAACATGTTGGTAGAAGGTTGAGAGGTTACCACATATTAGTACGTAGATGCCAATGGTTATGTAGAAGATACATGTTGGTATGTGGATTTCAATGGTTTGGTAAAGGTAGGTGGTTAGGTAGTGGGAATATACCCCTATGGGTTATGGATATAATTAAAGGTCACTTGTTGGGTAGGAGTAGTAATTGGGTTAGTGGTCGATGGAAGGGTAGTGACCTTTGTACTAATCGGTAGTAACATGGAGGGTATGGATACCACAAGGCTTTGAAGCAGAGTAGTGTTTAATGTGTTGTAAGTAACTAGATGGAGATGGGTAGTGTTAGAATTAGTCACTCCTATTGTGAAGGAGTGATTGGTTGGTGGTATAAGGGTAGTGGTAGTTTGGGTTGGTTGATTTTGAGTGGTAGCCTCAAGGAGATTATTGGTCAATGATAGGGCTTGGGTAACTAAAGGTTGAGTATTACTCATGGTAGTGGAGGTACCCCCCATGAGTTTGAGAGGTATGACATAATGTGGATTTATAGGTGGGGTCAAAATCAAGATTTGGTGAGACATAGTTTTAAGGTAATGTTGTAAGGCTACGTGATTGTTTTTTAAGAAAGAAAAAAAAATTGCATCTCCTGGGACTACCTAAATATGACTTCCTAGAGAGTGAGGGGATTCCACATGTTTTTAAATGTGTTCCATAGATGTAGAGGTGGAAGAGGTTGGTTGATTTGGTGGTGAGTTTTGTTCTTTAAGGTCCCTTCATTGTTAGCGAGTAAGAACCATATGAGAAATAGGCAAGGAATGATACATTCTCACACCTCAAAATAAAGAGTAATCAAATAAGATTCAAGGAAAATAATGCATTCAATAAGAGTGCATTAATTCATAGGATTAATTTTAATCTCTCTTTTTTCTTATGCCTTTGAAAAGTGTAAAGGGGAAGTTGGCTTGAATAGGTCTTAGAAAGCAAACTATGTTTGGTTTTGGGTTGTGTTTAGGTGCTCAAAAATAATTTTGTATTTCATCAAGTACATGGCTTGATACTTAGGGCTTGTTCCCATCACTTCATGATCCCATAGCTAGTTCGGGTGCTTAGCCTTTATACCATTTATCCAGAGTTTATACTCAACTAGAGAGTTGAGTTGGTTATCCCCTCGATGATTAAATCCAAGTATGATAACTAGGAAAGGGTAAGGTGATCTATTAGGTGATGAAATACTAGTTGGACCTTGTCTTAAGTCTATTTTATATTTGTTTTAGTGTAATTGGTTTGGTCTATGTAACATTTGTGTAATATGGTTAATTTGATTTTCTTAAATTAAACTAGATGAGCTAATTAAACAAGCAAGCAAACTATGTATGCAAGTTAATTTTAATCCCAAGGAATTTTTTTAATTTATTTTAATGAATACAAACTAAATACAACCTAAGTGCAAGATGATAATGCAATTCCTAATCCTATGATGATTGCTTTTTGATTTTTTGATAAAATGCAAGGAAAATAACAATTTTACTTTTTCTAAGAAAGCAAAAGAGACTATAACTTGCATTTTGGAAAAGAAGAAAGGAAATTTAGTTTTTTAGAAAGGAATGAAACTAAATTATTATTCAATAATACAACTAAATTTTATAAAACAACTATGAACCCAATAAAACTCTAGGGTCCTACCGGGTGTGCCAAAATGTTTCTATCTAAAATTTTGCTTTTTTCCCTTAATTTTGGAAGAAAGAAACTAGTGAAGAAGGGTGTGTAGAAAAACCTGTTACAATGTGCATGAATTGAATCTAAGTGATCATGGATATCTCCTATTTGGCTTGTGAATGTGACCTAAAAATTAAAAAACACTTAAACACACTTATTTGTTAGACAATTAGATGGGTGGATTGCTTAGCATGAGCTAGATCCTAGAAGTGAAAGCTTTCTAGGAGGCTATATATCCACCTACTTTAAACACTTAAGTTTTATAAATAAAAAATATATAATTTGCATAAAATGACAAAAATTTGAAACTAAAAATATCAAATGATATCAAGTAACTAAAATTAAAATAAATAAGTCAAATGCTTTGCTAAAACAAACTAGATGAAATAAAGTAATTCTAAAATTTAGTCAAAGAACAAGGTTGTGGTTTTTTTTTGGGGTTGATAAATGGACAAGTTGTCTAATGGGTAAAATGGTAAGTGATTGTAAGAAATCAAAGAGGTTAATTTTAAGATGGTATCAAGCCAAAGAGACAAGGCAGGTAAAGATGACAAAGGTATGAGTTGGCCAAAAGGGTGATGATGGCAAAGGGACAAAAGGGAAAATGGATAAGAATGGTAAATGGGAAAAATGGGTAGGGGAGAAAGGAGGTGGAGGAAGAAGGCCAAAGGAAAATAAAGGAAGAAATACAATAAATAAAATAACAAACAAAGTTACCTCATACTTGTTGACGATTGAAAATGGTTGATGATGGTGGTGTTGTTGATGAAGATGGCTTGTAAATTTGGCAGAGCTTCATTGCTTTTTACTTTTCTCCTCCAAGATGATGAGTGTCATCCTTGAAGAATGCTTCCAAACATGAAATATGAAAATTTTCCTAACTAAAAAGGAGTTTTTCCATGGATGAAGGGGGAGGGTCATATTTATAGCATTTGATGTCAAAGAACATGCCAAAGAAGTGGAATAGTGAAGTATGGAATTATTTTTCAAGTGGGATCATTAATGCCAAAGGGGATAAGGGTGGTGGTATTCCCACCTTGTTGATTTGTTTTCCACCTTGCACATGAGTCCAATTTTGAGTGGGAATCATGCACATGGGCTCAAATGAGGCTAAAAGACTTTCCACCAAGCTAATTTATTCTTTGGATAAGTGCCCTATGAATTTTGTCATCATTCTCCATGTGGGTACATGAGTGGTCATGAAATACAAGGGGGTGAGATTCCCACTTAGCTAATAGGTCTCCCACTTGTTTGTTTTGTCTCCCAACTTTCTAAAGAGTCCAAAATAGAGTTGGAATCATGCACATGGGATCATATGGGTCTAAAATACTTTCCACCACTCACTTATATATTTTGAATAAGTTCCCCATGAATTTTGGCACCATTCTCCATGTATGAGGATAAAAACACATGTTGAATGATGGTCCCATATAGAAAAATGCACCATAGTTCAAAAGAGGGGCACTTTGGTGCTTAATGATGTCATTAGGCACCTTGGAGGAGGGTCCCAAGTAGGGTATAATGTCCCACCTCAAGCCACCTCACTTCTAAGCCATGTCATTTTCCATATCACTTCCCACGTCACTTGCCATGTCGTCAGGAATAGTGACAGTGTGTCCCAAAATGAATAGTGATAGTGAATAGTAATTTTTAATAGTACTATGTGAATAGGATAATAGTGATTTGGTTAGGTTAAGAGGGGTTTGTTAAGGGTTAATAAGGTTTTATGGGGTCTTTAGGGGGTCTCAAGGCATTTAGTCATCAAAAACTACAAGTTTGCAGTTTTCTAATGTCTATAATAAGTGTATGTGATCATGTAAACTCAATGGAAGCCATAGTATGTATAATTAGCCATTATTTAAGAGTTAGTAAGTATAATACTACAAGGATGTGCACTAGAATTATTATAGGATATATATCATGGATGTTTAGATGATGATGACAATCAAGAGGCAAGGGCCAAGTGAAATGAAATTAAAAGGATATAAGAATGGTCTAGGTAGGCACATATGAACACATGTATGTAAAAATAGAATATTATAATGGATAAATAATTGAAGAGGCTATGTACAATGGATTAATTTTGTACCAATCTAAGACTTTGTAAATGGGATGCCAATATGTATGGCCTATATCACCAAGTGTGGTATCATGTCTAGTCCTCTACTATATTTTTATTTAGAATAGCAATAATTTAATTGAATTGATCTTCATTATATTCATCATTATCATAAAAATATATGTAGTGATCATAATCATAATTATTCATGTATTCATCATATTTAGAGAGAACTGATTTCTTAGGTTTATCTCATTCTTCAATATGTCCCTTATTATCCTTCTCCTAAATCAAAGGGTCTAGATATGATGAATGTTGTGTAGTTTCCCCATTAATATTTTTTTGTCACATCTTGATTTTGATCTTTTTTCTTATAAAAATATGATTCTTTGGTTTCTTTTTTCATAAGTAGACTCTTATGTTCCACATGCACTTCATTTTTCAACTTTTTCCTTTGTAATTATTCTTGTAGTACCTTTTCCAATTGTTCTTTACGTAATGTTTATTATTCCAAATGTTATTTATGTAACCTTTCTTATTATTTATGTATTTTTTCTTTCTCTTTTTGTAATTTTTCCCTTTGTGACCTTTTTTTTTCTTTTTGGAACTTTTTTTGTTCTAATTGTTCCTTTTGTACATTCATTTGTTCCATTTGTTCCTTTGAAGATGTATCCTTTACTATATTAGGTTGATTACTTATGGAAGGTAAATTTGAATACGGTGGTGTTTGAATGAATTTTTATAATGTAAAATCACTATTATCATTTAAATTTTGTATGATGTCCTTTAAATCCTAACATTATTTTGTCTGATGTCTCACAAGTCTATGATAAATATAATAGTGTTTTGATTGTCATAAAAGGTGAATAAGAGCCATGTATCTTGAATATTTTATATTAAATTATTATTAATATTGGGTGAACTTGTTGACCCTTTTTTCATAGATGTATCTTTTTGCTTAACCCATAATTGAGATGAAGTCCTTTGAGGCACAAAGTTCTGTAATGGAAAGACAAAGGTACAAATTATATTAACATGCTTTGGATTATGGGTATGTAAAATATTATCCTCAAGTGATATTTATTTTTGAGGCATATATATGTATTAACTCATAGTAACTATTTGATCTAAACTAGCCTCATTAGATACATCACTACTCGTATGTTGGGAAGATTCAATGCACATACAATGTCTATTAGGTGCATGCACCTTACCTCTTGGAATCATTATAGCATTTACCTCCATAATACATGGATGGTAGTTATAAAAACCTTGAGGTTTAAAAATGGGAGGTTAAAATCATATATGAAACATACATAAAAAAAATTATGCTCAAAATGAATAGAATCTTAAAAGTGAAAAGAGGGTAAAAAGGTTGACATGATAGGGGATGAAATAAATAATCAACCACGTAAAGAAATAAATGAGTAATTTTTGGAATCCAAAAGAGGGTTTTAATAAATATTAGTAGATAAATATAACCCATAAATTAATTTGAAAATAGGTACACCATTTGCCTTGTAAATTAAATTTACTAAAAATAGTAAATTTTAAATTCTAAAAAGTCCATATATTATTTTTTAGAATAAAAATAATTATTTTTATCCACTCAATATTACTAGAAAAAACATAAGAGCATTTTTAAAATAGATCCATTTTG